>OX589602.1:18048248-18565748 GCA_951329385.1 Polia nebulosa | reverse complement strand
GCTGCAAACCGACCGCTACACTGAAACTGTCAGTGGTGCCCACTGCAGACCAGACTTGGGTACTGCATCGATCGGTACATCGCTCGGATCAACTGTACATACTTCCCAGGCACACCTTTCTCCTTAAAGGCCCACCACAAAACTTCTCGAGGCACCCGGTCATATGCCTTTTCGATGTCAATGAACACAACATGTACAACGTTTTATGCACAGCTCTGTATTTTTCGCACAGCTGGCGGATAGCGAAAATGGCATCCGTTGAACCCCGACCAGGCTTAGAACCGAACTGGTTTTGTAAGATTTCACTCTCTTCTCTCACTCGCTTTTCAATAACTTTTTCCCATGCTTTCATACTATGCGACATTAGCTTTATTACTTTATAGTTGTTGCACTCCAGCACATGACCTTTGTTCTTGAAGATGGGCACCCACGAACTGTTGCACCATTCATCAGGTATGGCTTCTTCCAGTAACAACTTATTGAAGAACAAAGCTAACCACGTCCGCCCATCTACCCGTAATGACTTCCACACTTCAATTGGTAATCCGTCTGGACCAATTGCCTTACCACTTTTCATTCCATTCACTGCTATTCTCACTTCATCCACACTGACCATACTCACTAACCCCTCATTCATTGGTTTATTCTCTACAACTCCAGGAGCCACAGTCTTAAAATTTTCACAGTATAAGCATCTTGTTGACCCAAAGCCATACAAATAATCAAAAATACATTTGGTACCGAACCCTAAATGTGCTAAGTCTGACACGTATTTGGACGGTTTTTATCGATACCTATCTACAAACCGGTAACAACACTATCACTCAGTGACGGCTACAGCTCAGATGCAGATTCGGAACAGTCGCTCTACCGATCCGCATATTGTATGAGGGCGAGCGGCCTGGGTTGGTTAACAAATTCGAAACAACACGACCGTAATTATTGTATGTTTTAGTTTTAAAAATGAGTAAATAGTAAAAATGTGGTTAAAAATTACTTACACATGAAAGGTAACGCCATCTTTTTGTATATTTGACGTGGTAGATCTCTTTTATCAGCAAAAAACAAATCAGTCTTGGCTCTGGCGTGGTACATTGCACAAGTTGTACTTAGCTGATCCTTGACTCTAGATAATGAATTAATTTGAAGACTCGAATTAATATTAACACTATAGTTACGAAATTGTCTGATTCTATTTGTAAAAAACGAAATAAGATAGGGCAATTGGTTATTGCCACAATTAGTTACCTAACTATAAGAATTTACAATTTATTCTATTAAAAAAAAGAATAGTTAAAACTACCTCCACCCTATCATTTAATTATGTCCAACCCACGTCATACATATTTATAAAACACAATACAAATAACATAGCAAACAGAGTTACCTCGCCCCTGGGCACTCGAAGCAGGAAGGAACAGGGGTGGGTTTTAGTCAGTAAGAGTCTGACACGCCCTCCCGCTCCACCCAGAGCGGGAGAAGTCATAGGATGATTTCCCACCCCAAAAAAAAAAAAAAAAAGGGCATGCGTGCGGCTCGTGTGTCGGCTTGGTCAGGCAAAAACGAAAACCATAATAGGTTTTTTTTTTTGCCCGGACAAGCTGTCACATGTATAATTTAGACTCCGCCCCTATCCGAAATTATTAGAAACTTTTCTATCGGTTTCGGTAACAGTTATGTTCGGATAAATTTTTATTTCGGATATCCGATTGTTTCGGTCACGATTATGGAGCTCCATAACATTTCTGATAAAATTAACTATAATTTGAACAACTATGTCAAGTTGAAAAGTCCTATAATAATCGATTAAAATAGACGATTTTAATTATTCGATTGAAACAATCGGATGCGGCATCACTCAGAAAGATTCTTGAACACGTCAATGTCATAGACGTCACGACGTCATCGACGTCGAAGTCCTCGGTCATGAACAATATTTTGAGAGTTCATTGACCTCAATCAGTGTTGGTCCTAGCTTTCATTTAGAAAACTCCAGTATTATCGGTCCGTATGGTCGGTAGGTAATTCGTCTTATTCCCTGCAGGACGTAATAGTGTGAACTACCTATTTGCAAAAAAGGGTTTTCTGAAATAACGTACACTAGATGGCAGCACTATGGCGTCAGTTCCCGACACCAGTCGAAATGCTTCAGATAATGTCAAAAACTGACATGGATTATTATAGGTTATTTTCACCAAAATTAAAACTTTTAGTTCCGATTTCGACCGCGTGCAGGCTTTTTTTTTTCCTTTAATTTTGGCTTCGCACGGTTTGTGCATTTAGCCAGTGTCAAGTTAAGAAAGTATTTAGTTTTAGATACAGAA
This sequence comes from Polia nebulosa, assembly GCA_951329385.1. Taxonomy (NCBI): domain Eukaryota; kingdom Metazoa; phylum Arthropoda; class Insecta; order Lepidoptera; family Noctuidae; genus Polia; species Polia nebulosa. The sequence goes on along the minus strand of OX589602.1, from coordinate 18,563,424 downwards.
TACTGTCACTTTTCCCATTAGAATGCAGATGTAACACATTCTAATGTTTTTTGCAGGTAATTGGCAACAAATATGTCGAGTCAGCCTTCTCGGCAAACTTCGCTGATTTAGTCAATACTACGACAAAATTCTCAGCTCTATTTTACCGAGATTGCGCCTGTTTCAATGATTCCACATATTGTCCAGTTGCGTAAACACTTGAGAAACAAAACTACACCAATTTAAAACATCACAATATCCACTAGGAATCAATTTGCGAATAATTAAAACAGCCACTGAACTGCACTCGAGAAATGCCCGCCAAAAACTCGCGTGCAGGCTTATCGAGCACTCACTCTATTACCATAAGCACTTCTTGAAAACCAGCGAGATATTTTTTGTTTTTGTCTTTTTTTTTCTAAGTATTCCATGGGTTTCCGTCTAGGTTTCTTTAGGTGTTTTTAGGATAGTTGACATTTATATTTTTGTATTATTTTGTTACAAAAAGTAACTTAATCGAAAATAGAAGGAATTTTTCAAATCCGATCAAAATCAAGCAAGAGCATTTTACTTACACTAGGCTTTCGGCCCAGAAATCGAGGGTCATGAAAAAAAGTTATTGCAAATTCCCACTTAGCAAGCTTATTCCCACTGTAAACCTTTAAATCTGGTGCAAAGAGTATTATAAGTATACGGGTAATCTGGTGGATGGGGAAACTGTCAAGTAACGGAAAAAAGATGGACACAATGACGTATCGTATGATGTCACCGCCATTAGGTTACGCTCTTAATGGCTCAATTACACCTTCCGATTTCAAAGGACCCAATTTAGGAAACAGGAAGGTGTAATAGCAGTTAGTGTCCGATTTAGTGAGATTGGGACGTCCCGATTTGACTTCCTAAATTGTGTACGATTTAGGATAGTGTAATCGCATCACCCCGATTTAGAGCTAAGTGTTGCCAATTTAGAGACTTTGTCGCTACAAATGGGGTAGTAGTATTTTGGTTTGTGTTTAAAATTAAATTAAATTTCACAAAGTTCCTTTCCCAGAAAAAAAATCTGAGTCCGCTCTTTTTATTTTTAAGTCTGCTCCTGGTAGAATCAGTTTTTAAGAGACTTTAGAGCGACTTTTGATACTCCTAAGTCGGCAGTGTTGCCAACTCTTACAAATTCGAGTCCCTAACTCGAATTTGTAAGAGTTGGCAACACTGCCGACTTAGGAGTTCAATTTAGGATAGTGTAAATTGCTCGCTTCCTGCTTCCTAGTTAGTTTGTTCCTAAATTGGGTCCCTTGAAATCGGAACGTGTAATTGAGCTTTAAGGCTCAATTACACCTTCCTATTTCAAGGGACCCAATTTAGGAAACAGGAAGGTGTAATAGCAGTTAGTGTCCGATTTAGTGAGATTGAAAGGTCCCGATTTGACTTCCTAAATTGTGTATGATTTAGGATAGTGTAATCGCATCACTCCGATTTAGAGCTAAGTGTTGCCAATTTAGCGACTTTGTCGCTACAAATGGGCTAGTAGTATTTTTGTTTGTGTTTAAAATTAAATTAAATTTCACAAAGTCCCTTTCCCAGAAAAAAAAATCTGAGTCCGCTCTTTTTATTTTTTAGCCCGCTCCTGGTAGAATCAATTTTTAAGAGAGTTTAGAGCGACTTTTGATATTCTGTCTAGGGACTCGAATTTATAAGAGTTGGCAACACTGCCGACTTAGGAGCCCGATATAGGAGTTCAATTTAGGATAGTGTAATCGCTGCTTCCTGCTTCCTAGTTAGTTTGTTCCTAAATTGGGTCCCTTGAAATCGGAAGGTGTAATTGAGCCTTTACAAAAAGGCGAGATGTCCCCACCACGCCCCCATTCTTACTTCCATCAATATTTGAAATGTTAATTGCTGCACAGATAATATAATACTAGCGTAATTGCTGTCTTTTATAGGTAACAACCAATTTTGATACTCTTTTCAGAAAAAGTTTTATTTTTCAATAGTCGATGTCATGTTTACGTCTTATTACCCGACTGCACCATGCAAGGGAGGGTAATGTGTTTACTTTTCCAAAGTAAAAGACGTGATGAGAAGCCGGCTTGTATTTGTCTCTGATTACCTCCATGGTATTTGTACACGCGACATAAGCTCACATAGACAAAATGAAAAGCCGATGCGTCATCATTTCGTTCACAGATGACTATAATCATAGATGTAGTATATACTCCGTAGATTGGGCTTAAGAGTGAAAGAGAGCTCCCGCTTTTAACGGAACTTTGCTGTGTTAGAAAGAGAAAAAGCAACACGCTGTCAACAGGACCAAACACGTATTTGTTAAGGCCCTGTAGGGCCCTTGGTAAATGTGCATACAAGTGTTTCGACAATTATTTCAGTGAATATAGTGATAACATCTGATTTAAGAACTGTATTGCGATGGTTTCTTGTGCAGTAATAAGATGTGAATCTTGCAAAAATAAAAATCCTCAGGATTACTCGTTTCACAAGTAAGTTTATTGTTTGTTTACATCTTTATTTCTGCAATCAGAATTCACAAAGGAGCCGGCTGTAAGCAAAATAAGGTGAAAAAATTATGTTATTTATTACTTAGATTAATTAGCATGTCTAAAACCGACTAATTTCAGAAATAACAAATAGAGAAATACGAGGGCATTATAACCTCACTTTTGAGTGATGTGATGGCTTGGTTTTTTGTTGTTATCGACATTTCAACATTGTTATCATTATGTACATTAATTATGTGATTAATAAAGCTATTTTCTTTTTAAGTGTTTTTTATTTCACTATTTTCCTGTAGATGTTACTTTTATGGCCGCTAACTTAGTGACACGGCGTGCCACGCTCAAAATACTCATGTAAATTTTAGAATCTTTCTAATAGAAATTGCGTTTTACTCAGACAGAGAAACATTGCAAACATATATTTACGGCATCAGTTTCATTCCCGGAAGTTATTTTTCTTTTTTATTAATACTTTGCTGTGTCATCTCACTCAAATCTGCCTGCTAAATGAGGGTTAGTGGCATGCCAGCAGCATTATTGCGTAGGAAACCATCAGTGCTCCATGGACCAATTGAAATTTGACCAATAGGGTAGTTTACTAAAAAAATCTAATGAGACCATCAGTTAAATAACCAAAAAATATTAAATACCAACCGAGCCATGAAGAATTGTACCGCTGCTCAGCTTAACAGGTAAAGCAGCTACATTTATTATTCTAAATTTAAATACTGTATTACACAGAAGAAATTTACTTCTTATCCATAACATAATATTAGAAAGATGTAATTATCGATATCGCAAGAACAAGTCGTACAACACTATCTATGCACACATTCACAATTTACGCACACTTAGATCAATGGTTTTTGGTCTCGTTCGATTGATGACATTGCCAATCTATAGAATTATACATCTATGACTATAATAGTAGCAAGCTAGTTTCGTTCAGTGTCACATATTCTCTTTGAGTGTCACCACAAGTGTCACTTAGACCGCCTGAAGTGTCACTGTGTTTTCACTGTCGAAAAAATTAATTACTAATATTTTCTACAGTGAAATTAGAAAAAATAGAAGAGTAATTAGAAAAAAAAACACTTTTCACAAGTGAGTAATGAATTTGAATCGTATTTGCTTGATTATAAAATATGTTATCTGAACTTTATTGGGTGATTGGGTGACGAGCATCGGTGTTGCATGGTAATAAATTATAAGTTTCCCAAAAGAGGGGGTAAATTTCCAAATTAGTGTGGATGGTAGTATATTGGCTGCTATGCTTTTTTGAGACTTTTCGACGATTTTAAGAAAAAATAGAAATGACATTAATTGGTCCCCATCATTATGTTCGGTCGTTTGTAACAATCAATTCCAAGAAAATGATTTTCAATTCTCAAAATGTGGACGTCGGATGATAAGAAGTGCGATTCCTAAAAAGATATTTTTGTTAGACAGGTGTCGAATGTATGTCTATCGTATTCACAAGCCTTTGGAGAGTAATAGTTGAGTGTTAGACAAAATTTCTTAAGTGCCGGTGTATATTTCTTTTTGTGTTTTTTCGGATAAAATGGTTAAATAAATATATTGTGTGTAATCTAATCATGTTTTGGGTTAACTATATAAATCTGTGTCAACGAAATATTGCGTTTATAAGTTATTAATTATTTTTTTGAGGGACAAGTTTCTGTTTTGAGGTGTCTGATTATTTTCTGTAAAATTTTAATTACTTTTACATTATTTTTTAAGTATTCTCATTTTATGTTATCTGGGTGTGTCAAAGATTAACTTTTGGTCAACGTCTTATTTAGGCTTATCCGGTGTACTAGAACAAGACATAGTACTGAAAAGTATTTCAAACGAATAAAGAAGAAAGGCTATTATTATTATTAGAGTTGTCTGTGGATACAATTTTCAATGAGGTATTTTTTTTTATATTTCATAATTAAAACTTTAATACTCCCGATTTAAAGAAGTGATTTAAGTTTTTTAATATTATACGAGTATATAAATCTTTTTAAAATACATCGTTTTATTTTATGTGCCCTTCCTATGGATGAAGTGTTGCAAAAAATTTGTAACTCTAGTAAGTCTGTCATCGTTTGTGGCGACTTCAACGTTAATTTGTTAGAAACTTCTAGCCTAAGCACTAAAATTATAAGTTTGTTTCAGTCATACAATCTTGTAAATCTATTTATGGAGCCTACTAGAATAACCCCCACTACTGCATCTTGCCTAGATAATATTTATGCAGATATTTTACCTACCCACAAAAAAATTATTAATTTATTAGACTCTGATCATAGTGGACTATTGATCACTATACCAAATATAAACAAATATAAACGAAAAAAAGATATCACTGTTAACCCAAAATCTAAAGGTCGCTTGGAAACATTTAAAACTAAACTCTCAAATAAAATCCCACTTTTGTCAACTAATGATGACCCTAATCAACATTATAATGATTTTTTCAAAATGTATTGCACGCAATTTGATACTACTTTTATTCCTAAGACGATTTCGGTAAATGGCAATACTTCCTTCAGTGACTGGGCCACCATTGGTATTAATAAAAGTAGAAAACGGCTGTATGAGCTGTATGAAGAACGGACTTATATTAACACTGTAGAATTTAATTTATATGTTAAGAATTATTCTAAATTATTTAAAAAAGTATGTTATTTGGCGAAATCTCGCTACTTAAGTTCAAAAATTAAAAATAGTAGTAATGTAATTAAAATGACTTGGGATATTATTAATAGCGAAACGGGAAGGTCTTGCAACCGAAGTAGTGATTACAGCCTTGCTATTGATGACAGTATCATTAAATCAGATTCGCAAGTCGCCGCGGCATTTGAAAATTTCTTTGCAGAGATTCCCGTATCGACTACAAAATCTCTAAATTCATCACCAACTGCTGCAGAAATTTTACTTAAAGAAAACGTTCCAGTTTGTGAATCCCAATTTTATTTCCAATATGTCACTTGTAATGATGTAATCAAAACTTTTAATACTTTAAATGTTAAAAAGACTGCAGATCTATGGGGTAATTCTGTTGACGTTGCTAGGTCTATTATAGACATTGTAGCACCTACTTTAGCAGTAATCTTTAATAATTGTATAGATTGTGGTGAGTTTCCTGATCTAATGAAATATAGTAAAATTATACCATTGTTTAAATCGGGTAGTACATCAGACCCTACTAATTATAGACCTATATCAGTGCTACCTACTTTTAGTAAAATTTTTGAGAAAATTATTTTAGATCAAATTCAAAGATATTTTAATAAACACAAATTATTACACAACAAACAGTTTGGTTTCACAAAGGGTCGTTCAACAACTGATGCTGGTGTTGAACTTTTGGGACACATTTATAATGCATGGGAAGATAAATGCGATGCGTTGGGCATTTTTTGCGATTTGTCTAAGGCTTTCGATTGCGTTCTCCATGATACATTGATCAGGAAGCTGCACTACTACGGAGTCCGGGGCGCCTCTCTGGATCTTCTTACTTCATACTTGGGTAATAGGATTCAGAGAGTTGATGTGAACGGCAAAAGGTCTTCCGGGTCTGTAGTCAGAATGGGGGTTCCTCAAGGCTCAATTCTGGGTCCTTTTTTGTTTCTAATCTATATCAACGACTTGCCTTACCTCATAAAGGATAAACATGATATAGTGCTGTTTGCAGATGACACTTCACTTTTATTTAAACTCAAACGTCAGCAGGTGGTTGTTGATAATGTAAATAATGCTCTTTCAACTGTAGTTAACTGGTTTAATGTCAATAATCTTCTCCTTAACGAGAAAAAAACAAAATGCATAAAGTTCACATTACCCAATGTAATACAAGTGAACACTAGTGTGTCAATAAAGGGTGAAGAGTTGAAACCCGAGGATTCCACAGTGTTCTTAGGTTTAACTTTGGATGCGCAGCTTCAGTGGAGCCCCCATATAGATAAACTGTCCAAAAAACTTAGCCCTGCAGCATACGCCGTAAGGAAAATTCGTGGTTTAACTGATTTAGAGACAGCTCGTTTAGTATACTTTAGTTATTTTCATAGTGTGATGTCGTACGGCATTCTGTTGTGGGGAAATGCCGCCGATATTCAGACAATTTTTGTTTTACAGAAAAGGGCTATTCGTGCAATTTATAAATTAAGTCCCAGACACTCCCTCAGAGACAAATTTAAAGAGATTAATATTATGACTGTTCCCTCTCAATATATTTATGAGAATCTCATGTATGCACATAAAAATATTAATCTGTTTAAAAGATACAGTGATATCCATAGCATAAATACTAGGAACAAACACAAATTTATTGTACCAAAAACCAGGCTCAAGAAAAAAATAGGTGGTTCGTTTAGATGTCAATGTATACGTTTCTATAATAAACTTCCTAGCCAAATTCAAGAACTAAGCATAAATAAATTTAAATCATTTATTAAACGTAAGCTATGCCAGAAAGCTTTTTACACAATTAATGACTTTCTTGAGGACAAAAAGGCGTGGGATTGAGCTGCTTCAATGATATACATGAGCCATTGTTTTCATATGTACTACTTACTGATGAAAAATTTTTTATATATATATTTTTTTTAATATTCGTTTTTGACATGAATACTTGTATAGTATTGCATTATATTTTTTATTTTATTTTTTTATTGACATTTTATTATTATTATTATTTTTTTTGACTTGAATACTTTGTTAAGTATTATATTTATTTTTATTTTTTGATTGACATATTATGATTACTATTTGTTTGACACAAATATTTACTTTGTAAAGTATTATATTTTTATTTTTTTTTTGATTACTTAATTATTGTAAATGTGAGGACTATGTGGGTTATTATTATTATTTTCTCCTCCTTTTTACAGTAATTTTCAACGTTGTCTGACAGTTTGAGTACTTTTGCGGCCTACCCAAATGTCTTTTCTTTGGTATTGTTCGTCATGTCATTGAGCTCCTTAGTGGTTTTTAAGTTGAGCTATTCGACTATTGACAAATGCTTGCACTGACTGGACAGGTCCACTCAAATATGTTTGGTTCTTTCTTCAAAAGACCACTACAGACACTAAGCTGCATGGTCCTCATATAGAATAATGTGAATGCGAGAACTATGTATGTCGTTATATTCATGTAGATTTTATGATTGTCTGGCAGTTTGAGTATTTTTTGCGGCCTACTCAAATGTCCTTACTTTGGTATTGTTCGTCGGTTCGTTGAGCACCTCAGAGTTCTGAGTTGAGCTTCGCGATGACTGACAAATGCTTGCACTGTCTGGACAGGTCCACTCGAATTCGTGTGTTGCTTTCTTCATAAAGCTCATCCCAGACATAAACGTACATGGTTCTCATAGGATCTAACCAGTCCACATTGTATGGATTTGAACACTAAAAGAGACTTTGACCTCTGAGTTTGTTTCGGTGTTTCTTCTCAGGGTAGTCAGCTAGGAAACACCGGCCTCATCTAGCTTAAACTGACAAAAAAACATTGACGTGTAAAAGTGTTCCTTGTAACCTATTTACTGAATAAACATCATTTATCATTTATCATTTATCATTAAGTCGATCGTTTAATTTGACAAATAATAATCAATAATTTTGCAGTCAATAATAGATTCAAAAACACGCATAATCAATTCGAGGTGAATGAATTGTTTTTCAGGGTAAAAAGATTTTATCTGGCAACATTCCATCGCTGTCAAAGTCACTCATACATTCTCACGATCGTGCTTCATGTAAATTTTCAATGACGCTTCGTTTATAACCTTTCATAGTCTAAGCTAAAGAACTAAATTATAATCATTTATTTCCTTTTTTACGGCCTGCAACCTAGTTAAAAATCTAATAGTAAAGTTTTAGACTACTACTAATTTTAGTTAGACACAAGATTATAAAAAAAACCGGCCAAGTGCGAGTCGGACTCGCACATCGAGGGTTCCATACAAGCTTACGGGTATCTAAATAGTTCGGGAATTGAGTTTCGATTTTTTTTTGGTAAATAAAGGTTTTTGAAATAATTTAAAATCTCTTTGAGCGTGTGCTAATAAGGTCCTTTCATACGATGCCCGAAATGATACGGTCGCCTCAGTTTAAGATTTTAACCCGAATTCCTTGGGTCCGTATGGGGACACTATTTTTTTATGATGTAATTAAAAAATTACGGTTTTTTTTTAATTGTGTTACAAGACCTTGCTTCTTCCCAAACTTCATAATTTTATGACAGCGGGGAGTACTCTATTAATTATTCCCTTAAGAAAAGAAATATACGTTTTTTGCGGCATAAACGGCCGTATCTTTTTTTTACGTTAACTTATAAGTTTAATATTTTCATAGCTTCAAGGAACTGTAGACCTGAGTATATGGTTTTAATTTCAACTCGATACCTCCACGCGTTCCCGAGATAGAGATTCTTGACAGACGGACAGACGGATGGACCACAAAGTGATCCTATAAGGGTTCCGTTTTTTCCTTTTGTGGTACGGAACCCTAAGAATGGAAAAAAATTGGTATGTGTTAACTCGTCGGTGCTTTACGTGCGAAGGAACAAAATTATCCATAATTATAGTCCGTGTCTGTAGGCAGGCGTCTCTGTCTGTGACTTCAACCGTGTACTCCGTCCGCTGATGTTGGCAGCCTCACAGAGGCTCACCCTCTAGATCGTAGTACGTTAGCCTTATTGGCTCTCTGAGTACGGTAGTCACACAAAGACTGCTTTAGTTCGGCCTAGAACTTGAGGCCGGAATCGGCTTGACAAAAAATCAGAATATCCTTGAATAAGTTATGAAACAGCAATTAGTCTGCGTTGTGTACGACCTGGCACTTGTTTAGCACAGTAATCATTTATATATCACTTTGTGAACCCATAAAAATTTTGGTATTATTGTTCGTCGAATAAAATTAGTCTTCGCCAGTATATATCTTTCTGCAAAGACAAATGCATAAGTTTAATTTTCTCAGTAATATTTTTTCGAAGCTCAAAAAATTCAAATGTTGTAATCGGTCAAGTTTCCAATAAAAGCGAGATGCAATCGGGCCTTTTGCAGCGTAATGCTGCACTAGATTTTACTAACAAAAGCCCATATAATGATTTCCCTAAATGTGCGAAGTCCGCAACTGGCCGGTTTTTAATAGGGTGTGCATAGTTTTCACAGAATTTGCGCTATTAAAACTCTAGCTGGGTGGTTCCATTTATAATCTTTAGAAATACATTCATAGTTTGGACAATAACGTTTTTTGTGATTGAATTATTTACATCATTTTGATGTTCAGTATTCGTAAATGGCTGGGTGTCGAACTGGGTAATAAATGTCAACTTCAAAACCATAGCCTCCGTAGTACTCCGTACCATAGATTAAAATTAAAAACTTCACTCCTTCACTCTGACACTTGTGCTGACACTTCATATCTCTTTTACGTGCAGCAGCCATTTTGGACAAGTTCCTTACTGCGGTGCAGCGCAAGAATTAAATAATTTGCACAATGGGTCACGCTAACATTTGGTATTCTCATCCTCGCAGATACGGCCAGGGCTCCCGCTCATGGTAAGAATTCTTATAAAGTGTATTGTGATAAGGAAATGTTATTGGTTAGAACACGTGTTTGAAGTGTTGCTTTGCACGTTTCAGCCGCGCCTGCTCCAACAGACACGGTCTCATCCGCAAGTACGGTCTGAACATCTGCAGGCAGTGCTTCAGAGAGTACGCTCACGACATTGGTTTCAAGAAGGTATGTACCCTTGTTAGTGTTACTAGGTTGTTTTGATTGTGGAAAGAAAGTAACATGTAGGTAACGTCCTGCCATTTAAAGGAGATAGCTATTAGGTGCATAATACGTATAAACTATAACTATCTAAGAATAAAATTTTGCTGTAAAAGCATGTCCGAAACAATATAGGTATTGTCTTAAATTTGCATTTCGGAGGCAGTCTTATCATAGCCTAAGTCTGACTGTATTTGTTGTACCTAGATTATTCTCAAAGCAGCTGTGGAATTTTGGTAACTGCTAAATTTTTATTTTTCATGGGCTTTCATTCGCTTTTAGCTGAAGCAAGAAAGAAAAACTGATCAGCCACATAATATACATACTAGTATCAAATCTGAAACTTTCGGTGATTTAGCTACCACCTAGTGTTTTCAGTTGTGATGGTTGTGACCAAATCAAGTTAAGATAACAGTTTTTAGCATAATGATTAAATTGTTAAATTCATTAAAATTTGAACCCACATTTGGTAGCACTGGTTTTAGCCAGTCTGTCGTGTATTTTGGTGATAGTGAGTTGTTGCCGAAGTGTTTTAACATGATTACAATCTTTTGTTTTATTCTGTAACTTAACACAGAGAGATACCAGTTTCTGGTAAAACAGAAATAGTGAGGTGGAAAAAGATTGTGCAAAATGATAAACCTTATTATAATTGTGCAAGTTTGTGAGGATGTATGAATAAACATTCATAAATCCTCACAAACACAGTTTGTTACCCTTTCATGCAAAAACTACTGAACGAATTTGGATAAAACTTAACAATTTATACATCAGAATAACATTATGTAGGGAAGTACTAATTCCATGCAGGCGAAGCTGCTGTCAGAAGCTAGTGTATTTTTAAACAAAGAGCCTTATTTATAAAAAAATAACCATGTGATTAATTTAAACACGGATTTGCAGGTTCTTTTTTCAACATTTTCTACTCGGTAGAAGGGTAGATGTGGGTTATTTATAAAGTAATAACTAATCATTTAAAGTGGGGTTTGTCCTAGAGACCAGTATTCATCCAACTTTTGTATACTTCTGTGCCGGGTGGCATGTTGGACTGCGTATAGGCCCCTATCTTATTTTTGATAGGTTTACGTAAATTTAAAATATGAGTATGTTTTTCATTACAACATTTATTATTAAAACAAAGTAAGTAAATAATAATTAAAATAATAATCTTATGTTAGTGTGATGTGCAGTGTTACACTATTTTGGCAATTTCCTCTTTAATTGCGTCCTTTGGACTGCATACAGTTCTCATAGTCTTCTAGTACCTAATAATGATAAGCTGAGTATAGATAAAAATGTATTGCATTAAGTAAAGGATATTATACTATGCAACCCATCGTAATATGGCAGTTAAACTGTTATAAAATAGGTAAGACATTATAGCTTGCCTTAGGCAAAAGATCGAGAAATGAGCCACAGACTGCACTAATCTTAGCTTCGGGCCGCAGTTTGATAACCACAGCTGCTATACACAGACAGTTAAATTTGATGGATCAGATCACATTTGTTATCTTGAGTTTAGAAAGCTAAACAGTATTTAAACTAAGCATATGGTTAGCTAGTCTTATACATAAGGCTGATGGTTTATACTTTATAACTTGAATACTAAGGATAAAAGAGTGTCATAATAAGTATGTTTTTGCAATATAGTAGAACAAATAAATTTTTTGAGATTAATTCAATTAAGTATTTTTACCATTCATCCCTTTACACATTCTTTCACTATCATTCTCAACACAAGCAGCTTACAAGCTGTAGTATGGTAACATTATTCTGCCTTTTATTGTCAAGTTGCTGAATAAGAAAGTTGAATAAATAATTCACTGTTTATTGAAAAAAAATGGGCGTTTCCACAATTCAGTTGATCCCTTTTATTGATTAAATTATTATTCTTATTATATAAATATAATTAACATATTTTTTTCTTTTGTTTCAGCTTGATTAAAATGTTAATTCAATAAACTTTAAAATAAGTTAATCTTCTGGTTTTAATTAAACATTCTCCAACAACACCTCAAGAATTCATGTAAAAAAACGAAGATTCAAAGCCTATAAAAATCGTTAAATCTATTATTAACTACATTTTGATGAACAGACAATGGCTTATTTATCATTATTAGCAGTTTTGTTCCTAATGCATGGGCTGTTGATTTGCCAAAACTATTTACTGTCTCGCGGAACACTCAGTGAGGTCACCACATTATGCATGTGACTCAAGATGGCTGGACAAATCTTCAAAATAGCTCGCATTTAAGTAGGTCAATAGGGCACTTTATGTGACGGCTAAACACCCTTATTTCAGTATTTGTGACGCTACAGAATCTTAGATAATCGATCGAAAACGTGTCCAGCCATCTTGAAAAACCACTTTTCGCGTGTGCGTAGTCGCAGCGGAAAAATGTTGAATTTCGTAATTTCAGTTTAGCAGATATTTAGTGTATGACGTCGTGTAAATGTGTATGGTAAGTACAAATTTGTGCATCCAACCATTGTTATTCAACAAAAACTGTTTCCGCTGGAACTACGTCATCCTAGCGCCACTTTTTTTTCTTAGGGACGCACAAGAAAAAAATACTGTCAATAATTTAGTGTGTAACGAGAGGTAAATGTGTATGTTTAAATGAAATTTGTGTGTCACGTAGTCGCAGCGGAACAATGTTGAATTTCGTAATTTCAGTTTAGCAGATATTTAGTGTATGACGTCGTGTAAATGTGTATGGTAAGTACAAATTTGTGCATCAAAACATTGGGGAGTTATTCAACAAAAACTGTTTCCGCTGGAACTACGTCATCCTAGCGGCACTTCTTTTTTCTTAGGGACGCACAAGTAAAAAAATACTATCAATAATTAGTGTGTAACGAGAGGTAAATGTGTATGTTTAAATGAAATTTGTGTGTCATAAAACAACGAAGATATTCAAGATTCCGCTGCGCTGACTTTTGGCTGTTTGATGAAAATCATATACAGGGTGGAGAAGACAATACGACAATAAATGAAAACACGGACAATACTAGTTCATAAGAATAAGTTTAAGCTATCAAAAAAGTCCTATCATCGAAAATAAAAAAATAAAAATTTCAAACAAACTAAATGGCATAAAACTAGAAACGAAATAGAACACCATTTATAAATATGAGTTCACTAACCTGTCGTAAGAGCGGCAACAACGCGCGGTCCTGTAGCGACTTGATTTTTTGGCTTTTAATTATGGATTAATGCTCAATAAAATACAAATACAAAATTACACTGAATCACAGATTATTAACCAAATAATCAGGCATCTCTCAACCGCGTGTTATTTATTAATCAAATTATTAATCACCATCAGGATGTAGGTATGAAAGTCACTAAATTTTTCGTTTTTCAATATGGCCGCCATGAATTCGAATACACAAATTGCACCGTCGTAAAAGGTTATTTCTAACGTCTGACAAAAGGTCCCCATTCGCAGCCATGTGTTTTAATTTGTTAAAAGATATGATTATTCTATCTTTTAAATCATCAACAGTATCATTAAAATCATGTCGGTGTACTCCGAAGCTGTGTAATTGTAGCGCGGCATGATTATTAAAAAAAAAACACGAAAACAATAAAAACTAAGCGTCTAATTTCGCACAATTCACTCACTGTTTAACTAAATACCTATTAAAACGTTACGTGTCCTGTCACCAAAATAAAGCGTCCAATTTCGCACTAATACCGCCGTAAATGAATTTACAAAACACGACACACACGAGCGGCGGGGAAGTACCTACATCAAAGACGCGGCGCGAACGAAAGTTAGCGGTACCTGCGGCTGCACTACAAAGCGAGGACGCGTGACTCATCACAGGATCGCGGCCGGCGACACACTAACCTAAATTTGTTGTAGCAAATTTCTTCAAGAAAGCGAAGTAACAAACGAAACTAGATTTATCTCTTTCGCACACACTAAATTTTCTATTAATATTATGAGTGCATTGCAATTTCCGCATTCGTTACTTTCTTATACAACTCTGATGACACGCTTTATGACTCTTATTACTCAGAATTAAGGTATAATTTTCACTAAATTAGATGAAAATACTAATTTGGCGAAAGTGTTTATGTACTCGTAGCGAGTTGGCAACGTGACTTTAATGTTTTGATGTTTATACCGATGTGGGTCGTTCACCTGACAGTGTTTCCCTATTATCAGATACATCATGTAGCAAATGTTAAAAATGAAAAATAATTTCCTGTGACTAAACTACTGGATATACGAGGTGCATTCAATAAGTACCTAGCCTCATCGCCAGAGGGCGCTGTAGTTTCAAAAGAGTTTTACCACAGAGTAGCACATTCTTTTTTTATTCTTTTTTCAAATTTTCATTCCAATCCCTTCATTTGTTTTAATTTGACAACATAGGGAAGCGAACGTGTCGATCGGTTTTACAAAAATGGAAAAAGAGCAATATCGTTCGGTGATTCGATTCCTATTTTTGGAAGGGAAAACGCGCATCGAAATCAAAGAGCGCTTGGATGCTGTGTACGGTGACTCTTCTCCATCGATGGCCACCGTCAAGAATTGGTTCAACGAGTTTGCACGTGGCCGTACGTCGGTTTTTGATGAACCACGTCCAGGTGCACCGAAAACAGCTGCTACGGAGGAAAACATTAAAAAAATCCATGATCTCGTATTGGCAGATCGCCGATTGAAGGTTCGGGAGCTAGCTGAGACTGTAGGCATTTCAGAAGGAACAGTGCATCATATTCTTCACGAGGAACTCGGCATGAGAAAGCTGTCGGCGCGATGGGTGCCGCGTTTACTCACACCAGAAAACAAGCGCAACCGTGAGACCACATCGGAGACGTGTTTGGCGCTGTTTAAGCGGAATCCAGCGGAGTTATTGCGTCGTTTTGTGACCGTCGATGAAACCTGGATCCACTGGTACACACCAGAGACCAAGGAGCAATCAAAACAATGGATCCAGACCGGGGAACGTGCTCCAAAGAAGGCGAAAACTGTAAAATCGGCCGGAAAAGTTATGGCCACCGTTTTCTGGGATTCACAAGGTGTGATCTACATCGATTACCTCGAGAAGGGTAAAACAATTACAGGGCTTTACTATGCCGATTTATTGGGCCGATTCGACGCCGAATTAAAGAAAAAACGACCCCATCTGGCGAAGAAAAAAGTGCTGTTTCACCACGACAACGCACCGGTTCACACGTCTGCCGTTGCCATGGCCAAATTGGTCGAATTACGCTACGAATTGCTGCCCCATCCACCGTATTCTCCAGATTTGGCCCCTTGTGACTTCTTTCTGTTTCCTAATCTGAAAAAATCACTCGCCGGGAATAGATATGGATCGAATGAGGAGGTTATCGCCGCCACGGAGGCCTATTTTGCAGAGTTTGACAAAAACTATTTTTCGGACGGGTTAAAAAAGTTGGAGCATCGCTGGGCTAAGTGTATCGAACTAAAAGGAGACTATGTTGAAAAATAAATTGCCACTTCCAAAATTTTCGTTTACTTTTTGTAGGCTAAGTATTTATTGAATGACCCTCGTATTCAAATGATTTTTTGTATGTAGACTGAGAACGTCTTGAGGTATACGAGGTTTAATTTAATGTCGTATTGTCATCACCACTCTATAACGGCTTAGTGCAGAGTTGTAATTTTTTTCGCTCGTTGTTTTGAATTTGTGTGTAATGTTTGTGAAAACAGATTTTGAAAAAAACATACCGTTCAAAAGAATACACATAAAAGTAAAATAAGGTTATTAGGTCCTAGAACTTAAAAATAGGAACTCTAGCGCTTAACTTATCACATTTATTTGTGTCTTTTAAATAAAAAAACAACATTAATAGCAAAGTAATAATAACATTGATTTATAATCAGATTTTTTTACTAAACGTATATCACTACATAGTATAAAACAAAGTCGCTTTCTCTGTCCCTATATCCCTATGTATGCTTAAATCTTTAAAACTACGCAACGGATTTTGATGCGGTTTTTTTTAATAGATAGAGTGATTGAAGAGGAAGGTTTATATGTATAATTTGTACCCGAGCGAAGCTGGGGCGGGTCGCTAGTAACAAATATATTGCCTACTGTAAAAGCCCTTATAGATATACGTAAATCTTAGGCGTCCATTGTCCTAATAGAACGCGACCATCGCGCGAATAATATTGCTACTGGCTCACTAAGCATGTCACAGTCACTTACTCTACGTCGATATCAGAGTCCATTAGGTACATAATATTACGTTGGTGGCAAAATAAACAGCGCCTATGCACGTTGTCCTTGGCTGCACATTTGTGACTTATAAACAAAAGAGAACAGGAAGCGCACGCTAAAAAGATACCTACGAGGGCGGGTCAATAAGTCCGTGACTTTTTGAATTTCTGACCTCTTTACTGAAAAAGCAACACTACTCCTGTCAACAGGCATCTGTCAGTTGACTCCTGACAAAATTTGAACTTGCTGCGTCAGTTTGTGTTTGACAGCTATCTTTATCAGACTACGCAGTAATTTGAGGTAAAAATGGAAAAAAGTGAATTTCGTGTGCTTATTAAGCATTATTTTTTGCGAAAAAAAAACCATTACCGAGACCAAGGCTAAGCTTAATAAATACTATCGATTTCAATGGTAAAAAAGTGGTTTACTGAATTTCGTTGTGGCCGTACAAGCACTGAAGATGCCGAACGTCCTGGACGCCCAGTTGAGGTCTCTTCACCCGAAACAATCGAAAAAATTCACGATATGGTGTTGGCCGACCGAAGATTGAAAGTGCAAGAGAATGTGGAAGCCGTAGGGATCTCGCATGGCTCAGTGGTTTCAATTTTGAATGATCACTTGGGCATGAGAAAGCTTTCCGCAAGATGGGTGCCGCGTTTGCTCACAGTCGACCACAAACGCAATCGTGTAACAACTTCACAGGAAGGTTTGGCGTTGTTTAATCGCAATATGGAGGAGTTTTTGCGCCGTTTTGTAACCGTGGATGAAACATGGATCCATCACAAAACACCAGAGACCAAACAACAGTCAAAACAGTGGGTTTCTAAGGGTGAATCGGCGCCAAAGAAGGCCAAGGTGGGTTTGTCAGCCAATAAAGTTATGGCGACTGTTTTTTGGGATGCACGCGGGATAATCCACATTGACTACCTTCAAAAGGGAAGAACAATCAATGGAGAATATTATGCCAACTTATTGGACTGATTCAATGACGATTTGAAAAAAAACTGACCTCATTTGGCCAAGAAAAAAGTTCTTTTCCACCAAGACAATGCAAGGGTGCACACATGTGCAGTTGCCATGGCAAAAATCCATGAATTGGGCTATGAATTGCTCCCTCATCCGCCCTATTCTCCAGATTTGGCTCCGAGTGACTACTTCTTGTTCCCAAACCTGAAGAAATGGCTTGGTGGAAAAAGATTTGACTCCAATGATGAAGTCATCTCGCAAACAACGGCCTATTTTGAGGACCTCGACAAATCATATTTTTTGGAAGGGATAAAAAAATTGGAGAAGCGTTGGAAAAAGTGTATAGAGCTCAAGGGAGACTACGTTGAAAAGTGAAATGATTTATTTATCAAAAAATCTGTGTTTTATTCCAAAAGTCACGGACTTATTGACCCGCCCTCGTACCTTTACCGTAAGTTTTTAAATTCGTCTTTTGAATTAACTACTGGTGTTAATTTTTTTTTTCTAATTATTAGTATTTCTATTTAATCAAATTGTACCGTGTAACATCAAAATATTTGTACGCTGGATGCAGCAGTATATACCACCTACTGTCTGTCTGTCTTATGTGTTACCTACCTACTGTAACAAGTTTTTGTAATGTTCCGGCAAATAAATGCATTTGTTATTAAAGATGAAATTATTGTTGTAATAATTTCGAAAGTTTAAGATAAAAACAAGTAACCTACTATTTTATAACAAAAGTTATTAGTTACTTGTTTAAGAATTGTGTGCCCACCTGTACCAATCCAATAATGGTACAACACTGGAAATTTTAAAACGTTAGCTCCATATACTGCACGGCCGCTTTTTTGTAGCCATTTAAACTTGGTCGGTTTTTATCCATCTATTGAGGTTGTTTTGGTATTTTTATTATATCTCTTTAATTATTAAGTGTAATGAGCTGAAATTTTACATATGAATAGTTGCTTTAACACACTAAATATCTGAATATGTTTTATTATGATTTTTCTTTAAAAAGTCCTTCAATCGGATTTCATAAAATATAGTGGTCCAGTCTTTATTGCTCATTAATTACTAAGAGCACATAAATGAAACTTGGCAAGACATTGTAGACCCTTAAAAGACACAAATAAATGTGATAAGTTAGGCTCTAGAGTTCCTATTTTAAGTTCTAGGACCTAATAACCTTATTTTACTTTTATGTGTATATCTTTTGAACGGTATGATTTTTGCAAAATCTGTTTTCACAAACATTACACATAAATTCAAAGCAACGAGCGAAAAAATTACAACTCTGAACTAAGCCGGTTTATATGATTTTCATCAAATAGCCAAACGTCAGCGCAGCGGAATCTTGAATATCTTCGTTGTTTTATGACACACAAATTTCATTTAAACATACACATTTACCTCTCGTTACACACTAATTATTGATAGTATTTTTTTACTTGTGCGTCCCTAAGAAAAAAGAAGTGCCGCTAGGATGACGTAGTTCCAGCGGAAACAGTTTTTGTTGAATAACTCCCCAATGGTTGGATGCACAAATTTGTACTTACCATACACATTTACACGACGACATACACTAAATATCTGCTTAACTGAAATTAAGAAATTCGACATTTTTCCGCTGCGACTACGCACACCTTTTCGCTGGTCTCTCAATCTCGGTAACGGAAGTGATTTTGACGACTTTTTGCGTGTCAACGGGCGTCACATAAATTTGTGACAGGCATCGAGCTAAAAGTTTTGTGATACATACAGCGGTTTTTTTGTTGAATAACTCCCCAATGGTTGGATGCACAAATTTGTACTTACCATACACATTTACACGACGACATACACTAAATATCTGCTTAACTGAAATTAAGAAATTCGACATTTTTCCGCTGCGACTACGCACACCTTTTCGCTGGTCTCTCAATCTCGGTAACGGAAGTGATTTTGACGACTTTTTGCATGTCAACGGGCGTCACATAAATTTGTGACAGGCATCGAGCTAAAAGTTTTGTGATACATACAGCGGTTCCACTCAAACGCCCGCGCGGCGCCCCCCGCGTCGGCAGGAGCGCCCGCACACTCGCGCAGCGCGAGCGCCCGGCTCGTTGCTAAATTAAAGCTTAATATCTCAGAAACTACTGGAGCTATATGCAAACAAAAAATACGTGTGTATTGCTGATAATATAGAGAATCGACATACGTGAAAACTAAAGAATGATAAAGTGTTTAAAGTACTTCAAATGAAATGTAAACGTAAAAAAACGTTAGAAAAAAACGTTAATATTTCTTAACCTATGCCCATACCAATAATTTTGTAGTTTGTACCTTTAAAACCTATTTATTATTAAACAAGACTATATAACCAATTTTTGGAACGAAGTTCCTTATCGCGCGTTGTGAAAGGGGGCTAGACGAAAAAAATTCTTACGAAAAGTTGTCACGACACTAATGAGGTTGTCCATCCAAAAAGATTGTGTTGGAAAAACAATCTAATAAAAAAAATTCTTACGAAAAGTTGTCACGACACTAAGACAAGATACACTCACATTTGGTTGTAGTACGTACTACTTAGTTAGCTAGGTGAGTTATATAAATAACTTCTTATTTCTAAATAGATTTTCATTATTAACAACATACAATAGAAAAAAAACTTTTTAACAAAAAAATTAACCGACGAAAAAGAACTAAAAAGCAAAAAATAAATAAACCTTTTAAGTCTTGAGTAATGAGCTTATTTACCTACATAAAATATCAAATTTTATATAAACTAATTTTGAGTCGGCGCCAAACAACAATCTGATTATTAAATATCTAAATTTAAGTACTTACAAATGAAGAAGGCTGTAAGTAGGTAATTAATCATTTTATTAATTGGCGCCGACTCAAAATTAGTTTATATAAAATTTGATATTTTATGTAGGTAAATAAGCTCATTACTCAAGACTTAAAAGGTTTATTTATTTTTTGCTTTTTAGTTCTTTTTCGTCGGTTAATTTTTTTGTTAAAACGTTTTTTATTTTATGATTTTTTGTGGCTCGCATCACCTTTTAACAGTCTGAGGGTAATTTCTAATTCTTCGTCATTCCTCTTGCCACTGAGCTGATGATATAACAATCCTTCCATGAAGTTCCCAGGATATTGACCAGTTGAGGTTACCTCCAATATTGTAAAGACGTCTTTTCGTCAAAGCATATTAAGTGGTATTTGTCACTAAAACCAGTTTTTATATCTGACTTCTATTGTTTAGGGAAGGTATGGTTTCCATCATCAGCTCAGTTTCATGATGTGATGGTAGTGTATTCACGGAGACGAGTTAGTAGAGCGCTATCTCACTCTCACAATTTTTTAACTGCAATTGGTCAGTGAAAAATGCTAAGGCGGTGTACACAGTACGAGTACTTTTTAGTCTACTCATACTTCCCGTATTGTGCAGACGTGCTCTTACTTGTGACTGTGCGCTCAACTTGTGAACCGGCTGGTGTATTGGATTTTATGATTGATTGCTTTGATTGATTTAATGGCGGATATCGAACAACCTGCTGAGAAAAGAAAACGGCGGGCTTTTTTGTCTACCGAGAAGACTATGATTTTAAATATGTACCACGCAATGAGAAATGCAGACTCTTCGGCCTCCAAGGGTGACATTCTGAAAGCTGTTGCATCTTCCTTAGGTGTTCACTGGGCTTCTGTTCATAGAATTGTAAAAGAGAAGAATGATAGTGGTGAGCTAAAATCTCCGAAGAAATTGAAGCAACGTTTGTCAATTGTTGATACGATTGATAACTTTATAAAATGTGCCATCAGAAATATAGTCCACAATTTCTTCGCGCAGAATGAAATACCTACTCTAGATAAGATTTTAAAGAAAATCAGTGATGATGGCACTTTGGGCATTATAAAGAGAACGACGCTACATAAAATATTGAAAAAAATTGGTTTTAAATTCTGTAAGAGAAGCAGAAATAGCTTATTGCTGGATCGCGATGACATATTTTTTTGGAGAAGAAATTATCTGCGAGCTATCAAAAATGCACGAAATAATCATCAAAAAATCTACTATTTAGATGAAACTTGGGTGAATGAAGGTCACACTACCTCAAAAGCTTGGGTCGATACCACAGTGAAAAGCAGGCGAGACGCTTTTATTAATGGACTAACGACTGGCTTGAAAACACCTTCAGGTGTGTATTTTTATTTATATAATGGTCAATGATAATTTTTAAGCGGCGCAGGTGTGCTAATGACCCGTTTATTGTTCTTTTGTCATAAATGAGCATTATCATAATAAAATACTTTTTCCCAATTTTTGTATAGTAAACTGGCCCAGGTGCGCTACATGCATTGTTATTATTATCATTAAGTTATAGTTATATTCTCATTGTTGAAACACGTGTTTTATTACATGTTTTATATTCTCGTTACAGGAAAAGGCAAAAGACTAATTATTACTCATATCGGGAGTGAGGATGGATTCGTCGAAGGTGGTCTAAATATGTTTGAGTCGAAGAAACAAGGCGATTATCACAAGGAAATGAATGCAGAAGAATTTGAAAATTGGTTTAGAGAAGTTTTAAATAAGCTAGATGATAATTCTGTGATAGTCATGGATAACGCTTCCTATCACTCTAGGAAAATGGAGCGAATCCCAACGGCCCAATCTAAAAAACAGGATATATTTAATTGGTTACGCCAAAAAAATATTAGCTGTAACGCTGAAATGTTGAAACGTGAATTATTAAACATTGTTAAAAACCATAGACAGCGATACGACGCTTGTATTATAGACGAAATGGCAAAATCACAAAAAAAAACTGTACTGAGACTGCCGCCGTATCATTGCGAATTAAATCCAATTGAGCTAGTGTGGGCTCAAGTTAAAGGAAATGTAGCTTCACACATGAAAACACACAAAATGGCAGAATTAAAAATTGTATTGAACGAATCAATTCAAAATATTGACGCAGAGAAATGGAAAAAATGTATAAAGCATGTCATAGAAATTGTTGAGCCCAAAATGGATGCCATGGATAGAAATGTGGAGGCAATGACTGAAAGATTAATAATAAATGTAGGAAACGACAGTAGTGATAGTACGGAGAGTGATGGTGATGATGATATGTTATGAAAATGTTTAGGTAGATATTACAATTTAATAAAGAAAATATAATCATTAACTCTCGATTTTATTTCTTTTGCTTCATATCCATCAGTTAAATAAAAAGTAGGTAACAATAAACAAATTATATCACAATGTCTCTCAATTAATACGACAGACGAAGCCGCAGGAATAAACTAAGCGTACTTTTAAGAAGCGCAGTGTGAACGCACATTTACATTTCTAAGGTATTGTTAACGCCCACTGACCCTAAAAAAGTATTTTTTGTCTTTGTCATTTGTATGATAATGTGCGATAGAGAAGGCGCTACACTAACTCGTCTCCGTGAATACACTTATAAATGCAAATACCTGATTCAGTTATGAAAAGTAAACAGAAACAATATTCGTGCCCAATTTTCGAGGTTCTCTCTCAATTTTTTCAGGATGCCATGACCAGATCCTGATGTCCTTGACATGGAACCATCCTTGAGGTATACCCTATCTAAGGAAAAAAGAATCATCAAAATCGGTTCATAAATAACGGAGTGAGGGCCGAACATACATACAGAAACGCTAAACGTGCCCACAATTTTCGTGGTTTTCTCTCAATTTTATCAGGATTCCATTATCAGATCTTGATTTCCTTGACATGGGACCGCCCTTGAGGTGTACCCTACCTAACAAAAAAAGAATAATCAAAATCGGTTCATAAATGACGGAGTGAGGGCTGAACATACACAAAAAAAAACATATATACGGTCGAATTGAGAACCTCCTCCTTTTTTTTCGTCGGTTAAAAACACTTACACGATTTAAAAACATAAGGAACTTATTCCAGCGTAACATAAACCTACAACGTGTTATTTAAATAACGTAAAACCTCTCGGTTTGAGCCAGCGCTCAAACAATGCAACTTTATTTTAAGAAATTTGCTGAAATATCATTCAATCAAATCACCAATTGAGTTTTCATACAAACTAATCCGCTGGCCGAGTCAATTTGTATGATAATTTGTTTTTAACCGACTTCAAAAAAAGGAGGAGGTTCTCAATTCGACTGTATTTTTATTTTTATTTTTTATTTTATTTTTTTATGTGTGTTACCTCATAACTTCTTACTACGTAAACCGATTTTGAAGATTTTTTTTTTGTTTGAAAGCTGTTGCTTCACATTTGGTCCCATTTTAATTTGGTGAAGATCTGATGAAGGACTTCGGAGATACACAATGGAACTCTTCAATTAATGATAGCAAACCTTCCAGAATTGCTGCAATCGCATGTCTGTATATTGTTTTCACCACTTCACAACATTACATCACGCTGATGCGCTCTGAAGGGGTATACAGATTTGTACAGTTCACCCTGATACACCCTAATTTCACCAACTACGTTCAAATTCCCTATTTTTGGGGCTATCAATTCGGGCATAACTTTACTATTAATTTAGTTTTAGAATGGGGTAAAACATCTAAAAAGTGAAAAATAAAAAACTTTTTACAAAAAAAATACAACCGACTTCCTTAAATAATACCTACTAAAAAATGCAAAATAACTTAATTTCGGAAGTCGGTGTCAAATAACGAAGAAACCAAACTAGAAACACCGACTTCCGAAATTAAGTTATTTTGCATTTTTTAGTATTATTTAAGGAAGTCGGTTGTATTTTTTTTGTAAAAAGTTTTTTTGAGGTGACAACGTATAATAAATTGATAAACTGCATTTACGAAAAAGGATGACTCATTGTCCCGTTACGCTCATTGTACGCTTGATCTATCTCTCTTCCACTCGATTGGCCTATGCGTCCGAGAAGTTATTTATTCATAAAAGTATGCAATCATTGCATCAATGTTTTGTTATGACGTTGTCACGTTAAACTAGTCCGTAAACCAACTTTACAGACGACCAATGTTTTTTTTTTAGATTTTATTCCAGGCATTTTTTCTATTTAACTAACATTCTGATTATACTTCAAAAAGTACATACAATGCCAACTGTCGAGTTTACTTCTCATTTTCAGTTACCTAAGATAATGAACTAAAGGCGAAATACAAGTGGGCTCTCTTTTGCAGCGCTGGTAGTCAATTATTATTTTGTAATAACACATACTTACGCTTTTTACTGCGGGAAAACCTTTTATTCCTGCGGGAAAATCAAATACCAAGTCGGCGTAGATGCTACTGTCCGATTAGTCGATTAAAAAGAAATCCTTATTTATGTACAAATTATGGTCACCTCACAATATTAATGGATGTTTGTATGGGAAAATTTAAATGATCTATATCTTTGAAACTACTCAAAGTTTCTCCATCACAAATTCAGGTTATCATCGTCCCCGTCACAAAATCTTGAACACATTTCGAAGGCCGTAGATCATCAGGCAGCGGAGATACAGGTGTCCAGCCATCTTGAACTCAGGTTGGCTGGACATTAAGTTTTTATTGATTTCTCGAAAACCCTTACATGTGACGCCTTAGATCAAACGTTATTACTGTCACAAATTGCGTCACTAAATGTTAGTAAAGGAACCATATTCGAAAACGCTCCCGTTATTGAGATTCGGAAGTGAAAGCCAAAAGTTTTTTACGTAAATTCATGATCTCCGATTTTTGTATTTTTCTACTAAACCGCTGTATGTATCACAAAAATTTTAGCTCGATGCCTGTCACAAATTTATGTGACGCCCGTTGATGTGCAAAAAGTCGTCAAAATCACTTCCTTTACCGAGATTGAGAGACCAGCGAAAAGTGGTTTTTCAAGATGGCTGGACACGTTTTCGATCGATTATCTAGGATTCTGTAGCGTCACAAATTCTGAAATAGGGGTGTTTAGCCGTCACATAAAGTGCCCTATTGACCTACTTAAATGCGAGCTATTTTGAAGATTTGTCCAGCCATCTTGAGTCACATCATTATGCCAAGAGTTCGGCCCACCTCCATTTTTCAAGAGCCGCTAACCGAACTCTTGAGTCTGAATTACAGACTTGGTCTTTCCATGATATCTAAGCCTATTGTGGCACGCTCCATAGCACTTTCTACAACCTTCATTTAGTACACAGTCACTTAGTCCGTGTTCAGTTTTGAGTACCTCTACCATGCCAAAACTCTCACTAGCGTCTCCGTAAATTATTTGTATGAAATATTGTACAGCGCCCTTAACGGTCTTAGAAAGAATTGAAATTCGTACCATGAGCAATATAGATTTCGATAAGTTAAAAACATAACGTAATCTACTCGATAGGTACTAACGTTTATGTCCTCCATACAAAACGGTACCATGAGAGTCACTCATTCGATAGAAGCTATCGAATAATACGCTTGCGATAGTAGTTACGTAGCACACTACCTAGCATTTTGACGTGTGAAACATATGAAATACATTTTAAAATTATAATAGGTATACGTTTTTGAGTCTTAAGTCAAAATAATGTCTGCAAGAGCTTATTTAGCATGGAATATGTTAGTGGACGCTGAATTTGAAGACCAACGACGTGTACAACGTGAATTTCAAGCAAAAATGAGAATTCATGTTATACCAACCGGAAAATTTTACCAGACTCTAACGGGTGTAAAAATACAGTTTCCGAAGTCGAAAGCCACATATTATACCCATTATTTGATGTACGTGACTACCGCAGGACCACCATCGCCAATCGCTTTCATATTTGGTAAATAATTAGTACTCTATTGGTACTAATTAGTACTCGAACAAAAGAATAGCAGTTTTTTCTTAGCAGTTTTCGAGAAAATCGACTGAAGGTGGTCACGCTCCGTTCAGCAGGACCACCATGAGCGCCGAAAAAGGGGGCATGCCACAGCGTGAACGTTACCCCAGGCAGATAATGTCGAAATTAGTCATTTAAATGCTGTAGATAATTAGTTGCCTAGCTTCTGTAATTGTTGCAAACATTTTCAAATTTGTTGCACTTATAGTTTTTAGTTATTTTACAAAAACATTTCCTGCTGGGGTAACGTTACCGCTGCCAGACATTTTCTTTTTTAATGGGAATATCGAAATAAATTTTAGCTATTTATTTTTAGTTGTCTAGACGAGGTAAATGTTGCAACTTATTTTACTTCAAAAAAAGAAGGAGGTTCTCAATTCGCCTGTATATATATATTTTTAATTCCAGTTTTTTTTTTTTTGTGTTAGGTACCTCATAACTTTTTACTACGTGAACCGATTTTGAAGATTTTTTTTGTATTTGAAAACTGTTGCTTTACATGTGGTCCCATTTTATTTTGGTGAAGATCTGATTAAGAATTTCGGAGATACACAATGGAACTCTTCAATAAATGATAGCAAACCTTCCAGAATTGCTGCAATCGCTTGTCTGTATATTGTTTTCACCACTTCACACCATTAAATCACGCTGATACGCTCTGAAGGGGTATACAGATTTGTACAGTTCACCCTGATACACCCTAATTGCACCAACTATGTTCAAATTCCCTATTTTTGGGGCTATCAATTCGGGCATAACTACTATTAATTTAGTTTTAGAATGGAGTACAACAACTAAAAAGTGTAAAATAAAAATTTTTCCCAAAAAAAAAATACAACCGACTTCCATAAATAATACAAAAAAAAAAATTAACCGACGAAAAAGAACTAAAAAGCAAAAAATAAATAAACCTTTTAAGTCTTGAGTAATGAGCTTATTTACCTACATAAAATATCAAATTCTAAGTAAACTAATTTTGAGTCGGCGCCAAACAACAATCTGATTATTAAATATCTAAATTTTATAAGTACTTACAAATGAAGAAGGCTGTAAGTAGGTAATTAATCATTTTATTTATTGGCGCCGACTCAAAATTAGTTTATATAAAATTTGATATTGTATGTAGGTAAATAAGCTCATTACTCAAGACTTAAAAGGTTTATTTATTTTTTGCTTTTTAGTTCTTTTTCGTCGGTTAATTTTTTTGTTAAAAAGTTTTTTATTTTATGAATTTTTTGTGGCTCGCATCATCTTTTAACACTCTGAGGCTAATTTCTAATTCTTCATCATTCCTCTTGCCACTGAGCTGATGATATAACAATCCTTCCATGAAGTTCCCAGGATATTAACCAGTTGAGGTTACCTCCAATATTGTAAAGACGCCTTTATTCAAAGCTTATTAAGTGGTATTTGTCACTAAAACCAGTTTTTATATCTGACTTCTATTGTTTAGGAAAGGTATGGTTTCCATCATCAGCTCAGTTTCATGATGTGATGGTTCCTAAATGCAAATACCTGATTCAGTTATGAAAAGTAAACAGAAACAATATTTGTGCCCAATTTTCGAGGTTCTCTCTCAATTTTTTCAGGATCCCATGATCAGATCCTGATGTCCTTGACATGGAACCATCCTTGAGGTATACCCTATCTAAGGAAAAAAGAATCATCAAAATCGGTTCATAAATAACGGAGTGAGGGCCGAACATACATACAGAAACGCTAAACGTGCCCACAATTTTCGAGGTTTTCTCTCAATTTTATCAGGATTCCATTGTCAGATCCTGATTTCCTTGACATGGGACCACCCTTGAGGTATACCTTATCTAACAAAAAAAGAATAATCAAAATCGGTTAATAAATGACGGAGTGAGGGCTGAACATACATACAGAAACGCTAAACGTGCCCACAATTTTCGAGGTTTTCTCTCAATTTTATCAGGATTCCACTGTCAGAGCCTGACTTCCTTGACATGGGACCACCCTTGAGGTGTACCCTATCTAACAAAAAAAGAATAATCAAAATCGGTTCATAAATGACGGAGTGAGGGCTGAACATACAAAAAAAAAAAAACATATATACGGTCGAATCGAGAACCTTCTCCTTTTTTTTCGTCGGTTAAAAAACTTTTTATAAAAAAAAATACAACCGACTTCCATAAATAATACTAAAAAATGCAAAATAACTTTAATTTCGGAAGTCGGTGTTTCTAGTTTGGTTTCTTCGTTATTTGACACCGACTTCCGAAATTAAAGTTATTTTGCATTTTTTAGTATTATTTATGGAAGTCGGTTGTATTTTTTTTTGTAAAAAGTTTTTTATTTTTCACTTTTTAGTTGTTTTACCCCATTCTAAAACTAACTTAATAGTAAAGTTATGCCCGAATTGATAGCCCCAAAAATAGGGAATTTGAACGTAATTGGTGAAATTAGGGTGTATCAGGGTGAATTGTACAAATCTGTTTACCCCTTCAGAGCGCATCAGCGTGATTTAATGTTATGAAGTGGTGAAAACAATATACAGACATGCGATTGCAGCAATTCTGGAAGGTTTGCTATCATTTATTGAAGAGTTCCATTGTGTATCTTCGAAGTCCTTCATCAGATCTTCACCAAATTAAAATGGGACCAAATGTGAAGCAACAGCTTTCAAATAAAAAAAAAATCTTCAAAATCGGTTCACGTAGTAAGAAGTTATGAGGTAACACACATCGAATTGAGAACCTCCTCCTTTTTTTGAAGTCGGTTAAAAATGCAAAATAATTTTAATTTCGGAAGTCGGTGTCAAGTAACGAAGAATCAAAACTAGAAACACCTACTTCCGAAATTAAAATTATTTTGCATTTTTTTGTATTATCTAAGGAAGTCGGTTGTATTTTTAACCGACTTCAAAAAAAGGAGGAGGTTCTCAATTCGACTGTATTTTTTTTTTTTTTTTTTTTTTTTTTTTTTTATGTGTGTTACCTCATAACTTCTAACTACGTGAACCGATTTTGAAGATTTTTTTTTTATTTGAAAGCTGTTGCTTTACATTTGGTCCCATTTTAATTTGGTGAAGATCTGATGAAGGACTTCGAAGATACACAACGGAACTCTTCAATAAATGATAGCAAACCTTCCAGAATTGCTGCAATCGCATGTCTGTATATTGTTTTCACCACTCCACAACATTACATCACGCTGATGCGCTCTGAAGGGGTATACAGATTTGTACAGTTCACCCTGATACACCCTAATTTCACCAACTACGTTCAAATCCCCTATTTTTGGGGCTATCAATTCGGGCATAACTTTACTATTAATTTAGTTTTAAAATGGGGTAAAACAACTAAAAAGTGAAAAATAAAAAACTTTTTACAAAAAAAATACAACCGACTTCCATAAATAATACTAAAAAATGCAAAATAACTTTAATTTCGGAAGTCGGTGTCAAATAACGAAGAAACCAAACTAGAAACACCGACTGCCGAAATTAAAGTTATTTTGCATTTTTTAGTATTATTTATGGAAGTCGGTTGTATTTTTTTTGTAAAAAGTTATTATTTTTTGTAAAAAGTTTTGTATTTGTTCGTTCTTCGGCTGCGAAGTTATTCGAGATCCTGCTGGAGTAACGTTTGTGATTTTGCTGGATCTCTGAAACGGATAGGCGGATTCTTATCATCTTTTGTACATGACTTCTTAAGAATTAGTTTTAATTAGTTGTGCAATAAAAAACAAAAGTAATGCACCGTTCAAAGGTTATTTAATTAAATATAAAAACACTTCAATATGTCCTAACACTTTGAATAAGAGCTCTAAAGACTAACTTTAAACGTTATTTTGTAGCTACGTAGTAACTGTTTTCAAATGTATGTGAAGTTTCATTTGCATTCTGTTGGGAATTAACAAATTATGATGAAATTCAGTTCTCCACGTTCACGGTCACAATGCGCGCGGAGTTATTTGGCCACCGATTAACCTGTATGTGGATATATAAACTGATTTATATGTCAATAATTAGTTGCTTAGTTCAGTTTTATACCTGTAAAATTTCAGCGTAGTACATACAGTAATTAATGAGATAATAAAATAAAAGTCATTAGAAATAGCAAGACATAGCATTAGGAATAGAAGAAGAGGTTACAATAAAAAACTTTTTTCAAAAAATACAACCGACTTCTAAAAATTGCAAAATAACTAATTTCGGAAGTTGGTGTATATATTTTTTTGTTTCTTCTATCTAATTGACACCGACTTCCGAAATTAAAGTTATTTTGCAATTTTTACAAGTCGGTTGTAGGTATTTTTTGAAAAAAGTTTTTTATTTTTCACTTTCTAGTTTCTCTTTTTTTATTATTTTTGTTGTACACCAGAAATAAAAGTGAATATTATTTAAGTTATGTCCGTATGGATAACATGGAATTTGAACATTTATAGACAACCAAAACGTCATCTGTGTATACATATTTTTTGTTTATGTTGATTTTTTTTTTAAAGTGCTGAATCGATTTTGATAAAATTTATATGGGACTACCTCTGAAGTATGACCTACCAAACAAAAAAGAGAGAATCATCAAAATCGATTCGCAAATGGCGGAGATATCGCGTAACATACACACAAAAAAAAAACACAGACGAATTGAGAACCTCCTCCTTTTGAAAGTCGGTTAAAAAAGCGACTGCGTAGTACATTATGCTATCTTCTAAAATATGTAGGATATTGTTACAAGTTTAGTACAGATGTGTACACAAGTGTTAAAACAAAACTAAATGTTTTAATTATTTTTTATTTACTGGTGTAACACACGTACTTAGAGTTAATTATGAACACAGCCTGTCAAGTAGTATATCCTTAGATCATTTATTAGTCCGGTCAATCTAGACCAAAAAATGAGAGTGAAGGTACATAAAGTCCCAACAAGCTGAAAATCAGTAAAATTGTTCAAAACATAATTATAAACAATGTTTAAAAGTTCCCCATCATTCCCGTGTATGGAAAAATTTTTATTCAAGGTCAAAGGTAAAAAAAATGAGTTTTTCGCGATTTTCAGCAAAAAGGTAATTTATCATAAAAGTACCTCGGACAAAAATTGTAGATCATAGAATTATCTATAAAAAATGTATCAATACTTTTTTCTTACGAGCCACCGTTTCTGAGATATAATGATTCAAAAAGTTATAAAAGTTGTTATCGTCATAATATGCACACGTTTCCACGCCACCTATGAGGTAGTGTACTTAGCGCGTTTTTTTAACGTGGTTTCCCCAGTAGGCCTACTCCACGGGTCAGTTGTGATCCTGTTTAATGTAAAACTATTGCAAAATAATGGAAATTTTCAAAGATTGGAAAAGATAAAAGCGATGTAAATAAAACAAAAAGTGGTGAAGTTCATTCGCCTGATTCGTAAGTTTCAAATTCTTCTTGTTCTTCTTCTTGATCTTCTTCTTGTTCTTCTTCTCCTGCTTCTTCTTCATCTTCATTTTAGATGCAAGTGAATTGCGGCAATACCGATGTATCGCATGACACTTTGTCGGAATCAAACGAATCCTCCATTTTTTGTGATTCAATATTAGAGCACGACCGGCCTTGACAATTTGTGCACATTTTATTGTTCCTGTGTCAAAAACATGCCGCCGAAGGGGGTCCGGTGCCCGTCGCTCTCTGGAGCAGGGGTCCGGGCCGTCTCCCTCACCACCGGATCGTCTGGTGACGGGCCGGACGCCGCCGCCCCCAGCAAGAGGGGACGCAACGCCCGGCGCATCATCGGCCGCAACATACGCCGCACCACCACCCACCTCAAGAACGGCCGCCACCGGCCCGCCGACGACACCTGCGACTGCGCGCGTTTCGCCGGCGCCGTCGCTGAGCCGGCAGCCGGCCGTACCGGTTCACCCGTCGACCTTCCGCCCCGTACCTATGCAGGCGCCGGCGCCTGTCCACCCTCATGGCGGCAGCTAACGGGCCCACTAGCCGAGACGCGGCCCCTCCGGGGAAGAGGAGGAGAAGGAGGAAGAATCGCGGAGGGAAGCGCCCTCCCCCCACCGACACCCAGCAACTTCAACCCTTGAGTCGGAATCCACCTGGGCGGCCTCTGTAACAGAGGTCGTCCCTACGGTAAAGGTTCCGACCATATGCCGCCGCACGCAACAGCAACAACGGGTGCCAGAGGGCGCCACCGCTGCCGCCATGCACCGCCATCAAGCGCCACTAGGCGCCACTGTGACCACCATCTCGCAGCCGGTGCTCCATCAGCGGGCCACTGGCCTCTTGCTGGACCTAATTAAGGCCATCAGGAGGGGCCAAGACCCGCTCATCACTGTGCTGGAGGGCATGGTGGCCATCCTGACCCTGTACCAAGGCGGGACCGCCGCCAGCTGCCAGCCGCCAATCGACGCCGAGTAAGTCGTTTCACTTACACGCGACCTACTCGCACAGGAACACTTAACAACAGTACATACGCTGTGCGCGACGTGTTCTAAGTTAATATAGGCACGTCGCGTAACATAAGCCACACACTCATGACTCAACACACATGTGAACTCACGCATTGTATGCGTGGCTTATTACGCGCATACAATGTATACATGGGCGGTGTTACACACTCAATACCGCCCTCACATACAGCTACGGCTCCGCGGTCCGGACGGCAACCGGCTAGCTCTGGAAACCGGGCGGACGGGGGCCACTCACTGAATGCTGTGGGCTCACCGTAAGCCGGCGGCCTTGTGCTGGTCGTCATCCGCTGGGCCTCCTCCAGGGAACTGGAGGTCTCACCTGGCGGTGACTGACCGCCTAGCTGCCGTGAACATACGTTTCGAGCCTACAGCATTACACATAGCAATACACATGGGTGATTGCTATGAGAGCCTCGGCAGGCGTTAATCGCCTTTTGGTAGGTTCTTGTATGCAGTCACCCTATAACCTCCGCACCTATATGGGACCCCGACGAAACACCCGTATTTACGGGTGGCTGATGACACCACGAAGAGAGGCCAAGCCTTTTTCGTCCGCCGCGCCCCTTACGGGGTAGCAGCGATTTCCCGGAGTTGGTTCCTCGACACTGGATGGAGTTGTACAAATACGTCATTATCCTGCATTGCGGTGTTATGTAAAGATGGGTTAATACCGATATTTGTCAGTATTAGCTAATATGAATATATTAGTCTAGTAATATTATAATATTTTAACTAATATTTGAGATCAGTGATATCTAACTAATACCTAATATTACGTATCACTGCCGTATTCAATTAGTGTTCAATAAACTGTATCATCCTGGTATTTATTATTGCTAGGTGGAATACGAATGTTTATTGTTTTAACTAATATTTGAGATCACTTAATAATACGTATCTCTGCCGTATTAAGTTAGTGTTCTACTACTAGATGGATTATGATGAATGTTAAGTTGTTTATACTGTTACTGTGTCGTGGTGTGGGATCGGATTAAATAAAAAAATGTCTCAAAAAAATTACTTTTTATTTGTGTAAAAACATTTTATAACGTTATAAAATAATAAGTACATACGTGTATGTGTTGCTGTTTGAAATGAAATTTAAAAATCACCGCCATCACATCATCTGTTTTTCTCACCAGATCACTTCTCGAAAGAACAGTCAAGGATTAATAGTATTGTGAGAGAACACCGAGAACAGCAAAGTGAATCCGATCCGTGCCAAGTAAAATGAATCCCAGATTAAGTGAATATTATATATTAGCATATGTGAGTTCGTCGGCTTACTAATACGTGAATCCATAGAATATTACTAATCTCTTAACTAAGTAATACTAATATATTAGTCACACCTTTAGTGTTATGACTCTCCGTAACCTAATGACCCCCTAAGGGAATGTAAGTCAAATCAAGCTATTTCTCCTGCTATCAGAGAGGCGCATCCGCGGATCTCGTCCTACTTGGAAAGGTCACGTAGAACACCCATGATAGTTTGGTGGAGTAGCCGAGCCGGTATACTTTTTGGTTTAGAGGACTACGTCCCCAGCCCTCGTCCGAGCGGACTTGGCTGTGTGGAAGTGCGCCTATATTTTATAAAGTTTTAAAGTCAATTATTGTTTGTAAACACTGTATAATCCTGCTGCAAAAATATACGTCTCAAGCTATCTTCGAGTTTTCTTCACTTCTGTGACGACATCGATCAACCCTCCTACAATCTGGCGACCAACGGTGGGCACGAAGAAAAACCGAAGTACGTCACAAGATCCGGCAGAATCACCACTACAAGTGCAAAGGAGAAAGCAGACATGTCGGTGACCATGACTGACGCTCAGTTCGAGGCGCTGCTGTCGAAGCTTTCACCGGGAAGACACGGCTCTTTCACCACCTGCAAAGCGGAATTAAACGTAACGAGGGATACCGAAGTGACAGAGGCATTTTTGGCGGCAGCGACAGTTTTCAAACAGGTTGAAAATATAAGAGATGCAGAAGCACTCACTGGATTACCACTGCTCCTCAAAGGTGAAGCTTCAATGTGGTGGCAGGGAGTAAAAAAAAATGTTTCCACATGGGCAGATTTTAAAGAACGTCTGTGCCATACTTTTGCTCCAAGGAAACCTGCCTACGTTTTGTTTCAAGAAATAGTTCATGAAACACAGGACTACCATACGACCACTGAAAGCTTCGTGGCACATAAGCGAATGTTGTTCGCTCAACTTCCGGAAGCTGAAATACCGGAATCCCATCAACTGCACATGGTGTACGGTCAGCTGAAACCCCGCATACGTCACAGAATTCCACGCAACTCCGTTAACAGTTACGACGAGTTACTGGAAGCTGCTCGAGGCATCGAACAAATGTGGAATAACAAGTCGAACTCAAAAATGAAGGTGAAGTGCGGGTACTGTCACTTCGTAGGCCATGCTACTGAACAGTGTAGAAAGCTGGGAGCTAAACAGAAGGAATTGACCACAACTGGATCAAATAAAGTTCCTGTGAAGCCCCAAACAAAACGACGCAGGCTCCATCTCCGTCTGCACCAAGAGTATCCTGTTACGGCTGTGGTACACCTGGCGTGGTTCGCAGTAGTTTTTCAACATGCTGTGCAAGTAAACAACGATCCATGGAATCAGCAAACGTAGGCTTTTGCCCGGTGGATGTCCAATCGGATGTGAGAAACAGGCCTATCGTGTTCATCGAGATAGATGGCATTAGAGGAACAGCATAAGTAGATTCGTGTGCAAAAACCAGTGTCGCATCGTACCAGATACGAACAGTTAATCAGCAAGGGGCATAAGTTTCACGAAGAAACAGTAACAGTCACGTTGGCAAACGGCATAAGGAAGACCCAACGGGTAAAGAAAATCAGAGTCCCGGTAAAGTTGGAAGACCGTATAATACCGACCAGCTTTATTGTTCTGCCAAATTCAAGGGACAATCGAACCCTATTGGGAGTCGGGTTCATGCAAGATGCAAAAATGATACTTAACCTTCCTCAGTTTACGTGGGAGTTTCTCGATACCCAGTCGACCTATGAATTATATGAGGAAAACTTTGTGACCTTCGAACCTGCGAGTAACAGCCCGATCAATACTGGTTTGGATGCTGATCTTCCGGAGGCACCTCCAACGGCTATTGCATCCGCAAATGCTGCCGCTCTTCCTGAAAGTTCGTCAACTTATAAACTGAGACCACTCGAGTTGTCACCTGCTAAGAAAACGAAAAGGATCTTCCACGGCTACTTGCCTTCCTTCGCAGAATTTATGATGCGTGATGCTGAAATTAATGTAAGAGAGGCGGGGGTAAACTTATCACCGCATTCATGCCAACTCTTCCCTGGTGCAAACGACACCACAGACTCTGACGGGATTTACCATCTATGTAGTATAGAGATAGATGATAGGCAAAGGGATCTTTTAAATAAAATACTAGTAGAGTATCAAGAAGTTTTTATTGATAGTAATACGCCATCCTTGCTTGGGGAACACAGCAGCGTGACAAGCAGCGATATTCCAGTCTCTGTGCCTCCCTACAGATTATCTCAAACAAAGAAAGACATCCTTAAAGTCGAATTAGACGACATGTTGAAAAAGGCTGTCATTGAGCCCTGCTCTTCGCCTTGGGTTTCGCCAGTGGTTAGGGTACGTAAACCTAACGGAAAGGTTAGAGTATGTGTCGATTACCGACGCTTAAATTCAATCACTGTGCCTGACACTTATCCTATTCCACGAATAGATGACTTGCTGCACGCAGCGAAACCAACGCCGTTCATGACGTCACTCGATTTAAAATCTGGTTACTGGCAAATCCGAATCAGGAAAGAAGATGAAGAGAAGACGGCATTCATTACGCCTTTTGGTCTTTATAAATTCAAAAGAATGCCATTTGGGTTGCGCAATGCGCCGGCTACCTTCCAGCGACTTGTCGATAGATTTCGTGTTACCCTGGAACATGTTAACATGCTGGCTTATCTTGACGATTTGATAATTTTCTCTAGCACATTTGAAACTCACCTTGCCGATCTGAAGGATGTTCTACAAAGAATGAGAGAATATAACATCACGGTAAACAAAGAGAAATGTAGGTTTTTCTGTTCATCGATAAAATATTTGGGTCACATTATAATGCCTGAAGGACTCAAGCCAGACCCAGGGAAAACGAAGGCTATTCTAGAGAGGCCAAGACCCAAGAATCTTCAACACCTAATATCCTTTTTACAAATGTGTTCATGGTACCGCCGCTTTATTGAGAATTTCTCAGCTGTAGCACAACCCCTTACAAAATTAACCAAGAAGGAAGCTCACTGGGTATGGAACACCGAGCATGAAGATGCTTACAACACGCTTAAGACTCGGTTAACAACCGCCCCGGTATTACGGCAGGCCGATGAAACAAAGCCCTACACCCTCAAGACCGATG
The DNA here is from genome assembly GCA_951329385.1 of Polia nebulosa. NCBI lineage: Eukaryota > Metazoa > Arthropoda > Insecta > Lepidoptera > Noctuidae > Polia > Polia nebulosa. The sequence goes on along the minus strand of OX589602.1, from coordinate 18,526,337 downwards.
CCAGTGGTTACGCGCTTGGAGCAGTTCTGGTCCAGGGGGAGAAGGAAGATGAGCACCCAGTTGAATATGAGTACTAATTTTGAATTTTGGATACTAATTTTATCGTGCAGGGTACTAATTTTCTATGTAGGTTTGAGGAAAGCAACAAGCTCCTCAAACTTGGAATCAACATTGAAAGTCGTGGTCCTGCTGAACAAGCGCGTGAAAGTAATCATCGTTGATTTCTCGGTAAATACAAATGTTTCAGTTCTGATTTTTTTACGAAATGAATCATATAAAAGGGTACTAATTATTTGTATACTTAGAATAGCTGTAGCATGCCCCCTTTTTCAGCGCTCATGGTAGTCCTGTTGAACGGAGCGTGGCTACCGCCGGACCACCTTCAAAGGTGATTTTCTCGAAAACTGCTAAGGTACCAATTCTGTTGTTCGAGTACTAATTAGTACCAATTGAGTACTTTTTGTTTACCAAATATGGAAGCGATTGGCGATGGTGGTCTTGCGGTAGTCACGCACATCATTATTTGGATCATTTTTTTCCAATAGACCATACCTGGGAATCCATTGGTTCTGGAGATGTTGAAAGTCAAAGTCGAAATTTTTTTTTCCTTTTTATGAAAATGAATTCCGAGTGTTATTACTAAACTTTTTCCAAACAAATGTTACCTGAATTTTCGATATTTTTTTTCGAAATTTCGAAATTACGCATTTGCAGTTATAAAAACGCAATGAATATCAAACGTATCCGACAAGTACAGTACAGTTTCACATTTTTCAACACCAATAAATATTTTTGTAAGGTATCGCAGAATAACTCTGTACTAATTATTGTTCTTTTTTGTAGTTAACTAGGTATTTTTAACCGACTTTTGAAAAAGGAGGAGGTTCTATGTTCGACTGTATGTATTTCCGCCGATTTCTCCGTCAGTTGTGGACCGATTTTCAAAATTCTTCCAAAAGAATATACTCCCGAGGTGGTCCCATATAAATTTCATCGAAATTGCTTTAGCGCTTTTTGAGAAACTGAACAAAAACGAAAAATACGTATACCTCGATGACGTTTTGGTGTTCTCTAAATGTTTAAATTCAACGTTCCATGTTATTGGGTTTTTTAGTTCTGGGATATAACAACTAAAAAGTGAAAAATAAAAAACTTTTTTACAAAAAAAAAAACCGACTTCCAAAAAAAAATACACTAAAAATTAAAAAATAACTAATTTCGGCAGTCGGTGTCAAATAACGAAGAAATAAAATACAAACACCGACTGCCGAAATTAAAGTTATTTTTTAATATTTAGTGTATTTTTTTTTTTGAAGTCGATTTTTTTTTTGCAAAAAAGTTTTCACTTCAATGTTTTATTTAGATAAATGATAGGCACTATTCTAATGCATATCTGTTTTGCCAGTCTAACGGATTTGTATTAATAAAATAATCCACAAATAAATCCCTATAAGATGCTGATGATCGGCTGCCTCTATTTGTTGTACTGTTTTCTCGCAAACGTGTTGAAAAACGTTGTATGACACACGTGCGGAAATTGTTATTTATTTACTAACTAGTAACTATGGTCCTCGCACAGAGAGGAGGCCTGTGCCCCAGCAGTGGAGACAATATAAAAATTTTTCCCAAAAAAAAAATACAACCGACTTCCATAAATAATACAAAAAAAAAAATTAACCGACGAAAAAGAACTAAAAAGCAAAAAATAAATAAACCTTTTAAGTCTTGAGTAATGAGCTTATTTACCTACATAAAATATCAAATTCTAAATAAACTAATTTTGAGTCGGCGCCAAACAACAATCTGATTACTTATTAAATATCTAAATTTTATAAGTACTTACAAATGAAGAAGGCTGTAAATAGGTAATTAATCATTTTATTTATTGGCGCCGACTCAAAATTATTTTATATAAAATTTGATATTTTATGTAGGTAAATAAGCTCATTACTCAAGACTTAAAAGGTTTATTTATTTTTTGCTTTTTAGTTCTTTTTCGTCGGTTAATTTTTTTGTTAAAAAGTTTTTTATTTTATGAATTTTTTGTGGCTCGCATCATCTTTTAACACTCTGAGGCTAATTTCTAATTCTTCATCATTCCTCTTGCCACTGAGCTGATGATATAACAATCCTTCCATGAAGTTCCCAGGATATTAACCAGTTGAGGTTACCTCCAATATTGTAAAGACGCCTTTATTCAAAGCTTATTAAGTGGTATTTGTCACTAAAACCAGTTTTTATATCTGACTTCTATTGTTTAGGAAAGGTATGGTTTCCATCATCAGCTCAGTTTCATGATGTGATGGTTCCTAAATGCAAATACCTGATTCAGTTATGAAAAGTAAACAGAAACAATATTTGTGCCCAATTTTCGAGGTTCTCTCTCAATTTTTTCAGGATCCCATGATCAGATCCTGATGTCCTTGACATGGAACCATCCTTGAGGTATACCCTATCTAAGGAAAAAAGAATCATCAAAATCGGTTCATAAATAACGGAGTGAGGGCCGAACATACATACAGAAACGCTAAACGTGCCCACAATTTTCGAGGTTTTCTCTCAATTTTATCAGGATTCCATTGTCAGATCCTGATTTCCTTGACATGGGACCACCCTTGAGGTATACTTTATCTAACAAAAAAAGAATAATCAAAATCGGTTAATAAATGACGGAGTGAGGGCTGAACATACATACAGAAACGCTAAACGTGCCCACAATTTTCGAGGTTTTCTCTCAATTTTATCAGGATTCCACTGTCAGAGCCTGACTTCCTTGACATGGGACCACTCTTGAGGTGTACCCTATCTAACAAAAAAAGAATAATCAAAATCGGTTCATAAATGACGGAGTGAGGGCTGAACATACAAAAAAAAAAAACATATTGTATACGGTCGAATCGAGAACCTCCTCCTTTTTTTTCGTCGGTTAAAAAACTTTTTACAAAAAAAAATACAACCGACTTCCATAAATAATACTAAAAAATGCAAAATAACTTTAATTTCGGCAGTCGGTAGTAGGATATTATTGGGCATTCTACCCCACCTTCCGTTCCATCGGCTCACTCCGTTCGCCTCGTCACTCTCGGTGGAGTAGAATGCCCAATAATATAAATGAAAATACTGGTTCGGCGCCTATTCCACCATTTCAGTTCTAAAATTCAATGGAGTAGAATGCTCAATAATATATATATGAAAATACTGGTTCGGCGCCTATTCCACCATTTCAGTTCTAAAATTCAATGGAGTAGAATGCTCGTTTCATAGAATCAACTTTCAGAGGGTTCACATAAGTTATAACGATGTATAAATGTCGATGTAATTGTTTAATAGATTTATTATTGATATAACCGTTTCAATGAGTCATCATGAAATTTGTAAAACAACCACAATCGTTACATGTAAACAAACTCTGCGTTCAGTCTCAGGAAACTGGTTTTCGTCATGGAGAATTATTACCTAAATCCATACGATGCATCATTTGCGGGCCGTCAAATTGTGGAAAAACCAATTTATTAGTTGGACTACTTATACATGAGAATGAATTAAGATTTCAAAACGTTTATGTTTACTCGAAAACCTTGCAACAACCCAAGTACGTTTTTTTAGAAAAAGTCTTGCAACGAGTACCAGACATTTCATTTCAGAAATATCATGAAAATGAGCAAGTACTGAGTGTTCAGACCGCAAAACCGAATTCTGTAATTGTGTTTGATGATGTTGCTTGTGAAAATCAAAGTAATATGCGTGATTATTTTGCTATGGGGAGACACAAATTCATCGATTGCTTTTATCTAAATCAGACGTATAGTAAAATCCCTAAGCAATTGGTAAGAGACAACGCAAACCTAATCGTACTTTTTAAACAAGATGAAAGAAATATGAGACATGTTTATGAAGAACACGTGAACACTGACATGACTTGGATTGAATTTCGTGAAATGTGTTCAAAAATATGGAATGTACCTTACAATTATGTTGTAATTAATAAAGATTGTTCCAAAAACAAAGGATGTTATAGAAGTAAATTTGACACATTTGTAGTCTTTGACTAGTATCACGAATACATATATAAGGTTATTACCTGCCTGACATTATTATTCACCTTACAACGCTAAATCAATTACGACCTATTTTACCAATATGGAAAAATCATTGAAACGACAAATTGTTGATGCGGCAGAAGCTGTGAAGATAAAAGTACGAAAAATGAGAGATGCTGAGATTAACAATAAACAAGTACTGGAATCTGTTTTCAAACCTGTAACAGAACCTCTCAACCTAATTGCTAATGCTAGTAAGCAAACTCCTCTCCTGCGTGTTAGTGATGAAATTGCTGATGGTTCGTTTATTAACGAAACTGGTACCGAAGGAAGTAATAATAATGACGATGTAGACAAATATGAATCCGATATCAACAGTGACTCTTCTTATGAATCAGTAGTTGAAAGGAATCAAGAGGGTGATACATCATCCTGGTCAGTATCTTCAGAAGCGTTGGTAGATATTCCGTTTGGGGTTAGAGCAGACCGCGGGAAACTGATGTTAGGTTCTGCTTGCATAACGATCAACGATCAATACATCACTGTGGTTGGACGTAAATACCGAAATACACCTGGCTTAAAACAGTTATTGCTTAAGAAAGATGTAGACCTAAGCTTGGTTACAGATAGTGATATGCAAAATTATAAGTCGATGCTACTTGATACAAATGCACATCGTCGAGACTATGAACCAAGTAAGCCAATAAAAAGTAACAAAGGACAAAAATATTTGCAAGTTATTAAACCTCTTTTTAAACTGAAGAATGCAGTTCAGGGAAAAGGTCTACCGTTATTAAAAAAGTGGAGAAAAAACGTAGATTTAGTGTACTGGGATGATCCTAATGAATTAGTGGAAAGGTTGAAATTATTGATTGCATCTAGAGACGCTGGCAACACAGGATTAGATAATGAAATTATATCCATCATTGAAGAATTACGTGAAAGTAAAGTTATAAATAAATAAGTATTTAAAAATGTGTTTATTTTACTATCAACCTCTCGAAACAATACACCTTAAACATGAACGTAGACAAATTCGGACACTACATTCACAAAAGAATGCGTTTATCGGAGTTATTTGAGTTTAATGAGAATGCATTGTTAAAATCAGAAAACGGAGATTTTGACTTAAAAACATCAAGACTGAGAGGAATTAGAGCTCCAGTAGAGGCAGACGATGCTGTGAACAAGGATTATGTAGATCAATTGAATGCTAAAACGTTAAAAGAATTAAATAATCTGGGTGTAAACAAGGTTTATGTAGATCGATTGAATGCAAATATGTTGAAAGACTGTAATACTCTGATTGGTAAATTGCGTTCTCAAATAATAAAAGATGCAAAGGATACAGTGCAAACTACTTTAAAAGCAAAGATACCTGAGGTTTCAACTCATTTCCAAGATAAGTTTTATACTAAAGCAGAGGTAGATAAATTACTACAAAAAACTCTGTAATGACAAAACAGCAAATTGTAAATGAAATACACAAAGCGGCACGAAGAAATTTCCTTCGACGTTCTGTTATTCTGAAAGGAATCCACGACTTATGGCAAGCAGACTTGATGGACATGCAAAACCTTAAAAAGTATAACAAAGGTTACAATTTCATCTTAGTGGTGATTGACTGCTTCTCAAAGTATGTCTGGGCTGAACCGTTAAAATCGAAAAATAAATTTGAGGTTACTCGTGCATTCGAACATATACTGCATAGTAGTCGTAATAATCCTGTTAACTTACAAACTGATATGGGGACAGAATTTTATAACATCACATTTCAAACGCTTATGAAAAAGCACAACATTAACCATTACTCATCGTTTTCTACTAAAAAAGCATCAATTGTAGAGAGACTGATTAGAACTGTAAAAAATAAATTATACAAATATTTTAGTCTCAATGGAAACTATAAGTGGTTAGGTCTACCATTGGAAGATATATTGAAGAGATATAACAACACAAAACATCGCACTATTCAATTTAAACCAGTTAATGTAAATAAAAGTAATGAACAAGTAATCAAAGAAAATATAAAAAAAAATAACAAACAAGAATTACTTCAGCGGAAGCCTAAATTCAAAGTTGGTGATTGTGTTCGTATAAGTAAATACAAACATAATTTTGAGAAAAGTTACACTCCTAATTGGTCGACTGAATTATTTATTATAAAAAAGGTAAATAAAACCTTACCAGTGACATATCACATAGAAGATCGACGAAAGCAAAACATATTAGGAGCTTTTTACGAACAAGAACTGCAAAGATCTAATCATCCCGATGTTTATTTAATTGAAAAGGTTTTGAAAAACAAAGGAAATAAATTGTATGTCAAATGGTTAGGTCTAAACAGTGCAGAAAACAGTTGGATTGAAAAAGCTGCAATAATGGACTAAGATATTATATAACCATTTTTCATTTGAAATCTGAACATTATAATTTGAATAATGCAAGGAGGTGGACTTGTTAATAGCATAATTAATCATCTACCATTCGAAGTTCATTTGCCAGGATACAACTATTGCGGACCGGGAACCAAACTTCACAAACGCCTAGCGCGAGGTGACCGAGGTGTAAATAAGCTTGACGAAGCTTGCATGCAACACGATATTGCGTATACAAACCATACAGACTTATCAAATCGTCACAAAGCCGATTTACATCTACTTAACATGGCTAAACAAAGACTTAAATCAAAAGATGCAGGGAAAGGTGAAAAACTAAGCTCTTGGCTAGTGAGCAAAGTTATGAAAGCGAAACTAAAGTCTGGATCCGGCATTAAATCATTTAAAAACTTAGTTTCAACAATAAAATCAAAAATTAAGAAACTCAAACGCAAAGATAGTAAGACTTTGATAAAAGCAGCTTACTTAGCCGCAAAAAAGTTATTACCAAACATTCATCATCAAATTCGAGTACCTCGAGTAATACCCATACCAAAGACTGGAGGAGTTCTACCTTTAATTCCAATTTTCGCTGGTTTATCAGCTTTAGGAAGTTTAGCTGGTGGTGCAGCTGGCATTGCAAAAACCGTCAATGATTACAAAGCAAGCAAACAAAATTTGCAAGAAACAGAACGACATAATAAAGCTATGGAGGCTTTAGTGTTGGGTAAGGGCTTATACATTAAGCCATATAAAAGTGGTAAAGGATTGTTTATAAGATCTTCAAAAAACTGAAAAATATGCTACCCAATCGCTCTCTAACTAATGTAGACATCCTAAAGTTTTCAAGAGACATCCCATATTTTCGTGGGGTCTACATGAAGGACCAACTACCTCGGAAGCCGAAACACATTGAATGTGGTATCGTTAACTTAGACGATTCTAAGAACGAAGGAACGCATTGGGTAGCTTATGTTAAAGTAAACGATCACTGTGAATACTTTGATAGCTATGGAAATTTAAAACCTCCAATGGAACTGATGCTGTATTTCAAAAATTGTAATGTTTTTTATAACTACACAAGATATCAAAAATTTAACGCAGTCAATTGTGGACATTTATGTTTAAATTATTTGTGGACTTTTTGGAATAAAAATGTATTATAAAATATATGCATTTCTTTTATTTCTATCATTTGCAAGATGTCGCTCACTTTGTCGATAACTGGAGACTCGTCAGTGTTAACTACATACTTTCCTAATACGTTGCAACTAGATGGAGAGTATGAGTGTGCTTTATTGCACTTTTCAACATTTAATTCTATTCCAAACATTGATAAAAGTAATAATAAGTTCTATTATGCCTCAAACAAAGTTATTGAAATGCCAGAAGGCACTTATGAGTTGCAAGATATCAGCGATTATTTAAAATCCGAAATAAAAGATGCAGCGATCAAACTACGATGCAATAATAATACTTTAAAAACTACAATATTCTGTACAAAAGACATTAATTTTACTAAAGAAGACTCTTTTAGAAGACTATTAGGATTTAACAAACAAATCTTGAAAGCAAATAAATGGCATGTGTCACAGTCTCCAGTCAACATTCTACCTACGACCGTAATAAGGATTGAATGTGATATTGTAAGCGGTTCATATGTAAACGGTGAACCAAGTCATATTATTCACGAATTTGCACTCAACGTGCCACCTGGATACAGGATCATAGAAATCCCGAAGAACGCAATATACTTTCCAATCAATCAAAACAACATAAGCTGCATACATATCAGGCTGTTAGATATAAATAAACGAATAATCAATTTACGTGGTGAAGAAGTGCAGGTGTATCTGCATCTTAGAAGAAAAAAATGATTAACTACAATAAAAATGTGTCTCAACAAGTAAAGAATATCAGTTCTGCTCGAGCTACCTATCAAATAAGACCTCTCTCTAAGAAGAAAATAAAATTAACCAAAGACAATAAAGCATTCCTTAGAGCGATTGGATTGTTAAAATGAATATTTTAGACGTTTTAGCCGCTCCAACTTACGATAATACTATAGAAGGAATAGAATTTCATTCCTACAAGCCTTATGTAACTAGTTTCAACAGGAACGATGAAATCCGCATACCTATCAACCAACAGGACTTGTACATATTACCATCAGCTAGCACCCTATATTTGGAAGGAACTGTTATCGTAACCAAAAAAGATACGCAGGTTAAAGCTACTAGTGTCAATTTCACGAACAATGCTTTACTCTACTTGTTCCAAGATATTAGGTATGAGCTAAATGGAGTGGAGATTGATAAAATAAAAAATGCAGGTATAACAACAACCATGAAATCATTAATTTCGATGAATGAAAGTGAATCAAAAATGTCTCATGCCTGGGGCTGGAATATTGATGGTATAAAAAATATCGACGGAGGAAAATTTTCTGCTTCTATACCACTACGTAACCTCCTCGGATTTGCTGAAGATTTTAAAAAAGTCGTGATAAATAGTAGACATGAACTGATATTGTTACGAAGTAACACTAATTTGAACGCTGTAAAACTTAATACAGGCGAAGTAGTGGATGATGTTCAGATCAACAAAATCATATGGCGCGTGCCGCATGTTAAAGTATCAGACAAAGAAAAAATTGGTTTGTTAAATGTATTAGAAAAAGATCGTCCACTTCAAATGATATACAGAAATTGGGATCTGTACGAATATCCAGCTTTGCCTAAAACTACAAAACATACCTGGTCTATCAAAACTTCATCTCAAATAGAAAAACCAAGATACGTCATTATTGGTCTACAGACAAATAGAAAAAACAATGCAAGTTCTGACATGTCTCAATTCGATCACTGTCATATTCGAGACGTAAGAGTGTATCTCAATTCAACCTATTTTCCATATGAAAACTTAAATGTAAGTTTTGCTAATAACAGAATCGCTTTATTATACGAGCAATACATCAGATTTCAACAGTCATATTACGGACGTCGTTCGGAGCCCATACTAAGCGAGAAACAATTTAGAGATTTAGCACCGCTGTTTGTAATCGATTGCTCTAGACAAGCAGATAATCTAAAGACAGGTCCGGTTGTAGATGTGAGAGTAGAAATTGAGAGTGATTCAGAGATACCAGATCAAACTGCAGCATACTGTCTCATTCTAAACGATTGCATTGTTGAATACAAACCATTAAGTAACATTGTCAAGAAGTTATCATGAAGAACCTTATAGTTGAACTTCAAGGATTTAAAGATTCTACAAATAATTTTATTGTCAAAGAATTGACCATTGCAAGTCAGGATCATACACAGACGTTCTTAGTAAAACCGCCATATCCATTCCATTACCTAACACAAGAAGAAAAAAGACGAGTGAGGTGGATAGAAAGAAATCGAGGAATTTACTGGAGTGAGGGGTACATAGACTACAAAGAGTTTAAACGCGTTATTTTACCATATTTAGAAAATAAAAAAATTATGACAAAGGGTTTGGAAAAAATAAAGTGGATTAAAGAGTTATGTGCAAACTGTGAAGTGATCGACATAGGTGAGAAGGGATGCCCTAATTTTGCGACATTAAAAAAAAGGTTCTGCAAAAATAAAACTGATTTTAACTGTGTGAACCATAAAATGACTTGTGCATTAAATAATGCGGTGTGTATTAGAAAATGGTATGATGATAATAATATGTCTGTATTTAATTTATTTTAATTATTATTGTGATGAACAGTTATTAAAAATATTTAACTACTAAAGATTGTTTTATGTATTATACTCAGGGTTACCTACATAGAATTCGAGGATAAATAAGTAACACAAAACAAAATATAATTTAAATTATAAAGAAATTTTTTATTTACCTTTTTACATTATTTACAATTATTACAAACTAAATAAAACTACCTATCAAATAATAATAAAACTGTCCCTACACAGTTTATTTAATGTTTTCTATACGTGTCTATATACTTTACTTACAAACTTATGATGTATGAACATTAACCCAACTAGATTAAAAACAAGGAATTTATATTATTTTATGCTATTTCATTTAACTTTATTATAATAAACCTTATACATTCAAAACTTACACATCATATAAACCTAATATGTGTAATACATACTTAATAATAATATCCTAAAACTATAATATTACACAATAACTTGTAAAGTATATAATAATAATAATACCATAATAACTTTGTAGTTACCTAATATTGTTATTACATAATAACTTTTAAAACATGTTCTTACAAAATAATGATACCAGTTAATAATAACTACTGTCTCCACAAAGTTTTTTGGATATTTTATTAATTAACGATTGCGTCTCCTCCATAACATGGTCCATCGATTCAGTCACTACATACTGCGCACTTAACATTACCAACTCCTGATTATCGCTAACAGGTTCTTGTTGTTCACTGATATCCAACACTTGTACCTGGATTAGTCGTAAACCTTTTTTCTTCTCATTGTTTATTACGAATGATTGACATGTAGGCAGAGACTGTTTTAGACACTCCCGTCTTATTCTAGGCTTCTTGCTGGCAGGTCCGCAGTCTTGTCTTCCTCTAGACTCCTTGTTGACAGGTCTTTGTTGTTCTGGGATATGCCAGCTTAAACTCGGAGTCGGAAAACCTTGAGCGTATTGTGAGAAGTCGATAATATCTGGAGAATCACACATTATCAATGATCTGAAACAAACGAAATAATTATTAATTAGAATTACTTAAATCAACATAACGGATTACCGTTAAAAGTATATTAGTACTTGTACAATACTTACAATTCGTGTCGTTTTTATTCGATGTGATATGACCGCTCCGATAGACAGCTTAGTGATAAATGTTCTACACAATAATATTACTGTAGAACGTGGCTAAATGTAATTAGACTCCTTATGCTATGATTCAATTTCATGTTTCAACATGATCGAGCTCGAGCGCGAACACCTGTTCGACGTAGAATTCTACACCGCGGCGCGTGCGAACTTCGAGCTTTGTCATCATAAACGATCATGTCATGTTTTATCACGTTGGAGCCTGTACCGTCGTGAGCGACGTGGTTCGAGCCCTATGTACTTTGTCATCAATCATGAAGGAATGAAAATGAAACAGATACAATTATGATCATAAAATAGTATTTATTTACTACAAATAGGTACTTAAAAGAAAACTTAGGTATCACGTTTATGCGGCACAACATTTCATTTTAAAGTCCGAAGTTTTGAAAATGAATAATATGATTTAATAATATGATATAAAAGTTAGTAGAGAATATTTTACTATTTTTTACGAAATGCTGTGTCGCGTAAACAGTCTTAAAACTAATTAAGTACTAAATAAGATTTTATGATATTTGTTACAAGTAAAAAGATAATAATATCTATTTGGGACACCAAGAAAATATATGATTCACAATTACATTACACATTACTTGTGTCTTTAGATACTTTACATTTAGAACGTCATTTATATTACATAGTACAAAATAATGGTAATGCATTACTTAAATATAGTTGCATTACCCCAGGCTAAAGTAGATACCTTATCAGACGACAGCAACCGTTTATCATCGTTGCTAGAAAGTGCAATTTTATTTACGTCCTGAGTGAATATTTCATGTTTTATTGACTTAAACAAGACATTTTTTTTGCGAATTACATTACAATTATTGTACAAAACATTTTTATAATCTAACATATTAAAATTTCTGGTTATACATTTTTTTGTACCTTTTGCCTTTTTAATAGTTTTGTTTAACGTTTTAATACAATAAAGCTTTGAGCGCAGTCCTACGAATTCTTTGATAATGTTACCCCCCATTTCATCCTTAAACAGTCCTGGAACCTTCTTATTAATAATTGGTAAGTTATAGTCATTGTTACAGTCATAATTACTGGTATCAAAATATTTTAGAAAATGGAGCTTGAAGTCTTTATAAACATCATTGCTCTGTACATCATATACTAGACTATCTGTGTCAGTATAGCACAATTCAATTCGGTTGCCATAAAAAGGTTTTATGATAGAGTAGTGAAAGTCGTACATATGAGTCTTAGATAATTCTAATACTGCAAACCCTATGTATATTGGTTTATTAAGTATAATACGCTCAGGTTTCATTTGGATTGCCACTAGATCATCAGAAAATACAGAGGCGCTATGAAAATATGGACTGGCTATCAATTTTTCAGCACAAGTAGTCTTTTTTGTTTTATTGTTCGAGTCACACCATTTGTTTACTAACTTAACGTTTATTCGATGTTCATTATTTTCCAACGTCTTTCCGAAAATACTATTGTTCAATAATTTGAAAAAGTCTTGTTCAAACGTTGACTCTGCTTTTTGGCGTAACTGAGTGTTAATATCAATATATTGCTTTAAAAAACAACTTTGCTTAAAGATAATAGCGCGATGGATCCTTCTCAATACTAAACCGTGCTGTAAACATTTTTTTAAATGTACGTAATGAATAACAGTGATATTTATCGTACAGATTTGGTATTAGCTTTTTATTCTTACCACCAGGTGGCAAGCATTTTTCTGGACAAAAGGGAAAGTCATTGTGATCCTTGTGCAAATTCTCCGGATATATTAAATCAACTTCAAGAATGTAACCGTTTTCTGCAGTATCACTGATGTCTATTAAGTTCAATTGTAAAACATCAATTTCTTGTCTATTCATAAATCTAAAATCGGCATAGGGTAGGGATTGACACATGCTATAACCGTACAAATTGTTACAATCTAAATAAATGATAAATGAATTTGAACGGGTTGGATCGTAAGTATCTAAATATTTATGATTAGCTTTGACATGTCTTTTGGAACACATACAAACACCTCCTCGAATACCTTTTTGTATCATTCTAAAAATTTCAACATCACTAATCAATTCTAATTGAACTCCTGTCTTTAAAAGCATTGCATCAAAAGATAGACTTGGTGCTGTAAGATAGAACGCGGGATCGAGATTGTAATGTAGTTTACAAGTTTTTCGAAAATTTTCAAAAACATCCGTTAGCAACAGAACATCTGTTTTGAGATATAAATCTGTGTACATACCCATGTTTTGAATATTAAATACTGACCAAACAGACCGAGCGTGTTCATAGTCTTCGTCGGTAATTGTCTCATTAGATAAGGAGTTAAAAAAATATTTTTTAGAGGGTAAACACGTATCTTCATAACGTTCTCTTTGAGACATATAGTCATATGGATACACTCCTTTACGAGTGAGTAGGTTAAATTGTTTTATATTAGGAAAATAAGATTTTAATTGTTTAAAGTCTTGGTTTTTCATTGTACTAACCAACTTTTCTAAACTAGTTCCTAAAAACTTGAAAGAGTCTACAAACCGAACCTGGATGCTTTCCCCGGTAGAAATCGGAATAAACTTAGTGAACGAAATATAGTTTTCTTTAGTTTTAGGTATCACTTTAATGGATCCAGGAGCTTCACCTAATTCTTTTATGAAAAGGTGGCAATCGTATCCGGACAAATTATGAAAAAATACTGGCAAAAATTTTGGTAGTTTGTATTGTATGTTACAATAACTATGAGCTGCGCCACGATAGTTACCAGTCAAGTGACAATGATCGCGAACCCTATCGTTGAACAAGAAGTGCTCACAAATGTGACATGTCATCGCGTTTTCAAAGTCGTGAGCATTATCATTTGAGTAAATCATAGGAACATTATTTTGTAAAATATCGTAAATTTTTTGTGCGTCTTTATAGATAGACTTCACAAAATTTGATACACAATCCGAACCGCGATAAGAAACGTAACGATTGTGGCTTTCATCTAGCGTACACGTAATATGATAAGCGTAAGCTATAGGCACATGTCGCTGTCGCGTTACAGTACTTGCCTTAGTGGGGTCAGGGTCACAAGATTCATACCGTTCTAGCATTGTTTCAAAATCTGCGTATATAACAAATGGTACAATTTGCTTTCTATTATAATTTTCAAACTGTATGAAAGAACCCTTTGGAGGTAGTTCAGTGGCAACACCTCCACAACTATGCGAACTAAGATCATCATATGAATTAAAAAACATTAAACAAACGTCACAAAAGCACAGTTTACTGTGGTGTTTTGTTATTTGATTCTTAACAAGTCGCGACAAGTCTTTAATGAAACAGTAATGTGACAAATCATCTCTTTCTAAATAAAGTAAATGAATCACCTTTCCCTTCAAGGCTTTTGGTTTGTAAAGCGGCCCTATGACGGTATTATTTTTTAAACCATAAATGTAAATGCAAATTTCGGGGTTATTCACTTCGAACCGCGCAATATCTGAGAAATTCATTGGAAATGATATATCCTTTACATTTAACACGTTACGAAAATCAGGGTAAGAAGATACTCTTTCAGGATGAGTCTTAGCTGGAAATAGAGCAGCTACAACAGACCATAAAAAACAATAGTCGTCATTATTGCGGATATTAACACATGCTTTTTTCGATTTTATTGCAGAAGGCAATTCGATAAAGCCTGAACCGCGCAAAGGTTGATATTTGTTAACATTGACTTCCAAATGAGAACTGCTCAAGAACGTCCATCCACTGTCTCGGTCCTGAAACTCTTCTATCTTTTTTTTAAAAATGTTTTTGACTTGAGACAATAATGAATCAAATTCATAATTCTGATGTAGAGTGATGTTTTTTGTGGCAAATGATTTCATTTCCTGAGAATCATTTTTAAACATTAAAAACAAAGCAAAATATTCGAAATTAACTTTTATACAAGTATGTTCTTTAAGAGACATGTCAATTAACGTTTTAATTTTGTCCCAAATATTATTAAGAAATGGTTCTAGAGAACAATTCTCAGACGGATCGACAATTCTGTAAGAAGCTATACGATTACGAAATGCAGAATGTATTATTTCAACACCTTCACAAAAATGCGAAATAGATTTGTTTTTATGATTAGTACTACGTAGGTGAGCTGTCCAGTGACTACGCTTAATTGATATATTACAAACAGTACAGAAAGGCATTTTAGATTAACTATTAAATGTTGTAATATAATAATTATGTAGTTGGTGCCCCAACAACATAAATATTTATTTTATATTTAAATTATCACTATAAAAGACGGGCTCAGAATTATCAAATAATTCATGAGTCCGTCTCATAAAAACTTGTAGCCCGTCCCACTGCGGGCTGTTGCGGTTTAACTGTACTTTTAGGGCCACCAAGGCTTTCTTCCACCGATCCTCTCTAAGGATGGAGGCAACTTCGGCCTTGTTGTAGACCTTTACCTCCACATAGAAGTCCCCAGTTACGTCCACCGTTCGCCGCACTTTACCGTTGGCGACACGGCTGATGAGGCTTGACCCGAAGTCTCCAATTGAGGTTGACGACGGAATGTAGTCCTCCAAACCAAAGAGGTCCGAGCGTGGGCTGCGTTTTTTACTGTAAACAATTTAACATTTTATTAAAATAATTTACACTACACATTACATTACATTCATTTTTAATTGCTGAATTGAAGGTGTATTATACTCCTCTGACGAACCTTATGGAGATAGAAAGCATGATGCTTTGTAATAATATTTTAAAAACAATAAATCACACAGACACACAAAACAACATAACACAATTTTCTTTCTTTCATTCTTTCTTTCAATACTGTAAACATTCCTGCAAGAAATAAAATCTTCGTTATAGTTCTAAATCCACTAACCAACGTATATCTGCGTATAACATTTACATTGACATAACATACACAACAAACACTTGATGGTATAAGCCATAACACAAAATTACCTTGATTTCGATCCTGATGGCTCGGGCGTGGCGCTCTCGGAAGCTTGCGCTTTGCGCTTCGACACCTTCTTTGGTTGCCCCTTCGCAACCTCGGCTACAGCTGAGGACCGTGTCTGGAATTCTGAGTCGGAGTCAGACCTAAAATGGAACACATAAAGATTAATTTTATAACTAACAACTGCGACTTAATTAAGACTACCGATACACCAGCCGGCAGGCAGAAGCCAGGTCCGTAGCTGGGTAGCGATTAAATTCAGTAAACTTTATAATACTTACTTACATTTTATAAAGTAGAAGGTTGTATAACGTAATTATATGACGAAGGTAACTGGTGTTTATCACTGGAAGATACTGAAGCGAATGTAATATTGTGATCAAAATTATTTGATTTTATTCATAAAAAATACCATTTCAGCAATATTTATCCCATTACAAAATTAAACCTTAACTACATGTCCTCACAGGTGTATGGCTAATTTACGTTACTTATGTCTAATTAAATTATAGTGATTGAAAATCGTTTCTGTCGAATCGCAATTTTATCGTGAGAAATGAAATATAAACCAGCTTTTTACCCTCGCCGACAAAGGTGAAGCCGATACATGTTACTTATGATTAATACATTATGTAATATAATAAAGTATGTATGTTTGTTTAATAAACCTTGATAGAAAACTCCATATGACATCACACTTATGAAATAAAACATATTATTATTTTTTAAAGATGCGAGTTAAGACGAGCTCAAAGAAAAATATTATAAAAAACATTTTTTTTGTGCAGAATAATCCATGTAAACGAACTCACGTTAAAAAGTTAGTTCACTTATATGCTGCAGTAAAACTTGAAATTAGTATACTTAAGTAATATCATCTAACGACTAAAACGAACTTTTTATAATCATTTCATACAAAGGTTCAGTGGGTACTGATATTAAGATTCATCTTTTAAACAATTTCTAGATTGATTGAACTAACAATTTATTATGAAATATTATAAAATAAATCAAATCAATTCGTTTATTTGGAATACATGGGTTACACAGGTGATTATATCATAATTATATACTTATCAAAGTTATCAAAAATGTTAAACATTCTCTATTTAAATTAATTGCTTTGGCTAAGAAATCATATAAAAGACCAATTTTAATCAGACACTGCAACATGTACGGCGATCATCTTACAATGTAATTGTTGAATACATGGGAATTACTCATACATACACCTCGTGTAACAAAGTTCGAACACTGCAAATATACGTAATGCAATTTTGCAATCTTTGAGATTCTAAAGAACCACTTACACCTATACTGTAAAAGCTTATCACGATCGTTTCCGGCGCTGTCGTCAGGCGGTTTACAAAAAGTATGGGTACAATAGTTGACCACGGGACGGCGCATACACCGTTTCGAAGGCGATTGTATGAGTGTAAAAGCATCTTTAATGACGCGCAACGCAGAACAGCAGAGCACTGAGCAAGTGAACAACTGCAGTAGTTAAACAACTAGTGAACGTGTAAGGTAGTGTTAGCTGTACGAATTAATTAAATTAATATTTGGATGTCCTTGGTGCCCAATCTGGGTCACAGAAATGGAATATGCGTGTGCCTACAGGTGTATGCTGTTTTCTTGCTCTGTGAAGAGACATGAGACAATCTGTCCCAAATTTTAGTTTAATGTATACGGTATCCTAAAGTTCAGATGTTCTTGGTGCCCAATCTGGGGTCATAGAAATAGAATGTACGTGTATCTGTAGATGCATGTTATTTCTTGCTCTGTGAAGAGACATGAGACAATCTGTCCTGAATTTTAGGGTAGCGATTCAAGCAGCGAGCGCCCTTATTTGTTAACAGTAAGCTAGTAGTGCTACCTGTATGAGTTAATTAAATTAAAATTTGGATGTCCTTGGTACCCAATCTGGGGTCACAGAAATAGAATGTGCGTGTACCTGAGGTGTATGCTGTTTCTTGCTCTGTGAAGAGACATGAGACAATCTGTCCCAAATTGTAGTTTAATGTTTACGGTATCCTAAAGTTCAGATGTCCTTGGTGCCCAATCTGGGGTCATAGAAATAGAATGTACGTGAGCCTGTTGGTGCATGTTATTTCTTGTTCTGTGAAGAGACATGAGACAATCTGTCCTGAATTTTAGGCTAGTGATTCAAACAGCGAGCGCCTTATTAATTTAACATGTAAGCTAGTAGTGTCGGCTGTATGAGTTAATTAAATTATAATTTGAATGTCCTTGGTAAGTATCCAACCTGATGGTGAGTTTATAACTTACACAAAGTGTGCTCTAAAAAATTAGATTTCGAACGAATAAATGTTCGTCGATTAACTCAAAGTTTAATAATTGGAGGTTCTGTATCAGAGTTTTAGAACTGAAATGGTGGAATAAGCGCCGAACTAGTATTTTCATTTATATTATTGAGCATTCTACTCCATTGAGTTTTAGAACTGAAATGGTGGAATAGGCGCCGAACCAGTATTTTCATATATATTATTGGGCATTTTACTCCATTGAGTTTTAGAACTGAAATGGTGGAATAGGCACTGAACCAGTATTTGTCTATAAATTATTGAGCATTCTACTCCATTGAGTTTTAGAACTGAAATGGTGGAATAGGCGCCGAACCAGTATTTTCATTTATATTATTGGGCATTCTACTCCACCGAGAGTGACGAGGCGAACGGAGTGAGCCGATGGAACGGAAGGTGGGGTAGAATGCCCAATAATATCCTACTGTCGGTGTTTCTAGTTTGGTTTCTTCGTTATTTGACACCGACTTCCGAAATTAAAGTTATTTTGCATTTTTTAGTATTATTTATGGAAGTCGGTTGTATTTTTTTTTGTAAAAAGTTTTTTATTTTTCACTTTTTAGTTGTTTTACCCCGTTCTAAAACTAACTTAATAGTAAAGTTATGCCCGAATTGATAGCCCCAAAAATAGGGAATTTGAACGTAATTGGTGAAATTAGGGTGTATCAGGGTGAATTGTACAAATCTGTATACCCCTTCAGAGCGCATCAGCGTGATTTAATGTTATGAAGTGGTGAAAACAATATACAGACATGCGATTGCAGCAATTCTGGAAGGTTTGCTATCATTTATTGAAGAGTTCCATTGTGTATCTTCGAAGTCCTTCATCAGATCTTCACCAAATTAAAATGGGACCAAATGTGAAGCAACAGCTTTCAAATAAAAAAAAATCTTCAAAATCGGTTCACGTAGTAAGAAGTTATGAGGTAAATACAGTCGAATTGAGAACCTCCTCCTTTTTTTGAAGTCGGTTAAAAAGGCTGATGATGATGAACTATGGTAAGCCGTCGACTTCATATCGGGCTTACATTCGCCTACTCGTTTGTGAAAACCAACTTACCGCACTAGTATCATAAATAACTATTTTTAAACAAAAAAAAATACTAATTAAAAAGTTTGGTTTCAAACATGACTTCAACCCTACGGTAGTCTCGCTATCATTTTTACTAAAGGTCATATCACAAATATCAAGTGCATGTAAATTTTGCTGTTTAGACGTATATTTTCGTAATGCAAAAGAAAAATATGTTGATCTTTATGAACATAAAAACGAGGTGTAGCGAGACTCGGTGACGTCATAAAAGCGATGTGAGGAAAATACTCGATTCATGACATGTTTTATGTTGAATGACGGTTGAATCGAATAAAAAATCAAAATGAGTAGGATTTTGAATTTCAATAAAAACATGACTAAGTATTTAAAAAAAAATACATAATATGTAATTTTTCCATATTATGGAAGGTTATTCAGTTCTGCCAAAGCCAGAAACATAATGTAAGTAACTACAATATTTTATTACGGTTTTAAATATACAACAATATTAAATAAAATAGTTTTGCAAAATTTTGTGTTCGTGACTGTACCAAAACATAATGTATGTAGAAGTTTACATGGAAGTTGAACATACTTCTACATAGTAAACCAGGTCGAAATTATCATGGTTGGAGACGACTTTTTCTGGACTATTTTTGACACTAAAATTAACTTCAAAACCGTAAGCGTTTCGCGGTAATCAGGTGAGGATTGTGGCGAGAAAGGCTCACCACGCAATCCTCACCAAGACACCTTTATATCTCTGGAATCCCTTAATGACTATTTTCGAGATTTGGCATAGCGTTACGACTATTTTTTGGAATTGAAACCAAGTCAATACTCCCAGCCGTTTGCTTGCACTGAGGTGAGGATTGTGTGGAGACCTTCACCATACAATCCTCACCAACATATAGCTATAACTTCGGAATCATAATGCGACTATTTTTTAACCTTGGTGACTATTTATGACTATTTTTTTGCGTACTCAAAATTGATTTTCATTAAGTTTTCAAAGGTGAGGATTGTGTGGTGAAGGACACGGACTGATCTTGGATCGGTAGTGCGTAACCTACCATACAAATTGTTCTATGACCATGCCGGACCGTATTTTCACGGATAAGTATCGGACGTAGTGCGCAACCGCTCTTACCCATATTTTTAAAACCTCTCGAAAAAAACTAGGGATGACAAAGGAGTTTTATTAACACGAACAAATATTGTTTTTGTGGGTTTGTTTCTTTAACCTCACAGCTCTCTGAGCACTCAACCGATTTCGATGTGGTTTTTACACTTTGACAGTATTTCTTTGCGACATCGCTTGTATTTATGTCGGGAGCATTAACGTTTTCTTTTTCTCAAAATTATCATTTTTAATAGATTTCCAACGGATCCCGTAGTTGCCAATGGTTGCATTGAAAAAATAAGTAGGTATACCCTACATCTATAAAAAGAAAAATAGTGATAATTGAAATTAACTTTTATTTTTATTTTATTCCCAAACCTTGGAAACCTTGCCTGCCTGTTGACTCTAAAAAAAATATTTGCTGGATTTTAGACATTGCTATGTGGGACTTTGACATACCTACTACTTATTAGTTATTATAAGATGCGAAAATGGGGCGCAAAGGTACACACAGGCTTTTTCTCAAGCAGGGCAGATTTTTTTTAAAACAAACCACATGAACAAATCAGCATTGATATGAAAATGATGTACCCAAATTGGATTTTAAGCCCTCGCAGCTATCGATTAGGCTACCTCTCCTTACTACCAATTTGAGGAAACAGAAAAACACATTTCATAATCGTACACAAGCACACTACACAAAAAATATGTATTGTTAGGTTAATTTATTTGTGGTTTAAAATCGACTAAAGTTTGACAAGTCTATTATTGAGATTAATTATTTTAGGTGACAACACCAAGCGATGACAGTTGTCAAGGGGGAAAAGAAGGCACGTTTCGGCAATCGATTCGTTCACTTGGTTTTAGGGCGAGCTACGGGTCGGACTAACTGTAGTTACCCGGTTGATGTTTAAAAATAATTGTTATTTAAGAATAACTTCAATATTGTGGTAGACTGAATAGGATTGTGACAGCTAGTCGGGAGAAGCACAGAAATCTAGCGACGTGTGTTATCGGGTCACGCGTGTGCTAAGGGGCGTGACCCTTCCCCCATAAGGGAAACCGATCCTTTAAGTAACTCGATATTTCTACCTAACACAAGTGAGGGATTTAGGAGGTTTGTTACTTTGGGATTTAGGGGTAAGTTTACAGTATGATGGATTTTCCGAACATGCACAAATTCATGACATAAACATGCGGTCGTAGGTACGAGTACATTGAAAATTACACAAATGAAAACAAATTACATAACCAATCGTCAACAGTAAATAAGTAAATTATCCTTTGCAATATCCTATAAATATTTAAAAGCGCCCACATTTATAGGGTAATTCTCTGGCGCTGATATTATACGCATGATGCACACAAACGCAAATGCGATACGTAATACACTCGCGAGCGTCGCGTTCACTCACACACGTATGAAAAATTGGCTTCACGATAAACGTTGCGTTTTGTATTGAACACGGAATCTGGACATTTTATAATCTTTTTTTTTATTGTTGATGGGCACGCGTTTAATCTAAGAAGTCAGGTAAGTTCAAGTGTCTAAAAATACTAAAGATGTGAGGAATGCAACAAAAAAACAAAAAATCTATGTAAATATGAATATGATTTGGCTAAATTTAATTTAAAGGCACAGCTTGCTAGTACTAGTAATAGAAATAATATAGTCTAGTAATACTTAGAAATAATAAAGCCTGGTAAAATGTCTAGGTAAAATTTTCCAATTGGTACCTATCCAATATGAATTCTCATTTTGGCTTGAAATTCACGTTGTTCACGTCAATCACGTCGTTGGTCTTCAAATTCAGCGATCACTAACATCTTCCATGCTAAATAAGCCCTTGCAGACATTATTTTGACTTTATTAGAATCAAAAACGTATATGATTTTAATGTATTTCATATGATTTACACGTCAAAATGCTAGTGAGCTACGTAACTACTATCCTAAGAGTATTATAGTATTATTCGATAGCTTCTGTCAAATTAGTGACTCATGGTACCGTTTTGTATGGCGACAGCTGAAAAACGTTAGTACCTATCGAATAGATTACGTTAGGTTTTTAACTTATCGAGATCTATAGTGCTCATGGTACGAATTTTAATTCTTTCTGTGACCATTGTACAATATTTCATACAAATAATTTACGGAGACGCTAGCGAGTTGTGGCTACGTAAACTTATGGTAGAGGTAGGTACAGAGAAAAGGGGACGTCTGGCTTAATTTCTATGAATAAAACAAAATGGTAACAAATAAAATATTTATTTTACAAAACTGTACAAAAGTATAAAAAACTAAATAAGATACCTAAATCACAATATTATTATTATTCTACGATCTATTTGCGTTTGCTTGCACCTGACGCAGGTTGCCTAACGTAGATCCGACTCTCTGAAAAATAAATAGACGAAGAGTTAGTAAAAATGTGCACAAAAGTAGTGTGCGTAGTCGCAGTGGAAAAATGTCGAATTTAATGTATGTCGTGTAATTGTGATATTAGACCAGGGTCGATAATTTTTGAAACCAAAAAAATAATAATAGTAGGATTAAATGCATTGGAAAAGGAAGAGAATATAACAAAAATGAAAGGAAAAATAATTTACGGGCGATCTGAGATCGGGAAGTGGAAGAGGGTGAGTTTTTAGGGGGAAAAACGGTTTATCTCGATTTCCAGCAAACTATATAGAAAAAAGTAAAATGGCAAAGTTGTAGGCAGGGACCATTTTGGTTACCCAATGAAGGGGTTTTCGACAGGGTTTTTCTAAACAGTTCATCAAAAACTCATACGATGTGGGAAACCCTTTTGAATGGGCTTAAAGGACCATTTTGGTTTTCCATTGAAAGGGTTTTCAATAGGAAGCAGTTATAGTATTCGTCAAACTTAATGGCGTGTGGGAATACCACAACTGCCAAACTGACAAATAAGTAGGTAGCATACACCCTTATAATATATTCACAGAGCTGCCACACAGTTATAAAAATCATTAAATTGCCTAAATTATGGGCGATTTACCTGTACCTGTGCGCGCAGTTGCACTCGCAGCTAACTTCGCACACGCCATTAAGTTTGACGAATACTATAAACAAAAACCCATACGATGTGGGTAACCCTTTTCAATAACTTAAAGGACCATTATTATGGTTACCCATTTGACGGCAGAAATTCGATTGAAAATTAGGGTGCTTTTTCGCTATTATGTCAAAATAAGGTGAAAAAAACTTTTTAACAAAAAAATGAACCGAAGAAAAAGAACTAAAAAGCAAGAAATAAATAAACCTTTTAAGTCTTGAGTATTGAGCTTATACATAAAATATCAAATTTAATATAAACTTATTTTGAGTCGGCGCCAAACAACAATCTGATTAAATACCTAAATTTTATTTGTACGTTGAAATGAAATAGGCTCTACGTAGGTAATTAATCATTTTACAATTTGGCGCCGACTCAAAATTAGTTTATATTATATTTGATATTTTATGTATAAGCTCAATACTCAAGACATAAAAGGTTTATTTATTTCTTGCTTTTTAGTTCTTTTTCTTCGGTTAATTTTTTTGTTAATTTATTTTTTTATTTTATGATTTTTTTGTGGCTCGCGTCATCTTTTAATACTCTGAATATTCAGAGGCTAATTTCTAATCTTTTATCATTCCTCTTGCCACAGAGCTGATGATGTAACCATCCTTCCTTGAGGATCCTCGGACAATTGACCAATTGAGGTTACCTCCAATATTGTAAAGACGTCTTTTCTTCAAAGCATATTCAGTGATTTCTGTCACTAAAACTACAGTTCTTATATCTAACTTCAAATAGCAAAGGTATGGTTTCCATCATTATCTCAGCTTCATGATGTGATGATTCCTAATCGCAAATATCTGTTTAAGTTATGGAAAGTAAACAAAAACACTCTAGTGCTCTCAATTTTATCAGGATTCCATCATCATATCCTGGTTTCCTTGACATGGAACCACCTTTGAGGTATACCCTATCTTACAAAAAAAGAATTATCAAAATTGGTTCAAAACTAACGGAGTGAGGGTTGAGCATACAAGCAGAAACACTATTCGTGCCCACAATTTTCAAGGGTTTCTCGCAATTTTATCAGGATTCCAGCATCAGATCCTGACTTCCTTGACATGGGAACACCCTTGAGGTATACCCTATTCAACAAAAAAAAGAATTATCAAAATCGGTTCATAAATAACGGAGTGAGGGCTGAACATACACAAAAAAAAAAGAATAAAATATCGTCCTCCTTTTTTTTCGTCGGTTAAAAAACTACTCTTAAAAACTCACCCCCTTCCACTTCACGACCTTAGATCGCCCGTAAATTATTTTTCCTTTAATTTTTGTTATCTTCTCTTCCTTTTTCCAATGGGTTTCATCCTACTATTATTTCTTTTTTACTTTTTACCATTTTCAAAGGCCCTGGTCTATACAGGGTGTAACGGAAAGGTGTGGTCATATTTTAAGAACTGCATCTGTCCATCGATATGAACAAATTTCTTCAAGAAAACCTGAGGAAATTCTAAAAAAAAAATTTACCTCCCATACAAATATTGATCAGCTGATAGTAACTTTGTATGGAAGGTAATTTTTTTTTTTGGAATTTTCTATTTTTTCTTAGAGAAAATTGTTCATTTCCATGGGCAGAACCGGTTCTTAAAATATGACCACACCTTTCTGTTACATCTGTATGGTTGTGCATTCAACCATTGGGAAGCTATTCAAGAAAAACTGTTTATGGAATTACGTCATCAAAGTACAAGAAAAAAAAATACATTCAATAATAAGTGTGTAACGAGAGGTAAATGTGTATCTTTTATGAAAGAACAATGCACACTTCCCATACATTTAAAAACCTGATAATTGAAGTTTATGTATAGTTTAAATGTAAACTACTACTACCTGGGACTACCTGTAAGTTTAGAAAATGATGTCAAATAGTCATTTTTACGATTTAAACGCTACGAAGACCAAACAATATTTCTTACGTTTTAGGTTAGGATTTGTCGATATCAAATAGGTAATATAGAAATAAATGTACTGGAACTAAATATTAACGCTCGAAGTTTAGTCTAAAATAGGAATACTTACCTAGATACGGTCTAAAACGTCTTTTTTACTTTGTGAATTATTTGAAACCAACTTTACGTCACTGCTTAAACTCGATGATTGTCACTATAAATTGAGAGAGATACTTACTGATTAAACAAAACGTAAAATAATGTATAAAACTTAGAAACAGAGTTGAATAAAGTCAAGTAACAGAATGTAATATGAAACGTCGTAAAAAGTGTAGTTGAAATGCGTTTAAAACATGGTAATACGTACCTTGAGTGTCCTTGAACTCCTTGACGTAGAATAAGCATATAGAAAAATCTATTTTTAAGGTAGTCTGTGAAGATTTTTAGCTGTATACCCCTAATCTCAATTCTCTCGAGCTTACCTAGCGGTCTGGGGACAGACACTGATGTGTCAAATGGCTTAGCCAAATCGAGAAATATAGCCAAAACTTTGTTTTTATTATCAATATTATTAACAACATAGTCTGTAACTTCATGAACAGCATCACTAGTAGATTTATTACATCTAAAGCCATATTGTGAATCAGAAAGTAGCTTGTATTTATCCAGGTAGTTAGGGACTCTTTTATTTATAAGTTTCTCCAAAATTTTTGACAAAGTAGGCAGTAAAGGAATAGGTCTGTAGTTATTAACAGTATCCCTGTCACCAGACTTATAAATAGAAAGGATTTGCGGTAGTTTGAAAGCTTGTGGAAAAGATCCAGTTGAAAATGCCAAGTTACAAATTAATATAGGTCAGTGGGGAAACTAAGAAGGATCTATAACGGGCAAGAACAGCTGCAGATATGTTGTCACGTCCAGAAGCGCAATTAACTTTTAGATTAAGTAAGTAAATGGCTATTTATCTCATTTACAACTGTTGGGAGCATTATGAAAGAATGCGAACAAAAAGGTGTAGGAAGTAACGGGGAGTCTGGCGAGGATATTTGGGATACCTACGTGTTTCTCAGCTAATGATTTTCCGACATTTGCAAAGAAGGCATTTATAGTGTCAACAGACTGCCGGCGGTTACTTGGCGATATGAATTCAGAAGCAACGGCCTTTGAACGGGTAGTACTTATTAAAGATTTTTTTTTATTATATACCAGAGCTTTTTCGAATCATTTCCTGCATTATCAATTTCATTTTTCTCATATTCCCTTTTCAATTTTCTTAATAAGCCATAAAAAACAATCCTATATCTAGTACAGGTAACTTGAGTGTCGCATTATTAGAAGATTTTTTTGATTTATGGTGCAGTTTATCCGTTTCTAATGTATTTCAAAAGACCTGGTTGTAACACCTAAAAATAGAATAAATTTAGTTTCGTGGAATGAAGCGTTGTTTTGCGAGTTGACAGATGACAGATTGTCGTTTGACGTTTCTTTTTCCAAGTTGATCTGGAGCGAGTCTGCCACTTTAAACTTTATTTATTGGATAAGTTCTTAAAAATATTTAAATGATGTCTCGAAAGGTAGCTGGAACCAGAGTTAAGTTCAAATGCATTAAGCATTCGGATGTAGAACGCTGTGAGTATCTTTTTTGGGTTTTTTCTGTGCTGATGCTAAGTCTTAAGCGCGTGGCATTCAGGAGTCTGATCAGATCTTTCTATTTGTTGGCAGGGTTCCTACGTTAGATTTATTTAATTACTATGCAAAAACTTAATAAAATGGTCGGATCATAGGATGGTTCCGTACACAAGCACCCACGTGTCGAGAGATGCCCACGATTAGATGACCATGGCGTAGATGCCGTTTGAGGATCTCTGAACTGGACCTATAATCTTCGAACGTTATGGTAAAAGTGTTTGGACATGAATTGTAAGTTGAACATACAATTTTCTGTGAACGGAGTGCTCTCTTGTGTGATGCAGTGTTATAAATAAACGTGATATATGTGAAGACCAAATCTAAGGACTCTTATTTACTACATACATACCTCATGCACAAAACCCGAAGATAGGTAACAGGGTCTCAGGCCATAAGTATCTCTGACGCTAGCCGGTGGAAGAAATATTTTCTTTACATGGTTACCTGGTTAACCATGGCTTTAAGATTACCTTCCCTCTTGCTACAGTTATGATTTTTGTGTATGTTTTTGAACAGCAGTATGTAGAGAACCAGTAAAAGCTGGTACAGCATCATTCACATCAGTCAATGAGTAGAGGCGCAAAGTGAATACCAGCGATAACCACGTCAAGGGAAGAATAACCAGTCCGCCTTAAGTTTTTTGAATGTTTGACAGGAATCGACATATTAATAGTAGGTAAGTATGACACTATAATGATCAGTCAGGGAGGTCTCAGCTACCAAACATGACGCTGGAAATATAGTTTTGAGTATGACATGGTCTTTACAGGATTTTGAGTGTGTTGGAATCAAGTGGGCTGGTAGCATAACATGCGAAGCCATAAGATATAAATAATTGTGTTTACGTGTTTTTTTTTTTTTGGGGTTGGGAAATCATCCAATGACTTCTTCCGCTCTAGGGTGGAGTGGAAGGGCGTGTCAGACTCTTACTGACTAAAACCCACCCCTGTTCCTCCCTGCCCTGAATGCCCAGGGGCGAGGTAACTCTTTCGAATTTATCCTGAACTGTCAGATGTGTTTTCAGAAATGCCGATATTAATATCACCTTAGAATAAAGTTTTAAAATTTTGACACAAACTTATCCAGTACAATAAGTAAACTCTCCAAAAAATTATCGACATTCCTTACAACCTTATAATTAGTAGTTTACAAGTCTTTATACTGTTTGAGTGGGTGTTCTTGTGAACTTGATCAATGTATAACGTATGTTGTTATTCGTAACTACACATTCAAATAGTACAAAATGACATTAAACATCAATATGTCAAGTATTAATCTGTCAGTGAATGCAGTAAGCCTAAGGAAGGAATGAAGTCGCCTTTGAATTGTGAAAAAAAATAGTTTACTAAGTATGATTATATATTATAGCTTCTGCTCGCGACCTTGTTCTGTGCGGATTTCAGAAAAAGGTATTTAAATAGATAATTATGAAAAATGTGTTATTCTACTAATATTATTTAAACAAATAAATTATACGTTGTAATAGTTGTAAGCTCTCTAAAATTTTTTGACTCTTGGTAGTTTGTGAATCTTTGCCTCATCTAGCTTAAACTGACATAAAAATTTTACGTTTAAAAGTATTTTTTATAACCAATTTACAAAATAAGTATCATATAACACGGAAGTGCTAAGGCGCACTGGAATAATGGGCATGGAGGAACTTTTGATAAAGATCCAACTGAGATGGTGTGGTCGTATACAACGCATGGATACCAGTAGGCTACCTAAAACAGCTTTCTACTCAGAGCTTGCCCTTGGAAAACGTGCACAGGGCGGGCAATACTTGCGCTACAAAGATGTTCTCAAACGTCACCTTATGACTTGTGGTATACCCGTTGATGAATGGCAGGAGCTTGCTCGAAACCGAGAAAGGTGCGCACTTCAATCCACAAAGCAACTGAATTCTTTGAAATTAATCGTCTTGAAGACCTGGACAAGAAGCGCCAAATACGCAAAAACCGCCCAAAGCCTTCATACAACTACACATACAACGATGCTGATCGGCTCTTCTGTACACGGTGTGACCGGGTTTTCAAGACCAAATTTGGTTTTGCCAGTCATCAGAGAGCTCACGAAAGGAAGGAGAAGTCGTCTGGGTCGCTGTCGCCGGATACGGTGAAGAGGACTACTACTACTACTTAGTAAAACACAGTATTAATTTGCGGTTTTCAAGCTGCATTGTCTTGCGTCGGAGAGAAATTCGTATGTTCGAAAATGTCCTTTTAATATTTTTGTACAAATACAAAACTGAGTGTCATAGCGTTTTCTGTAAAAAAATGCAGCAGGAAAATACCAATAAACTGGTTCTATTTTCTATTGTACTTCATACATAATAAATGTTAAAAAAACATTTATTGTTATTACGTTTTATTTACTCTATACCTTTCCAAGTGCTAAAAATTGTCTAGTGCTATCTCTATCGCACATTTTGGTAATGTTCATAATTAATCTACTTAATTATTATTATTCATAGTAATTTGAGGACATATAAAATACGATATAATTTACCGACATCTGTCAAGAATAATATTTAAACGAATAATTATTTTTCTACTTTGATTATTTATTTTATTCTATATTTAAAAAGGTTGTTTGTAAGAGTACCGACGTAAGTCAATGTTCTGACACAAGAAATAAATGAAGTTTGCGTGCGGGCAACACTGAATCAATTGGCGGTTTGAATTAGTTTTACGTAGTGGCGCTATATTCGATTTTATTAACTTTTCGTGAGGAGGCTTGCGGGGAGATAGCGGTAAGTGCGGGGATTTCGGTGCATATCGATCATCAATTATTT
This sequence comes from Polia nebulosa, assembly GCA_951329385.1. Lineage (NCBI taxonomy): Eukaryota > Metazoa > Arthropoda > Insecta > Lepidoptera > Noctuidae > Polia > Polia nebulosa. The sequence goes on along the minus strand of OX589602.1, from coordinate 18,496,189 downwards.
TCGAGGTGCCATCTTAATGTGTTAAATTACAAACGGCATTACTAATGGCATTAAACGTTAAGCGATAGCTCGGGTGTCGATATTTTTGGCACATCAAAGGGTTTTAGCGCGTAGTCTTGCGCGCTAAGCGATGTTGGCTACTTTAACGCCGTCTCAATCCGCGGGACGTGCGCGCACAGCAAGGACGGTTTTAGGCGGCAACTGCATTCAAGACCAACAATAGAGTGATCGAATGAGAAAGCTTTAGTTTTTAGAACTGTTTCAATTAGAATCGTGCCTTTGGAATCCAAAGATGCAATCGCATAAGAATCGCTCGGCATTAACGAATTTTTGAAAAAAAAATGTGTGTTAACGCGTGACTTCTTGAAGAATTACCTCTTAAGGCGTATATAGCCGCCAAGCGGCGCCCTCATTGAATAAAAAATCGTAGCAAAGCGTAGAAAATAAAGATTCAAAAATCATATGTTGCGTTTGTTACAAAGAGCTTAAGGTACTTTTACGTTGTTGAAACAGGACTCGAAGTATTTCGTATCAAAAGTAGTAAGCAAAAGTACCAAAAACGGACATTTTTGACACTTTTGCTTACTACTTTGGATACGAAACACGTTGAGTCCTGTTTTAACAACGTAAAAATACCTTATCCTATTTATAACAAACACAACATAGGATTCTTTAATCTTTATTTTCTATGCTAAGATACGATTTTTTATTCAAAGAGGGCGCCACTTACGGGGAGGTAGGCCCTTAAGGTGGATGCGCCAGGGTATCCCGCGAAATTCACAAAAAAAAACTAAGTACACTAAAAATTAAAAAATAACTTTAATTTCGGAAGTCGGTGTCTAATAACGGAGAAATAAAATACAAACATCGACTTCCGATATTAAAGTTTTTTTTTTTTAATTTTTAGTGAATTATCTTTTTTGGAAGTCGATTGTTTTTTTTTTTTTTGTAATAAAAGTTTTTTGTGCTCTTGAGAAATGGCAATTCACTACGACTGGAGCACTATATTGTATGATATCCGATTGTAGGATTTTTAATGGAAAAGCAAATTAAAACGTATTCCGATATTTAGTGTATTATTGCAACGATTCACATGTAAAATTTCAGCATTACACTATATGTATAATTAAAGAGATAAAATATCAATAACAAAAAAAAAAACTGATTCTTTACATTGATATAAAGAACCAGTTTTTTTTCAATGAAAACAATTAAGTACCTATGTCAATTGGTGACATTTTAAGGTGAAAGTAGAGCAGTTTGTAATTGGGCAGTGGTGAATATAACCCTATAACCCCCAACGTGACACTGGCAGAATAGTCGAAACCGGCTCAATTGCCATTAAAAAAAAAAACCCTATAACCTGCACAACTCAGTTGAGCAGTTAGTTGAGCAGTGGGGGAAAAAGGTAGTATTTTTGTTATATCTCTTTAATTATTTAGTGTAATGAGCTGAAATTTTACATGATAATCGTTGCATTACACTAAATATTGGAATATGTTTTATTTTGCTTTTCCATTAAAAAGTCCTTGGCAAGACATTGTAGACCCTTACAAGATCCAAACAAACGTTATTTATAACTTAGGCTCTAGAGTTGATATTTTAAGAATTTGGACCTAATAACCTTATTTTACTTTTACGTGTAGGTATGTCTTCTGAATGGTACCTCTACCTATATTTTTTTTTCAAATTCTGTTTTCAAAAACATTACACACAAATTCAAAGCAACGTGCGCTAAAAATTACATATCTGCACTAAACCGTTTTTTGACCTTCATCAAACAGCCATCGTCAGCGCAGCGAAAACTTGATTATCTTCGCGATTTTATGTCACACAAATTTCATTTAAACATACACATTTACCTCTACACACTAATTATTGAATATATTTTTTTCTTGTAGCAACGTCTATAGAAAAAAAAAGTGCCGCTAGGATGACGTGGTTCCAGCGGTAACAGTTTTTTTGAACAGCTCCCCTATGGTTGGATGCACATGTACTTACCATACACAATTACACAACGTCTTATCTGCTAAACTGAAATTTAAGAAATTCGATATTTTTCCGCTGCGACTACCACACGCAAAAGTAGGTTTCTATTAGGTTAGTTATGAACTTATATCTACACGTATGTAGTGCCTACCTGTCCGACTCCAGCAAGCAATGCTAGGAGGCTTCGCTGTGGTGGTCTGCAGTGCTTCTTGCCGCCCTCCGCGCAACACAAGTTGGGAAAGCAGTCCACACTGGAGCTACACTTCTGGGGGAACAGGTCGTATTGAGGAGGAGGCGTGCACTGCAAGTATTGCTCAAACATCCGCACGGCTGAAACATAAAATTATGACCGAGTCATTAAGTCTGTATTTAGCGGTACCTACCATAATCGTTATGTATACTTCTTGTTCACCTACAAGTTGGCAAGGGAAGAATATAAAAAAACTTTTTACAAAAAAAAATACAACCGACTTCCATAAATAAAACTAAAAAATGCAAAGTCGGTGTTTCTAGTTTGGTTTCATCGTTATTTGACACCGACTTCCGAAATTAAAGTTATTTTGCATTTTTTAGTTTTATTTATGGAAGTCGGTTGTATTTTTTTTATTTAAAAATAAGTTTTTTATTTTTCACTTTTTAGTTGTTGTACCCCATTCTAAAACTAAATTAATAGTAAAGTTATGCCCGAATTGATAGCCCCAAAAATAGGGAATTTGAACATAGTTAGTGAAATTAGGGTGTATCAGGGTGAACTGTACAAATCTGTATACCCCTTCAGAGCATATCAGCGTGATGTAATGTTGTGAAGTGGTAAAAACAATATACAGACACGCGATTGCAGCAATTCTGGAAGGTTTGCTACCATTTATTGAAGAGTTCCATTGTGTATCTCCGAAGTTCTTCTTTAGATCTTCACCAAATTAAAATGGGATCACATGTGAAGCAACATCTTTCAAATAAAAAAAAAAATCTTCAAAATCGGTTCACGTAGTGAAAAGTTATGAGGCAACACACATAAAAAAAAAAAAAAAATACAGTCGAATTGAGAACCTCCTCCTTTTTTTGAAGTCGGTTAAAAAACCGGCCAAGTGCGTGTCGGGTAGTTCATGGGAAGTTAAAAAAATTTTCGGAACACCTTTTAATTTCGTTATTATGTCGCAAGGAAATGAAAATAACAGGGATTTCACGAAATCCCAAGGGATACCACGAAATTCCTGAGATCCTCATTTCCCTGCGACGTTAAGGCACTTGTCCCACCACCAACGATGAGCTACTCGTAGTAGCGTGTGTGTAGTTCCGATAGATTTGTCGAGTGCGACGGGCGATTACTTTCACCACTCGCTCGGAGCGGCTAGTCCTGCGCAACACTGCACGCGCTAGCACATATTACGTAGCGCTAGGTCGAATTGACCGCGGGTTGGTCTCTCGGCGTGAGTTCTGACCGCCAAGCGAGCATCGCTGAGCGAGTAAGCTTTGATAGATCTGTCGCTCAGCGACAAACTTGTGGAGCGAGTCCTCGCGCGGCAGTGTGAACAGTCAGCGATCAACTATTAATATAATGCATCTCTTTTGTTTACACGGAATGTATATCTATTGTACGTTTCAACATTTGTAGGGACAACTGCGATATACTACTGCCGTGATTTGTTTTACATATCTAAAAGCAACAACTTCGCTGACACATTGCACTAACAAAAATTAGCAATTTAAAGCTTAATTTTACGCAAACGGATCCCTGAATCGAAAAATGGTTTTCACAAACCCGTAATATTTTTGAATGCCCTATCCAACGAAACGTCACACCATGGACTAGGCGAAAAAAAAAAAACCATTTGCACAAAAAAAAACATGATTTTATTGTAAGTACCACTTTGTCGTCGTAATAGGTATGTATACAGCACGTAACAAAAACCCTGTCCGGTCCAATAAAGGCGTATTCCTGGTTTAACATACGTACCTACTAGAAAAAAAGTAAAAAAAAGGTAACTCAAAAACTAAAAGTTATAGATTTTAAATTTTTATAAAAAAACTTTTTAACAAAAAAATTAACCGACGAAAAAGAACTAAAAAGCAAAAAATAAATAAACCTTTTAAGTCTTGAGTAATGAGCTTATTTACCTACATAAAATATCAAAGGAGATCGGACATTTTTGTATGGGCTCTGGCCCAAGTGGCGTCGGAGCATGACGCTGATTTTGTTTGAAAGTTCATGTACTAAGCTTACTTTTTTTGTATGGGTGCAAAAAAATCTATCCTGGGAGAAAAAAGTTACAGTGTATATTAAAATACTCATATATCGAGCTATTTTCAACTATTTCAATGTGCCTAGCCTTTTCCCAACTACCTTGGGGTCGGCTGCCAGTCTAACCGGATGCAGCGAGATATCTACAACTCAGTTACTGGGTAATTCGATACCCCCTTTTTTTTTTTTGATAAGACTGGTTGTTAGACTTTCGGGCTTCTGACGACCCGACACGATTCTCAAAAATCAACGATTGACAACCGGGACCAACGGCTTAACGTGCTTTCCGAGACAAGGAGGAGTCTCGGTATGTAGAGATACCCATCCATTGACCAATCCCGGCAAGCGTAGCTTAACGTGATGGATCGATCCGTGCGGCTGTTATTACTTTAGCCATGAGCTCCTCTTATAATGTATATTCTAAACTCAAATATTTTCAACTATTTATTAATTAAATTCATTTATTTTAATCCTTATAAGTTTGATGTTGCCGAACATCTATGAAGACTCAGATGCGTGGTATTAGAAAGGGAGAAAAGATGCAACGTGGGCGCAGCTCAGTAGTCCGTTCCCCTTCCTTCTGCTCAATAAATCGTTTCAATCAAGAGCCACTAGATATGAGTCGTACTTGCAAAATCCAGTACCCATGTACGTCCAACTTTAGACACCAGCGCCAAAAACCAGCGTTCGAAATACTTTGAAGTATTTTCTTTCTGCATCAAAAATTGATTCTTAAAGTAATGACGATAAGGAGTACAATCGCGTATGCAGGATACTTCTAACTTCCAAGTCTTGTTGGAAGAGCATAGAACATTGATCCGTACATATAAATAAAGAGCACAATTGTGTTTACAAAGAAATACTTCCAAACCTAAAAAGTAAAAATACCCACGTACTTTGAAGTACGTTGGTATTTTTACTCTAGCCTTTAAGCCTTGTTGGAAGAAAGAACACTTGCTTAAAACATTGATCGTAAAATCGTCGAGGAAGTCGGCTAAAGAAATACTTCTAACCAAACCTTTTAAGAAAAATACTTAAATAGGTACTTGCGTAGAACATTGCAATATCGGTAACTTATGGGTGATACACCAATCGATCTATCGACGTTGATCGATTAATGTAATAGCTGTGGCTGATCGACGGATCGACGTTGATTGATTGATGTAATAGCTTTGGCTGATTGACGGATCGACGTTGATCGTTTGATGTAATAGTTTTGGCTGATCGACGGATCGACGCTGATCGATTAATGTAATAGCTTTGGCTGATCGATCGAGACAAAAAAACGTCGATTTGCGAATAATTCGAACAGCCACAGAACTTCACTCGAAAAAATCCCGCCAAAAACTCTAGGTGCGTATATTTACGCGACTAGATCTTTACACCATGTATTTACTTGCAAGTACGCCGAGCAAGTGCCGAACCGAAATACTCGCAATACCTACAAAGTATTTTCTCTTCTACTCGCTCCGTCGACTCTCGCGTCGATGTTCTATGCAAGAATTATTATTTTAAAGGTTTGAAGATTTTTATTTGTACACGCGATTCTGCTCCTTATTTTTGTTAAGTTACGGATCAATAGACTATGCAAGTATTTTCCTTTCAACAAGACTTGAGAATTCAAAGTATTTTACTCGGCTGGCTGCATGCTCCGCTTATTTATATTAAGGTGTTATTACACCAATCGATCAATTGTCGATCTATGCCAGCGTTCGACGGTAGAATGGATTAGTCCTCCTCGATCGATAGTAACTATTACACCAATCGATCAATCGTCGATCGATGCCATCGATCGATGGTACAATGGATTAGTCGTCGTCGATCGATAGATACTGTTATACCAATCGACTAATCGTCGAACGATGCCATCGATCGATGGTACAATGGATTAGTCGACGTCGATCGATAGCTACTATTATACCGATCGACTAATCGTCGATCGATGTCATCGATCGATGGTACAATGGATTAGTCGACGTCGATCGATGGTTACTATTACACCAACAGATCAATCGTCGATCGATGGTAGAATGGACGACTCATATCTAGTGGCTCTTAATTGAGCCGATTTATTGAGCAGAAGGAAGGGGAACGGACTACTGAGCTGCGCCCGCGTTGCATCTTTTCTCCCTTTCTAATACCACGCATCTCAGTCTTCATAGATGTTCGGCAACATCAAACTTATAAGGATTAAAATAAATGAATTTAATTAATAAATAGTTAAAAATATTTGAGTTTAGAATATACATTATAAGAGGAGCTCATGGCTAAAGTAATAATAGCCGCACGGATCGATCCATCACGTTAAGCTACGCTTGCCGGGATTGGTCAATGGATGGGTATCTCTACATACCGAGACTCCTCCTTGTCTCGGAAAGCACGTTAAGCCGTTGGTCCCGGCTGTCAATCGTTGATTTTTGAGAATCGTGTCGGGTCGTCAGAAGCCCGAAAGTTTAACAACCAGTCTTATCAAAAAAAAAAAAAAGGGGGTATCGAATTACCCAGTAACTGAGTTGTAGATATCTCGCTGCATCCGGTTAGACTGGAAGCCGACCCCAAGGTAGTTGGGAAAAGGCTAGGCACATTGAAATAGTTGAAAATAGCTCGATATATGAGTATTTTAATATACACTGTAACTTTTTTCTCCCAGGATAGATTTTTTTGCACCCGTACAAAAAAAGTAAGCTTAGTACATGAACTTTCAAACAAAATCAGCGTCATGCTCCGACGCCACTTGGGCCAGAGCCCATACAAAAATGTCCGATCTCCTTTGATATTTTATGTAGGTAAATAAGCTCATTACTCAAGACTTAAAAGGTTTATTTATTTTTTGCTTTTTAGTTCTTTTTCGTCGGTTAATTTTTTTGTTAAAAAGTTTTTTTATAAAAATTTAAAATCTATAACTTTTAGTTTTTGAGTTACCTTTTTTTTACTTTTTTTCTAGTAGGTACGTATGTTAAACAAAGTAAGCTTAGTACATGAACAAAAAAAAAAAAGTAAGCTTAGTACATGAACTTTCAAACAAAATCAGCGTCATGCTCCGACGCCACTTGGGCCACACCCGCCCGTTCTCCTTTTATATAAACTAATTTTGAGTCAAAAAAAAAAAAACATATATACGGTCGAATTGAGAACCTCCTCCTTTTTTTCGTCGGTTAAAAATATGTGAAATTTAACACTAAATCTGGCAAATTTTCATACGTTGACAACATTCCACCAGCCGGCAATTTTTTTTTCATTTTTACCTAAGTATTTTTATTTCAAAGGATAGGTACCGCCTTCACTAGCCGCGCTGTAGGCACTTTTTTTTTGTGGGGTGGGAAATCATCCAATGACATCTCCCGCTCTAGGGTGGAGCGGAAGGGCGTGTCAGACTCTTACTGACTAAAACCCTCCCCTGATCCTTCCCTGCCCTGAATGTCCAGGGGTGCGGTAACTCACTTTCGAATTTATTCACAACTTCTGGGCAGGCATCGGCCATTACGGGCCCCGTCATGTTTTGCTGACAACTCTTGTTCGGCGCGCGTGGAACACTACGTGCCGTCGACTCTCGGGCCTGGTGCTGATCGGACGGCGAGTTACCCACTACTCGCCGTCCGCAAGCCCGGGTCGCTATAGGCACACTTTAGGGCGCAGTTATACGACTTCTAATGATTTTTAATTGAACATCACGTCTAAAAGACTAGTTTTATTTCTTTGAAAAAAAAATATGTTACTCTAGACAATTTTGTTGCTAATTTGATATGTGACTATTTGAAATTACATTTTTAAAACATATTGTAATTAATTTGTAAAGGTATGTCTAACGCGGATAAAAAATTGAGAATCACGCAATAACTATAAGCGTATTTTTATGAAACCTAAAGATCATTTTATTTTTTGTAAATTTTATTTATATATACAGGGTGTAAGGTATATGAACGCATATACGTGTATTAGTGATTCAGTACATGATTCTGGACCCCCTAGCGTTGAAATTTTTCGTCGGCTTTTTCCTAATTTTTGAAAAAAAAAAATTTTTTTTTTCACTTTAAACTGTATAAAATCGTTAGACGTTTTAAAAAAATTAAAAATTAGGAAAAGGCCGACGAAAAATTCCAATGCTAGGGGGTCCAGAATCATGTACTGAATCACTATTACACGTATGTGCGTTCATGTATCTTACACCCTGTAAATATATATTACATTTATTTATTTATTATTTATATTTTAGTCTAGGTGTTTTAGTATAATACCTGTTGTTTTATGTATAATAAATTAATAATGCGTCTAATTTCGGACAGCGCTCCTTGATGGGCGAGTCCTATTACTGAGTGGACTTATGACGATACGTGAGATCAGCACAGAACACGCAAGCTAACCACTCAAGGTCGTTGGCATGCGGCATATGTGAGGGAGACTCAACAACAACAGTGTCGCCCTCACGCCCTCAGCAGCAGCCGCCGCAGGAGACGCCAGGGGCTTCCGGCGCCGCGAGACGATCTCCGGCCACCGTAGACCCGGGCCTGCGGACGGCGAGTAGTGGGTAACTCGCCGTCCGATCAGCACCAGGCCCGAAAAAGGTCGTTGGCATTTAATAGCGCCTTAACAAAGGATCAAAAAGACCGATTCGTTTAGGTGGCTTCTTTGACACGAAACTGTAGGTGAACTTTGTCGAGCGCTCAGTGTTGCCTTTGATAAGTTTTTCTTTTTTTTAAATTAATTATTTTCATTGGGCAAAAATAATTAATAATCTCGTGTCCATTAAATGATTACGTATATGTGTATGCAGTAGGTACGATACCAAATAATACCCTTCAAGATTGGACAGGGTTTTTGTTACATGTTGCATACATGCCAAATTATAGCTTTCTTGTCCGAGCTAAGCTGCGGACGGACGGACAGACGGACATGGCGAAACTATAAGGCCGCGGACACGAAGTCAGCGGGTGGCGCCGGCGGCACCGCGGGGAGCGTCGCGGCAACGCAGACGGGTAAAAACTTTTCGCAGACCCCGGTCTCGAAGCCAGCAGGCAGATCGCGCGGCGCTAGAGCGACGTAGTGTAAAGTATTTATATCTATGGCTTAGTGTTGTGTCATGAAAAATTATATAGTGTATTTGCTCGTGAACATAATGTCTAAACAGCGACGACAACATCTTTTTGATACAAATTTCTTCAATTTCTGCAATTCAATGCAGACGCACGGGCACCGCTAGAGTGGTGCGCATGCGCATCGCTCGTACGCCGCTCCCCGCGCCGCTGCCTTCGAGGCCAGTTCCATTTAATCTATGCATTGAAACGCGCCGCCGCTGCCACGCGCCCGCTGACTTTTTAACCGACGAAAAAAAGGAGGAGGTTCTCAATTCGACCGTAGGTATAATGCAGGGTGGAAAAAGACATCATAGAGCCGTTAACTACGCATACTGTACATCTTACAAAGTAGTTTTGCGCAAAAATTATTGCTGGGAAACGACTTTTATTTTTAGGTATGAAAAAAAATTGACAATTTTTGTTTCGCGCAATGTAACGCAAACCCAGGCAAGTGGAGTTAAACCCTGTCCCTTCACTCTTAGCCACGTAGGTACTTGTCAGATACGAGTACGTTTGATATTCTTCGCGTTTTTGGAACTGCAAATGCGTAATACCGAAATTTCGAAAAAAGTAATGAAAATTCAGGTATTGTTTGTTCTGCCCGGGGGTTGAGGATAAATTCGAAACAGAGTTACCTCGCCCCTGGGCACTCGAGGCAGGAAGGAACAGGGGTGGGTTTTAGTCAGTAAGAGTCTGACACGCCAGCTCCACCCAGAGCGGGAGAAGTCATTGGATGATTTCCCAACCCACAAAAAAAAAAAAAGTTATTGTTTGTTAGGAAAAAAGTTTACTAATAACACTTGGAATTCATTTTCGTAAAGAAGTAAAAAAAATTGCGACTTTGACCTTCAATATCTCCAGGACCAGTGGATTCCCAGGTATGGTCGTATAGTGGAAAAAAATGATTCAAATAATGGGTAGAATATATAGCTTTCGTCAACGGAAACTGTCTTTTTACACCCGTTATACCGACGGTCGATATATCTTTTTTGTTCGTAGCCTAAGGGAGGAACCCTTAGGCTACGAACAAAAAAGATGTTGACTACGGAACCCTAAAAATGGGAGAGCCTGCGCAGCCGGTAGTTGGGAACCGGCAGTACGTTTATTCTTTAGATATGTTTTTTTAGTATTTAGTACAAGGACGCGCGAAGCGAGCTGGGGTACTTAGGGCACCCCGACACGGATAAGTTAGATTCGAAGGGGATGAAGGGGGCTAGAGTGAGCGAGCGAAACAAAATTTTGAATGGGTTATTCATGGTATTTAGAGATTGTTTATAGCATTGATAGCTCCACCCTAGCCCGCGAAATTCAAATTTTCTTAGGTTTTTTGCAATTTGCAGGTCAGTGTCAGCTTGTATCTTGGTAAAAATTTGATTCGCGAACGTAGCAAGTATGTATTTATAGAATTATAATAATTAAAATCATCAATACAACTTTCTCAGTTAGAATTGATGCCTGATTTTTACCAAGATACAACCTGACACTGACCAGCAAATTGCAAAAAACGTAAGAAAATTTTAATTTCGCGGGCTACCCTGGCGCTTCCACCTTAAGTACACCGATTTCTTCATCATGCTTTAGTAGAAACCAATATTAAGGTAAGAAGAGTACATTTTTTAAGTTGTGCGACTATTACGTAGGTACTCAGAATAGGCAAAAAAAAATGTCCCTACTTTACATGTACGGGAGGAATTTTATTGTTTCGTTTTCCTGGCGTGATTAATATTATTTACAGGGTGAAAGGGAAACTCGACCTATTCCTTGAAAGGGGTTCTAGTAAGTCTAACAGTATCTAAGCAATGGCTCGGACGGACAAACCGCAACTACAAAGGGTTCCTTGTCCTTATTACGGAACCCTAAAAAACCGCTTGTTAAAACAGTTAAAATTTCTAAATAGTCTGGTGGCATTTAAATCTGTATTCTGATCGGACTAAAATAACCAATGATGCTGGTGAAGCGTCAATGTTTTTTAATATTCGTTACGCTTAAAATTGGGAAATAAAATCAATTAGGATTTTTCCGTACAATCTACTATATTTTTAGCTGAACCTTTATAAAAAGGGGACATAATTGAGTGTCTATTTGATGATTTCTCTCACTCCTCCAATTTCGGTATTTCGCATAACCCTCACACGTCGCAGAGGCCAACATGCTCAGAAGGCTTACATCTGTTTGTTTGTGTGCTTGGTAGGTAATCAAGACCGTTCATGTAGAGCTGTCTCTGAGCATACTACCGACGCCTTTTTAGCCGCGTTTCAACGCTTTAGGAAATGGTACTTAAAGTACCTGCACACGCTGCGAGTTGGGCAAAGGTGAGCAACTCCGGACAAGCCTGTAGAAGTTGGAATTGTCGTACTCGTGGGACAGGATTACTCGCTTACTCTGAGTTGGCCAATAGGAGTTATAAGTAAGGTTTATAAAGGGACTGACAATGTCACTCGCATTGTAATGGTGAGGACAAAGCTCGATAATTTTAAACGCTCTGTCACTAAATTATTCCACCGCAATAAAGTTCATTCTTATGTTACTCGTAGTTTTTTGTAAAGTTTAGTAATTTATAGTTCTGAAAACTTGTATCTTTCTATTTTCCGCATTTTGTCATAACGCTTGAATTTCTTCTGATCATGATCTGGGTCAGTAAATCTTTATCATGTAGGCTTCTCCTTGGAAAGCTCTTGCGCTCTGCTAGGCGCGTGCATGGTGAAGCGTCAATGTTTTCATTACGCTTAAATTTAGGAAATTAAATCAATTAGGATTTTTCCATACAATCTATATATATTTAGCTTAAAACCTTTATAAAAAAAGGGGACATAATTGAGTGTCTATTTGATGATTTCTCTCACATATTCCAATTTCGGTAACGCCCAAATGTATCGAGTGTCCTTGCTTCACTCGTCAGATGGCGTCCGCGGGTAGTGTTTTAGTAAGTATTCTACCGCCCGCTACGTCGCCGAGTTAAGAGCGCGTATAACCGCAAATGAAAATTCTGTTTCTGATGGAAAACCTGAAGATCCTGTTAAAATAAATGAGCCTACAGTTGTGAGATATTGTGGACTTATAGTGTAGTGATTTTGGACTTTAAAATCATTACTTCGGTGGATTAACCTAGAACAACTCCACGCTGGCCGGCAGTGTAACTAATCCTTCACGGATATTATTCTCGACCTGGGTCTGAGCTGTGGTTCCAGGGAGATACAAGGTACGCGGGATTTGGTAACAAATCCCGCGTACCTTGTATCTTCCTAAGTCATCGGAATATGTGGTTCAGGGATTTCATCTATAGACAGTTAATTTTTCATGCATATTTATTGCTCTTAAAAGCAACCCCCCGCAATATATTGGTAGTTCTTAAAAACACCAGCAAATAAGATGTGAGCTAGTTACATGCCCCACCAGATGTCTTGATAGATAACTTGATAACTTAAATGTTCTGTCACCCGCAAAATGTTTACTTACGTCCGTCAATTTGATTGGCGACAGGCACCAGATCAAGTCGAGCCCGCGCAGTTCGGCAGTAGGAGCGCGTGCCATCAGGGCAGCAGATCCGCGGCCAGCAGTCCGAGTCGGCTTTGCAAGTTTGGACTTCGAACAGCAGTTCGCCGAGCGGCGCCGACGGACATTCACGAGGTATCACACCTAATAAAGCTGTAATGTACAGGCAGCAAATTATTGATGACTTGCCTAAATAAAAAGTTACTTATTCAAAAGAGGCTTAGGCTAGCCGCTGACTTGTGATTTTTGTCACCGTGACTTTTTGTCACTGTCACCTACTGTCACCCACGATGCGCCCACCTGAAAAGTCACAGGGCAACTAAACGCGCTCATTCGAGTTACAAGGAGTCGCCTTGTATAATGTACAAGTCGGGTGAAAGTCACCTAGGAACTATTCGTCACCGTATTGTCACGTCCACATGATCAGCGCACTCCCATGTATCTTCATAGCACTCGACTGGGTAACAAAAAGTCACGGTGACAAAAATCACAAGTCAGCGGCTAGCTTTAGAGTTAGCACTTTTTGGACGTCAAAATACAAAATTACCTACGCTGACGTGTAAACTTAGTACGCCGGCTCATTGTGCTAATTCAACCTGCTTGATATGGAGTGAATATTATCACCTTGAACCGGGGGGAAGAGAAACTATAAGGGAAGAGTAACTCTAAAAAAAACACGTCTCTCTTTTCTGATTGATACTGGCGCCAACGTCTCCGTATACCTAAGAGAAAGGGCGAGCAAGCTACACAGATTTTTGTTTGTATGCAGCGAACAACACGGTCATTCTAACGTATGGACAGAATACAATACAACTGGATCTCAACCTACGAAGGCCATTACACCTGGAAAATCATCATCGCTGCAATCAGCAAACCCATCATTGGTGCCGACTTCCTGAAACATCACCAACGTCTTGTCGACATAGCCGGCCGATGTCTCGTCGACAAAGTTACCAACCTCACCGTCAAGGCACCAGTCACCTATTCCGCCGAGCCTACAGTCAGAAGTATCGATGTTGATCAGCCGTATGCATAAAACACAGCAAGAGCAGACCACTACCACCACATCGGTACCTATCCGTGAAGAAGGAATTCGAGTCGATGACGCAGCAAGGAATTTGCCGTCCAAGCAAAAGTCCTTGGTCTAGCCTACTTCACGTCGTTCCTAAGAAAAACGGCGACATTGGCGTCTGCGGTGACTATCGAAGACTCAATGACGTCACCAAACCCGAACGCTATCCAATCCAGTTCCACGGCAAGAAAATCTTCACTAGCCTTGACCTAAATCGTGCATACCAACAACTTCCAGTATATGAACCGGACATCGAGAAGATAGCCATCATAACACCCTTCGGCCTATTCGAATTCTACGAATGTGTCCAGGTCTTAAAAATGCTGTATAGACATTCCAACGATTTATTCATCTAGTACTATTGAAGATATACAGGAGGTGTTACGCAGATTAGACAAGTATGGCATCACCATAAATCTATCAAAATGCATCTTCGGCAGAGAAAATTTCAAGTTCCTGGGCTATGACGTGTCGAGCAACGGAATCAAGCCACCAGAAGACAAAATAACTGCAATCACTGCTTACCCCAAACCCGAGAAAATTCAAGACCTACGTCGATATATTGGCATGGTAAACTTCTACCGTGACAGCATACCAAACGCAGCCCACATACAAGCACCAAGCAAGCACCTCTCAACGTGTTCCTGCACAATTCCAAGAAACGTGACAATACCAAAATCGACTGGAAGACAGAACCGTCACAAGCATTCGAGTTATGTAAAGTTAGCATACAAAACGCAGCTTTACTCGCTCATCCATTTCCATCACCAACCGACGCTATCTCCCTCATGTGTGATGCATCAAATACCTGCGCAGGAGTTGTACTTCAACAACAAATGCACAAGAAATGACTTGGCCACTTGGTTACTACTCAAAGAAATTCTCCGAAACTCAACAGCGACACAGAGTATCAACTAGCTGCGGCCCGCGGTTTTACCCACCTAGACCGGAATAAAAGGTGGCCTATATGTTAATCCAGGCTATAAGCTGTCTACATTCCAAATTTCATCCAAATCGGTCCAGCCGTTTGAGTGTGAAGAAGTAACAAACATCACAATATTAGTTGGATCTACACTTTACACTTCAGAAAAATATTCGAAGGAAGAGAATTCATTGTTTACACCGACCACAAACCGCTGAACTACGCTATTTGCAAGCCTCCGTCCGATAACGATACGCAACGGTGCACGCGTCAGCTATTGTTTATTAGCGAGTTTACAACGGACATTCGGCACGTAAGCGGAGTAAACAACGTTGTCGCCAACGCACTCTCTCGTATCGAAACCATTGAATTGCCATCACCAATCAACTACGACGAATTATCACATGTACAAGAAAAAGACAGCAATATTCCAACATTATCACATCAAACAAACATCCAACTCAAGAAAATTGTCATACCCGGTACCAACAAGCCAATGTTCTGCGAAACGTCTACCACACGTTCGTCCATATCCATACCAGCTGACTTTCGTAAGTCACCCCGGAATAATAGCTACGCGAAAACTAATGCAAGCTCGATACTTTTGGCCAGCAATGAACACCGCCATTGACGAGTGGACGAAAACATGTACTTCGTGTCAACTATCCAAAGTCCAACGACAAAATCACAGTGACGTCACATCATGCCCACCGAGCGAACCAGTTCAACACATACACGCTGATATTGTTGGACCGTTACCTACATCTTCGTGTGGACATCGATACCTACTCACTATGATCGACCGCAGTACACGATGACCCGAAGCAGTTCCCCTACAAAAGATAACCGCCGGAATCGTCGCAAGAAAGCTGTACGAAACCAAGACAAGGACGACAGTTCGAAAGTCGACTATTCCAAGACCTCGGAAAATTGCTTGGAGTAAAAAAAACCCGTACTACTGCCTATCACCCGCAGAGTAACGGAATCGTCGAACGCTGGCACCAAACACTGAAAGCCGCACTCATGGCTCGACTAGAAAACAGCAACAAATGGGTCTCCGAATTACCTACTGTTCTAATGGGTCTACGAGCAGCCACGCGCACCGATACCAACCAACACAAGTGCCGCGCAGCTTACCTACGGTCAAGCGATACTCCTACCCAGCGATTTTATATCACCATCCCCAGCCGCAACGAAGATGGACCACGACTACGTCGATCACCTGCACGACGTTATCACGAAGCTAACACCCACATACAAACCGCATTCAAACAAGCTATGTAATGTTCATGCACAACGACCTACAAACATGCAGCCATGTGTTTGTACGTGATGACACCGTCCGCAAACCATTTTAGCATCCATACAAAGGTCCATATAAGGTCATCGAACGCAACGAGAAATACTTCACCATTCAACTACCCTGAGCAACATATCAATCGACCGTTTCAAACCGGCGTACACTATCAACATCGAAGACAATCACGAACACACGAGTAGTGTGACACGCCAATCACCTGCAGCTACCACTGAAGATCAATCCAGCCTACTTCCAGCCGCGAACACGAAGGAACACCGCACGAGATAAGGCAGGATCGTCAAGAAAGATGTCTGTACGCTTCGCTAGGACTAGGGAGTACTGCAGCTGCAATACATCAAGACACATCCGTTCGCCGCCGCTGCGCTGGGAAGACAAGACTAACTAAATGGGCTCCACGCTAATATTTATATGCGGCGCAAAATCGACGGCGATAAGTTGACGGCGATCTGGCTTTCTTTAGGAACTATATTCCTACACCGAATATTTCCCTAGATTCCTATTTGTTCATAATGTTGTCAATAGAACACTACTTGTACACCTAAGTTTAGTAATGAGACATGTGCATATTTTGTAAATATTCATTCCATATTCCTCATTTATAATAAACTTGCTGACCCGACAGACGTTGTCCTGTTATTCAATTCAAACTGGAATACTATACTAATAATAATTATTTCTATTGTTATATATTTTGAAATTGTATATCTTTGTAATTTTTTAATATCTCTTTAGCATATTGTTTATTGCAATGCTTGTTGATACACAACATTGTTAGTTTTAGGGCAGGGAGGAACAGGGGTGGGTTTTAGTCAGTAAGAGTCTGACACGCCCTTCCGCTCCACCCTAGAGCGGAAGAAGTCATAAGATGATTTCCCACCCCCCAAAAAAAAAAAAACATTGTTAGTTTTATTTCCTGGTGCGTAAAGAAATAATGCTGATGGTTTTCCGACACGGGAACTGGCGACATACAGTTGGCCATGTGAAAACATGGATTTATATTTGTGGTCTGCGACCTCTGTTTCTACGTCTACTTCTTGGCATTATTACTATCAAAATTTCAACTAAAATTATAAATGAACAAACTTAAAACTCCATAAATTTGCCGATTCAATCGACTGTGCAGTGTGCACTAAGAAATGAAAACCATAATTCATGAACAATATGCAAAATCAAAGCAAAATGGTTTAATTAACCCCTCAGGTCCTGAACCTCGTCAAAGATATCATTCCGACTAGGGAGCTGGGTATGGGTTATAATTCGTTCTTAATGCGGCACCTTGGATTTCCATGATGAAGTGCATGATTCCGACCGATACAACTAACTAACGCAAAGAGATTATAACGCTACGCTAGAATTATGCAATCTTTGTTAACGATATTGGCGGTGTGCGATCTGTCTCTTACTGTCAAACAACTGACAATTATTTCAAACGTGCTTAGCAAAGAGTATATGTATACTATACATATAAAGGATGATTCACGTTACACCGTGCCGAGCCCGGGCTGTGCCCCGGGCGGGGCACGGCCGGGGCACGGTCAGACATTGTTGCATACATTTTGTATGAAGTGATTCATGCTAGACCGGGCCCTGGACGTGCCCCGGCCGGGGCACGGACGAGGCACGGACGGGGCACGGCCAGGGCTCGGCCCGGTGGCGACACGGTGTAACATGAACGTGTGCACCGGGCTCGGACGTGCCCCGGCCGGGAAACAATTGCCGGTCAAACAATTGCACGGTCAAATATCTATAGTATACTTTTTGAATGAACTGATCCATGCTCGGCCGTGCCCCGGACGTGCCCCGGACGTGCCCCGGCCGTGCCTCGGCCGTGCCCTGGCCGGGGCCCGGTGGCGGCACGGTGACAGCCCGGTGTAGCATGAATGACTAGCTCGGTGGACGTGCCTCGGACGTGCCCCGGCCGGGGCACGGACGAGGCTCGGTGGCCGCACGGTGTAACGTGAATCATCCTTAATGCTGGGGCTAGGTTACATTAAAAAAGTTTATAAAGGTAGTCGTTAAGTTTTCTTAAATTTTCTAAGTTTCTGCGCAATTTTCTTATTTTTTTTAATGTTCTTACATTAAAAAAAATAAGATACATTAAATACATTAAAAATAATAAGATACATTAAAAAAAATAATTTCATTCATCTTTTTTCAAATGTTTGTGTGTTTGTGTGTGTTGTTTGTGTGTTTTGTCACATTTGAAAAAAGATGAATGAAATCGGTAAAGCCGTCAAGTTATAGCGTGACCAGAAGAAATAGGGGGTAATTTTTATATAAATTATATAGATAATTAATATACCTTCATCGTAATCGTAACTATACATCTGGAGTATTATTTCTACACACCACTTAAGCGCTACAGACGAATCTAGGCTCTCGGCTACTACTGAGAGTTTCGTGACGGCAAAAAAACCACGACAACTGCTCGATCGGCCGGGATCGAACCCGGAACCCACGCTCATCGGTAGCAAATTTGTGCTAATGAGACCACTGAAATATCGAGTCATCCAAGCCAGGTACTGTCGACCTCGACCACGTGACGATGGTATCACTTAGAGACTAATCTTACAGATCAAATGCATTGCATTTAACACATTACATAAACTAAAAACGGGGTTTAGCGTCTGTCAATGATTAATGGTTGTTCTGGGTTTTTACACACTTGGGAATCGTACGATGCCTATGAATAAAACATGTTTCGGTCCTTTCTTAATTGCGTCGCAAAAATCTGGTCATTAACGCGCCAATACGTGCAGGCACATTCATTTTTCTCAGGTCAACTTTTAAACCGGTACGAAATTACGTAATACATGATTATTACTTAAAGTAGATAGGTACAAAGAAAACATACGTTGGTGGGTTTTGGGTGCCGAGGTAGGCCGCGGCGCCGGAACACCTTTCACGCAGCGTCCCTCACAGCACACTTGGTCTGGTCCGCTGGTCGCTCGGCATTGAGAGTTTTTCTCGCACGGGATTGGGAACAGCAACACAGGCACTTGTCCAGACTTCGGACACACCAATTTCTGCGTCTTGCCTGCACTCGAGTAATCCACGTTATAAGTACCCATAAATATTCAGAGTTGTGTGAGCGTGAATAAGTTACGTCAGCAGTTATGGCATTGCCTAAGAACAATATTGTGATTGTGATCCTAGTTCATTATCAAATGCCTTTGTCATGAGTTCAATGGTTAACTAAACTGAAATGAGGTAGGTCAGATTTATTAGAATAGGTATGGATGTAGGTCGAGAGTCAAATTAAATCAGCTGGCGATATATTTTCATAGACATACTCATAGTGTGAGTGAGGTGGTAGTGGATTGTACTATTTAAATTAAAATGATTAATGTACCCTTGAACTACACATTTTACCTAAAAGTTACTAAGGTTTTATTGCGCAAGAGATCCGATTGGCCACGTCCTATAATTTCAAGAACACAGAGACAGCCTTGATAGTTTTGTTTAGGTTTTCAGTTTCACTACAAAGCCGAGTTAAATTAAAATCTAATTCCATTCAAGCCAAATTTTAATTTATCGTCATTAAAATACTTTTTGTTATTAATTAAATTAGGGAGGCAATTATTACCTGCATTGCGATGTAATTAAACCCACCGTCGCGTCGGTGTGCGTGTCATAAATATTTAACCAGGTACATAAGTACCTAGTTAAGCTAGCGGTATAAATAGCTTTAACCCTATTACCTTCATAATACATAGACTCTATCTACCTACCAACTATCCAAGTAGCACATGACAATCGCACAGTGGCTTGACTACAGAATATGTGGACTCTCAGGGCTGTTTTAGTTTCCTGCAAAAGGGCTGTGTAGTTGGTTACGCAGCCCTTGTAATTCTAAATTGGGCCCCAAATTAAACAGCCTTGAGCATTACAGTGGCTGGTTAACGGCAATATAATCATTGAAATAACTGTACAATGACTTATCAGCTATTCAACAGCCATCACAGCCTAAGATTTAGCTACTTTAATTCTCTTTAACAACTTTTAGATGTTTTGAGGGTTAGCAACAGCTTTTTTTAAAGTATAACCAAAAAACAAATATTTTTTGTTTCTTTTGTATATTAAATGACAGACGACATTTTATTGTTTGTTAAAAGAGATTTGTAATGATTTTCACGTTGGTTTTTCGTGTCCCTGTATGTACATTGAGTTGCGAGTACCATTTTCCTGTAAATGTGTAATTACATCAAATATTTCACGCGCCATCAGAATAATATCGCTTTAACGAAAATATTTCACAAGATAAATGGTGTATGAATACTTAAGAAATCTATCACTCAAATGATTGCGTTATAACTTATTGAATTTTATTAAGAAATAAGTGAAAAATATATTGTTTGTATTAAAAACTATCAAATATCCTGAAATGTATAAGAAATCATTTGAATATTAAATAACAAATCGTTTCTGTAATGTTAAAATGGCGTCCATTTGTTATTCAGCACAAATTTCCCATAAACTCTCTTGAAAAGTTATATACTGTACAGTGGTGTTACTAAAGTCTATGTACAAGCTTAAAGCATTATGCTGGCAGGACAAAGGATTTTAATCATCTTTCTTACTGTGTACTGGTTTAAAGAGAGAGCACACAACAGCTTTTCAGGGATAAATAAATCTTAACAGAAAACCACCACCGTTATGCAAAAATAAAACAAATTGACGTTATTTAAACACAAATAATCTAGATTTACTCTTAAATAACGCCAAAAGCTGTAAAATAGCTGACAGCTACACTTTATGCATTGGCATTAGGATGGAGTACACCTACATCCAACTTCTCAATACTCAATACTTTATTGCATTCCAAATGTGTATAACATAATAAAATATCAATATGGACCCTATCGGGCACAGCAAAGTAGAAGAGAGGAAGAGGGCTAAGTAGTTATTCAAGCAATATAAATTATTAGTTGTTTTATTGGAAGTATAATATTATGTATATATATAAGGTTTGCGTATATAGGTATATTAAATTGCTATTAATTGTAAGTAATTATTATGAAATTCTTATAATATTAATAAATTATTCTTCTTATTCTTATATTATTTTTAATATTTTTTTATGTATTTATGTTTATATTGGATTTTCTATTTTTCTACAAAATGTTTGGTGTAAAAGAGAGAGAAAAAGAAATTATTTTGGAATCGATTTATCATCTAAGAACTTACTGTGTAGTATGACTTTGATTCGAGAAATCGCTTCAATTTATTAATAAATATATTTATTTTGCTTATTTCTCTAATATTTTCTGGCAACTTATTATAGATTTTGATGGACATAACTAAAGGGCTGGTTGAGTGCATTTCCAGTCGGGATTGAGGTATATTTAATTTATTTTTATTGTGTCGTAAAGTGTATCTAGTTTGTGTTTCTTCGCAAGTGGTATACAAATCTGGGTGTTTTCTGACAAATTTACATAACTCAAAGATATATAAACAGGGAAGTGTAAGTATTTTGTGTTTTTGGAAGTATGGTTTGCAGCTCTCTGTTTGTTCAATATTGGTTATTATTCGAATTAACTTCTTTTATAAACTAACTATATAAATATAGTTTGAGAATCAGTGCTGTTTCCCCATAGCATGACCCCATTCCATTTCCAACTCAGGGTGTTAAATGATTCTTATAAATTTAACGGCATTTGTACAGATTACATATCCACTTTTAATCAGCTATTAACAAGCTCGTTGAAGTAGTTTTAGATTAGAATTCGTGTACACCAATTAAAAGCCAGTGGCATTATTCGATACTTTTATGCAGCCCGCAGTATTATAAGACAGGTGAATTTTTCGTATTAACCAGTCTTTAACAAGCTTTGGACTTCTAAACCAGCTAGTAGTATCACATACAGCCAAAAGCTGGACACGGTTATTTTAAAATTCTATTCACATGTTTTACAACACAGCTCAATACAGTCAAGAGTCGTCTTATCCTTTAGTACATCTGCATAAAAGCTGTAGACTGTAACGTAGCTTGTTTATGACCTAATTCATCGCTAATGTGCTACTTGGGTAACGATCCATGAAATTAATTTCACTTCTCTATATTTAATGTAAAACTATCATACTTTTATGTACATATACTTAATGGGCAACAATAATTAAGGGAATACTCACTGGTCTTGACTGGCGCGCTAACTTGCGTAGTTGCTTGTGGTATTTGTAGGGGCAATAGCTGCAAGAAGGGGCGCGGAGCCTCCGTCGTGGTCGTGGTGGTCGGGCGCGGCGTCGTGGTAGTCGTCGTGGTCGTGCTCGAGCTGGTGGTACTCGGAGCAGATGTAGTAGTGGTTGTGGTGGTGGTGGTCGTTGTGCTACTAGTGGTGCTTGTGCTTGTACTTGTACTGCTGGTCGTGCTGGGGCTTGTGCTACTCGGCGCCGCTACGCTAGCCGTTATCATGGTCATTCTACAATGGAAACCACCATGGATTCTAGATGATATTTATGATGATAGGATCAACGACGAATGCAACGGTGATGCTTGAGCATAATGTGCAAATAATAAACTATGTCGCAGTTAACATCTTTAAATTAATGTTAATTAGTAAGTAGGTTTTTTGGTACCCAGTTAATTATAATTTATACGCCAAATTATGCCAATAAAATTCCTGCTTTAAAGGAATAAAAGCCGTAAACTGTCTACATCAAATTTTAAAACGGCGCGGCAGCGGTCTAAAATCAGTTCAAATACCAAATTAACAATCTACACAACTTTTGTCAGACCAACCATGCATTACATGCATGCATAACAAGCGAAAGCAACTACAGCAAACTACAAGTTGTCCAAAGCAAGGCTACAACAAGATACCAATTAAATTAAAAATTTAAAAAAACCCCAACGCTTAAGGCGAATATTTCAAAAAGACACAAGAGCTGATGACCTTGAAATGGCTCAACCGATTTTAATAAAACCGTGGTCCGTACGCGACCCGCTCCGTGTCGTCGCTATGAAACAATGTTCTAGCGCCTCACGTATGTCTCCGTTCCGGGAGCCGGTACGGGCGGCCCGTACGGGTCTCCCGGACAGCTGTGAAGCTAGCCTAAACATCATAATCCACTTATTTCTAACATTAGCCAAACACGATTTAAAAATATTAAATACCTACTAACATCGCACACATAATTTCGATTTCAGGGCTCGGAAACGTTATTTAAAATAACGTTTTTAAAACGGTTCTAACAGTTCTTTGTACAGCATTTTCAACATTTTGATCGAAGGGTTATACTCAGAAAAAGTGTCAATTTTAAAGTAACTAAACTGTTAGGTAACAATACTGAGAATCTCCGTCACGAAACTGATGTCATAAGGTATGGTACACATGAATTAGGCGAATAAAATATTTGGCTTATCAGTAAAGATTAATTTTAAAAACACTTCTACCCTCTTATTTATTTTTCTTCTTTTTATAGTAGCGATCAGAGTATTCTCTTCACTTTTGTCTTGTTTTGTCTTCTGTATCTTTTTTGTTTTTTGGCATTTGACACAGGACTCATGGTTATAATACTGAAAGGAATCTAAGTGGTTTATAACTAGTCTTACATATTATGCTTTTGTTTTACTTATTTATAAAATTAAAGTATTTTCTTGACATCGTTATTTTATTTTTAAAATAAAGATAGAAACTATATGAAACTTAGTTAGGTATTTGTGATCACCACATAGATATAGTTACCGGCACGTAAGTTGGCTAAAGATTTTCGTAATGGAGGAAGTTCGCGGAAATAAAAATGTGTGAAATTGTGCGTAACTATAGTTATGGTACTTTTTGTTAATGTGAACTAAGCTTAACAATTTTCAGTTTCGTAACGTAACGCAATATAACGAAAATGAGAATAAAATCTGAGAAATTATGACGTCTAAAAATATTTTTACGTAAACCACGTGTTTACCACGCAAGCACTGATCGTATTCGTAAAGATAATACAAAAAATAAGAAAGTTGTTTATTTAATATATATACAAACGAATAATAATACCTAACATGTACAAATGCGTAAGAAAACAACTCATTGGGCATCAAAAATTCATCCACATCGGTGTCAATGGAAAAAGTGCCCAGAACGCTAGCAGCATTGCTACGTTGAATAGCATTGCTGATTCGTTGGCCAAAGAAAAGCCCAGCCCTCTGGTCACGTGAAGAGTCGACTAATAGCTTGCTGATATGCCGAAAAACTCGATGAGTACTCGGACCCCATGGCCCCAGTGTTTCAACCCCAAACGGCTCAAACATGTAACTCCCAATAAGGTTGTTATATTTGCGCCGCTTGAGGTTTTCTGCACCTGCAGCAGCCGCCCCAGCACAGCCCGCCGTGCTAAGAATATGGGATGGCGCAAGGGTGTCGACACATGTTGCATCCCACACCAACGGCCTACCCAACTCCCAAGGCATTATGGTCATCCCGTCTGGCCTCTTCCCATCGTCACGTGCAAAGCCATTGGGTTCTAAAACAGCCCGACGGATGATTTCATTAATGCTGGCGTGCCGTGCTATCCGACCAGCGCTCATACCGCAGGATAGGCCATGGTGCCCGAGGCGGTCGACTGCTTCACCGCATTGACAACGATGTGGAGCTCCACTCGGAGCACCCAGACGCAAACATGCAGCGACCCGGAAAGTGGCGTCACTCAGCACAGTACCAATGTTGGGCGACGGTAGTGCCTGTAGCCAAAGGCCTGACTCCCATTCACCCACAGCGGGCACGGTCAGCAGTATTGGTGGACGTATTAATGAGATTATTCCGTACCAACCTGCAGAGCGGCTCATCCGACTGTCTCTGGGAAGATGGGTTCTCGGGCAACGCCGTGTCCGGGCAAGCCGCTTTCCAGGCGTTCACAGCATCGGTCAAGCACGGCACCTCACAGTAAACCAGCGATGGGGTTAAAATTCGTGTAGTTAACAGTTGAGTGCTGTGGACCGAAGACAGGAACGCTGGTAGGCTTACACCAGAAATTTTGCAATAATCACCTGCTGTATTACAGTATGGGGAGGCACATATAAAAACCTTCTGATTCAAATAGAACGTGCTCAAAGGGTGATTCTAAAGGTTATGCATTTTAAGCGTAGAGACTATCCAACCGCCCTGCTGTACTCTGAAACCCAAGTCCTCACTGTGCGACAACTCTTCATTTTGCGTGTAGTCTTACGCCGTCACTCCATCCTACCTCTCGACCCAAATATCCTTCTAAGACGTCGTGGTCGTCCAGTCTGTCAAACCGTTCAATGTCGTTCCGCCTTTGCTAGTCGCCATTATTCAGTCCTAAGCGCTCGTCTTTATAATAAGGTACATCGGTTAATTGATATTTACACACGCTGCCCAAGTTTGCGCTGAAAGCAAAGCTGACTAATTGGTTGCAGAATTTGTCTTACGACGATACAGAAGACATTCTAACGATCACCTTATAAATTCGTAGTCTACTGATATTCCGATACAGTTGTTTGCCATGTCATTGTCTGTCATTGTCATGATTGTCATTGTTTGTCATGTCATTGTTGTGTCAATTACCGAATCACTATAACCTGATTGCATTTAATTAGGACAACCTATGTATATGAGAAACTTTGGCTCCTGAGATACAAGTATCTTTGTACTTAGTTCAGGAGCCAGCTGTTCAACTTGTGTATTTTTACCACCGTTTGTACAATTTAGTTATGTGTATGACTAACTTGTGTGTGTGTTTCCATTTGTACAATAAAAGTATATTATTATTTATAAACAATATAACAAATACTTAATAAAAATACTAATTTTATAGAGTGCACTAGCTATAATGTTAATCAATATACCTGTGTATGCTTCACTTTAATATCATAATAACAACACGTATATACAGGGTGTAACGGAAAGGTGTGGTCATATTTTAGGAGCCGGTTCTGCCCATGGAAATGAAGAACTTTCTCTAAGAAAAAATAGAAATTACCCAAAAAAAAAATTGAACTTTCCATACAAAGTTATCATCAGCTGATCAATATTTGTATGGGGAGTAAATTTTTTTTTTAAAATTTTCTCGGATTTTCATGAAGAATGTTGATCATATCGGTGGGCAAATGCAGTTCTTAAAATATGACCACACCTTTCCGTTACACCCTGTATAGAATGCATACATGCGTAACAAAACAGTGTAATAAAAATATATAAGAAATTAGGTTGGCTGTCTCCGAGACTATACTAGCTATCGCACACAAGCAAACGTATACGTGTAGAAGAACAGCTTACCGCGCACAGTGATGCCTACCACTAATTTTACTCTCCTGTCCACTCAGTCCTTGTCAGTAAAAAAATAATAAAAGACTAAACAATTTTAAAACCACTTTTGATAAACTCTTATATACCTAGCCTGTGGAATGATACTTACCCCCTAGCAATAAAAAATAATAGATAATAATTTAAAAAAAAAAAACAAATAAATAAGTAGTCAATTCAAGTGCAGTTATGTTAGTATTTTAAACTCCGATAATTGAATTTACTTTTATTTTAATTATTGGATAGGTAAATATAATAATCAATAGTAAAAAAAAAAAAAATTACGTAATAAGTAATGCTATAAATGGCATTTGGTTACATTTTTAACCGACTTCAAAAAAAGGAGGAGGTTCTCAATTCGACTGTATTTTTTTTTTTTTTTTTTATGTGTGTTACCTCATAACTTTTCACTACGTGAACCGATTTTGAAGATTTTTTTTTTATTTGAAAGCTGTTGCTTCACATGTGGTCCCATTTTAATTTGGTGAAGATCTGATGAAGAACTTCGGAGATACACAATGGAACTCTTCAATAAATGATAGCAAACCTTCCAAAATTGCTGCAATCGCATGTCTGTATATTGTTTTCACCACTTCACAACATTACATCACGCTGATACGCTCTGAAGGGGTATACAGATTTGTACAGTTCACCCTGATACACCCTAATTTCAAATTCCCTATTTTTGGGGCTATCAATTCGGGCATAACTTTACTATTCATTTACTTTTAGAATGGGGTACAACAACTAAAAAGTGAAAAATAAAAAACTTTTTACAAAAAAAATACAACCGACTTCCATAAATAAAACTAAAAACTGCAAAATAACTTTAATTTCGGAAGTCGGTGTCAAATAACGAAGAAACCAAACTAGAAACACCGACTTCCGAAATTAAAGTTATTTTGCAGTTTTTAGTTTTATTTATGGAAGTCGGTTGTATTTTTTTTGTAAAAAGTTTTTTATTAATGTCCTACGATTTAACAACACGAAGTTATCTAGTATTAGTAGGTATTACGTAGCTGGTTTTGCGGTGGAACAGCACTAGGTTTACTGGTCACTCATACACACAAACACACTACCTACACATTCACGCAGTAATGTTTTTTTTTTGCCAATCGTTCACAAAATAATTTCTTAGTACTTTTGAGGGTAACTGATTGGCCAGCTGTGTGAATTTGTCTTAGATAAGGTACCTACATTTTTGGTTTGTTTGTGATTTAAATGTTATAACTCCTGCTATGTTTGCATGATTCGTCACTAGACGACTAATTATTTATAAAATTTTAATCTCATTTAAGTGAACTGTAATGTTTTTTTGCGAGAATGAAGATTCTTTAAACCAATTTAGTTGTTGAATTATTGGGTGAATAGCCAAGTTGAAAATTACTGGCCCGAGAGGGTCACCTTCTTGTTGCCATCCAACTGCAGATTCCAAAACGTTGTCTTTATATAATAATTTTGATGGATGCCTATATACATATAGCATTGCCACAAAAAGCCAAAAATTTCTGGTAAGTCTTTTTTTCCTTCAGCCTACAAAGTGTCCCTGTAACTGAATTGAAGGCGTTTTCAACGTCAACCTTGAGGATGACCTCACCTTTACCAGAATTTAGAAAGGTGGAAAGGGTATGTACGGCAGCCTCACAGCCCCCTCTGGAACCAAAACCAAGCTGTAGGGGCTGGAATTTGTTAGTCATGCAGTGATTTGCTGTACATTTTGCAACAAATTTTGGCTGCCATACGTCTGTAGGTGCACCCGACGGCAATGGGACGAATGCCGCCGTCCTTCATGCGCGGGACACATACGTTGGCCCCGTACAAGACATCGACGACGACATCTTTCACGCAGCCGGAGAGCATTAAGGTAACTAAAGCCAAGAGCTCCTTCAAAAGCGACTCACCAGCTTCCCCGGCGCCTGAGCTTAAAAGATCCTTCAAGTGTTGAGGAGTCAGGCCATCGAGGCCGCCGGCGGAACCGTTTCTGAAGGAGCTCATGGCTGCTAACAACTGGGGGACTGTAATTTGGAAAAATTAGGAATCAGGATTAGAGGTGTCGGGAGGGTCAGTCAGGGAAAGTGAGGTCATCCGCAGGCGCTGGGTAGTACGTAGTGGTGGGGGTACTCTCCAGGGCTGAAATTGTATCTGGAGAGTAAGGCGCCACCGAATCACTGCTGAATAGTAGCCTGGCAGCTCCCCTTATGTCACCCTCGCTTAATTTGGATTCTACATGTGAACATAAACCTTTCTGGGGAACGTTATTAAAAGCGGGTAATTTTGGATCTAAAAAGTAGGCCGAATTGTTGCAATAGTGTGTCCTTCACCACACAATCCTCACTTTTGAAAACTTGATGAAAATCAATTTTGAGTACGCAGAAAAATAGTCAATAAATAGTCATAAATAGTCACCAAGGTTAAAAAATAGTCGCATTATGAATCCGAAGTTATAGCTATATGTTGGTGAGGATTGTGTGGTGAAGGTCTCCACACAATCCTCACCTCCGTGCAAGCAAACGGCTGGGAGTATTTACTTGGTTTCAATTCCAAAAAATAGTCAAAAAATAGTCGTAACGCTATGCCAAATCTCGAAAATAGTCATTAAGGCATTCCAGAGATATAAAGGTGTCTTGGTGAGGATTGCGTGGTGAGCCTTTCTCGCCACAATCCTCACCTGATTACCGCGGAACGCTTACGTTTTAGAAGTTGATTTTAGTGTCAAAAAATAGTCAAGAAATAGTCGTCTCCAACCATGATAATTTCGACCTGGTTTACTATGTAGACGTATGTTAAACTTTCATGTAAACTTCTACGTACATTATGTTTTGGTACAGTCGCGAACACTATATTTTGCACAATTATTTTATTTAGTATTGTTGTCTATTAATTTAAAACGGTAATAAAATATTATAGTTACTTTCATTATGTTTCTGGCTTTGGCAGAACTGAATAACCTTCCATAATATGGAAAATACATATTATACTTAGTCATGTTTTTATTGAAATTCAAAATCCTGCTCATAATACATTTTGATTTTTCATTCGATTCAACCACCATTCAACATAAAGAAGCGAGTATTGTCCTCACATCGCTTTTATGATGTCACCGAGTCTCGCTACCCCTCGTTTTTAAGTTCATAAAGATCAACATATTTTTCTTCTGCATTACGAAAATATACGCCTAATCAGCAAAATTTACATGCACTTGATATGCGATATGTCTATAGAGCAACACGGGCTACCGGCGGACCGGAGACGCCGGTGGCCCGTGTTGCTCTATGGATATGTTCATTTGTAAAAATGACAGCGAGACTACCGTAGGGTTGAAGTCATGTTTGAAACCAAACTTGACGTGTCGATAATTTCTTAGTACGAATTAGTATTTTTTTTGGTTAAAACTACTTATTTATGATACTAGTGCGGTAAGTTGGTTTTTAGAAACGAGTATGCGAATGTAACGATTACGAGACGAAGTCGAGGGCTTACCATAATTACCAGTTAGTAAATACCAATTTCCGCACATGTGTCATACAACGTTTTTCAACACATTTGCGTTTTTAAAACGTACAATAGGTAATGAAACAAACTTTTGTTTTCAGATATCAGTCGGTAAGTGGCTACGATCTTTGACGTTTCTAATATGAAAATAGCGCAAATTTGCAAATGGAGCCACGTGTGCGTGGTGATAATTAGAACTACATTAAGATGATTCACATGAAAAAATAAAATGAGACGTAAGCGTCTCATTTTATTTTTTCATGTGAATCATCTATTGGTGCGGCTTGGCAGTAAAATCGACTCGAATGTCATGACGAATAGGGTATTTTACTCTAGATGAGAAAAAAACTAAAAATTTATTATTGAGATAGCTTCGGCAAAAAAGCAGTCGGAAAATGTTAGTTTTAGTTCATAAAATATAAAATAAATTTTAAAATTCAATTCAAAGTTTTCAGTTTTTTTAAATCTGTTTTTAACACCATGGAGTAGTAGCCGCCATGTTATAAAACTGCGAAAGCAATGTTACTCATGTTATCGACAATTTACAAAAATACGGATTTTACAGTGCTACCCGTTATTTAAAATGCACAAATTCTAAATGTGAATTGAATGATGGATCTAATAAAAAATGTAGCTACATTCCACTTAATACTGAAATATTACAAAACAAAGGGCTAAAGGCGCTGAACGAAGCAGCTTTAATTTATGACGATTCAGAAAGATCTTATAAATCTGAAGTATGTGATGGAAAAAATGCTTACGAATATGATTTAAATGATTTTTTTATTTTTTGAAATTAATTCTTTAAGGTCATGTAATATTAATGACATACCAATGGACATGACATTGAAAGGAATATCATATACAGTACTCTCTGTTATTGATTATACAAATGGTGCGGGTACTATGGGACATTATAAAAGTAAATTCTATCGTTCTTCAAAGAAAAGCTGGAACTGCTATGATAATTTACAATCAAAAGTTTATTATAATTCATCCAATACCACACCTCATTGTATTATTTACACAAAACCTGAAAGTCGAGAAAACATGTTTACCGAAGATCTCAAAAATAATAAATAAAAATTCAACGAGATTAGGTTATGTTGTTTTTTCCACAAATTGTTGTAGGTACATTGTATGATTTGTATTTTGACTGAATTAAAAATACCTACCTAATGTTCTATCTCAGATCACTAAACTGAACAACTTTTTTTACGTTATTCGGAAACTCAATTTGTTCTTTTTTATGATCTGAGCTATCGGCCGCGAGGCGGTTAGTTATTTCATGTAGGTAAGTACCTATAATAATACCTAGTCATAACCAGAGGTGCCAAATTGTATTTAAGTTCTTTGTAATGATGTAACGTATAAATTGCAAAGATATTAATAATAATATTAATACATATCTGTGATTTATATTAAGGATTTAACTTATTTTAAGTATTTCTGTACTGATTATAAGTAGGTGTTAATTATTGTTTTAGAGAATATAAGCAGATTATTTTTAAATTTTTACTTATATAAAATATTTCAAAATATTTATACTTGTTAATTATTGTTGTTAATTATTATCAGAAACCAACTGTGTAATTATTGTGATAAACACAAATTACGTAACAGTAGTGTTAGATTGTAAGTTTTATTCAACTTTAAATTGTATTTTTCTGATCACAGCCCCTACACTCCAAAACAGTAATTAATCTTGTATATTTGGTAAGTATTCATTCTTAGATAAAGATAGAAAACCCTCCCGACACCCTCGCACGCACCGCAGTGGCCGAATATTCAGCGCGTCGACAGAGACCGTGACCGAGTATTTGGTATTCGACTAAAGCAAAATTCATGGCATTATTTATTATTGAAGATATTAAGTTACTCTTTGAAGTGTCTACTAGCTAAGGAACTGCTGTGCCTGAAACAGGTTTAATTTAGCTTATGACTTTGTTTTATAATATGTCATTATTATGATATACATTATATATGTATAAAATATACTTAAAATACCTACCCGAAATAGCTTTATAACTAAAAATAATTTATACTCATTTCAATACAACCAAAAAATAAGGTCACCATTAAAATACGTACTTAATAATTTTTTGCTCGACTGTACTCGACTCGAAAATGTACGTAGAAGTTTACATGAAAGTTTAACTTACTTCTACATAGTAAACCAGGTCGAAATTATCATGGTTGGAGACGACTATTTCTTGACTATTTTTTGACACTAAAATCTACTTCAAAAACGTAAGCGTTCCGCGGTAATCAGGTGAGGATTGTGGCGAGAAAAGCTCACCACGCAATCCTCACCAAGACACCTTTATATCTCTGGAATGCCTTAATGACTATTTTCGAGATTTGGCATAGCGTTACGACTATTTTTTGACTATTTTTTGGAATTGAAACCAAGTCAATACTCCCAGCCGTTTGCTTGCACTGAGGTGAGGATTGTGTGGAGACCTTCACCACACAATCCTCACTAACATGTAGCTATAACTTCGGATTCATAATGCGACTATTTTTTTAACCTTGGTGACTATTTATGACTATTTATTGACTATTTTTCTGCGTACTCAAAATTGATTTTCATCAAGTTTTCAAAAGTGAGGATTGTGTGGTGAAGGACACGCAATAGTCTGTAATTTGGGTCGTTAATGTCTTTTTTGTAGCCAAATATTTTTGAACATGTAGAATCTTATAAGGGAATGTGAGTAATTCCTCCCAGGCACTTTGTGTGTTCTCCTGGTCCGCAAGACGGACGCATCGTGCTAAACTCAGCGCAACAGACCGTCTTGCGCCCCGAGGAACTCTCTTTAGAATTGGAGTTGAATTTTTTAATTTTGACAATGTTTTCCAAAGTGGTTCGATAAGTGTTGATGTTTGAGATGTGGTTTGTGAGTCTTGCCATAGTGTATCTTTAACCTCCGTTCACCTTTAAAAAACGTGCCTGGGAGCAATGGGGACACCTTACAAACTGGGTGTCGAGCGATGTGGCAGGTTGACTGCTACAGCTTCCGGCGTCGCTACAGTCGGCGTTTGTCATAAAGAAAAGGATTCCACTTACCTACAAATTACAAAAATACTATAAATAATAAAATAATATAAAAATCATAAAACTGTATAGGTAGTCAAATCGTCTGACAGCTTGCACTGACGTGACGGCGCACACTGGGGGCGCTCCTTCGCGACCGTCGCGTCGTACGTTTACAAAAATTACATAATTATCTCCATTACACAGTATCAGTACTTTACATGTTTGCAGTTGATACAGGTTCTCGATCAGCTGATGGGCGCGCTTCGTAACATGTCTTCTGTAAGGTTGGTAACTGTACCAGTGTATAAGTTCGACGTAGCTTCTTCCTGTTCCTGAGTAGTAATTGGGGAAAGATTTTTTGACGATGATGCTTCGCCCCCCTGTATTTTTTCTCCACAGGTTTGAAGGGAAGATCTTCAGGAACCCGGGGTTGAAATAAATTACTCTCAATGATTGGGAAAACTATTTTTATTTATTTAATTTTCAACAAGAAATAAAATCGACATTCTGATAGACAGTCAACCCGTCATCGTTAGTCCCAAAAATAAGAAAAGAACATAGTAAGTAAACAAAAAATATAATAAATTTACCACAATAATAATCGTTTATCACCCTGAGGTATTTTCTGGTAAATTTTCACTTCGACACGTCTTGAATTCGCGACTACAGCGAAAACATAATGGCTGCCGCGACAGTGATTTGGACGTAAGTAATAGTATTGCCAAAATAGGAAAACATATCTAACAACGTTAAATATTTTTTTTTCAAATTATGTTGCATGTTACCCCTGAGTAACGAAACTTCATAATTTTGGGACAAAATTAGTTTAATTAAAATAAATTCTTCTATAGATGATTTACGAATAAAATTGATCCTATTTAATTTAGTTACCTACTTGATTCATCAAGAATAATAATATATGGCCGTAGTCAATGTTAAGTATAGCGATGAATATACGTAACAATTCATCTCTGAAAATGTGTAATGGTCATTGGGACACTAAAAAAATGTATGATGATGAAATATATTTTGACAGTCAAAAAATATACTCTTTTAATGCAAATTTAAAGTTAAAATACCAGAAAAATCTTCATAATAATAGACATTGAATCAGCACTCGGCCCGGCTGACGCGCGGCCCAGTTCAAATATGATTTGGTTGCACCTTACACGCATAGGACACTAAGATTTTGTGTAGTAGTGTGTGTTAAGAAAAAGTAGTAAATAAGCTGTAACATATTGTAAATAAATCAGATTTGAATTTTATATTCTTGTCTCATTACCCCTCACTGTTGCCAAGACACCTTTAGCCATCTCTGATCAGTCTCGTGAGTCTGCGGGATTGGCAGTGAGTGTACCCTTCCCGAACCTGGAATTGCTGCCCACTATCCGTCTGTAACCTTAGGTCGCATGGTGCGACATCCCGAATTTATCTATATATTTATTTATCACATACTAGGTATATGATAGGTTAGGGGTATAGGGCTTATAGGTCTTAGGGTCCTAGGGACTGTTAGGCTGGTAGGTCTGAGTAGGTCCTTTAACCTGTCGTGTATTCTCATGTACAGTCACACCCTTAAACACTTCTGCGGCCGTACGTGACGTGTGTTAGGGTGGGCGTACAATTAGAATATTAGATATTGTTACGTCGACCGTATTACACTGGAACGTTCGAGAATGTGGTCGAAGTTTCCAGAAGTTTCCACTAGGTTCGAGAACATTCCATTGTGGTACTGTGTAGAAGTTCATAGATGTTTCTAGAATATTCCACTATAAGATAGTTCGACAATGTTCTGGAAACTTCCATGACTGTATAAATAGGCCGGACGGCGGGCGAATGGGTCGTCGCAGACCGCCGTCGTTCCGCCCTCGCCGTCGAGGTCCGTCGCGAAGACCCAGTCAATGCCCTCCCAGTCTCTTGCCAGCACGCGCCGCTGAGCCAACTGATTCCCCAATTAATGGAAACTTGATCCAGCCTTCCCTTGCTGTCCCCCCCCAGTGACGCCCTAAGCCGAGGCCCGTACTCCGCAGGGAGTGCCCTTAGCGTAGTCACTTAGCTTATAAGAAATAATAAGTCCTGGCTGGAGGCTTTAATAATTTAGAGCCTTCACAGGCAAGCTCGGTTAAGCAGACGACAGCCTCCTAGGCTGACCTGCAAGACGTCACACAAAAAAAAAAAAAAAAGCGAATGGGTCAGTCTGATTTCGACTACGGATGCGAACGGATGTGAATACAAGCGATTACGAAGAGAATAGTGATTATTAGCGAATTAGTGTTTGTGTTTATAAGTTGTTGAGTTAATAAAGGATATTTAGTAAATTAATTGGTGTAAAATAATTTATCCCATACCCAGCTCGTAACAAATTGGTGTCAGAAGTGGGATAAATTATGCCAATTTTACCAAAGGACGACACGGACGGTATTCGTACAAGGAGTCAACGGCAGCAAGACATGGATCAGAGGCGGTTTGGAGATTCTCCGATACAGACGTCGGGTGGTGTTCAGCCTACGACAGAGCCAGTCGCTGGCCCATGTGGAGTTTCTTCAGCACCAGCGGTGCCAGACTTGTCTGCGCTAATGGCGCTGTTGCAGGAACAGGCTCACCGTCAAGAAGAGCAGGCCCGCCGCCAAGAAGAGCAGGCCCGCCGCCAAGAAGAACAGGCTCGTCGAATGGAAGAGAAGCTTCGACAAGATAAAGAGGAGCAGGCCCGCCGCCAAGAAGAACAGACCCGCCGCCAAGAAGAGCATGCCCGCCGCCAAGAAGAGCAGGCCCGCCGCCAAGAAGAGTTACAGGCCCGCCGCCAAGAAGAGCAGATGCTCCTCATTAAAGACCTTCACTCAACACTTGGCAAAGAGTTCAAGGTGATGAAGGAGCAGGTTCATCAGCATGAGAATCGCATCTCAGAAGCTGAAGTTCAGATTGCCGGGGTGAAAAAGGCTTTAGGTGAACTTAGGGCTGGAGACGGGGTTGTGCCTTCAGTGATTGCTGCACCGTCGGCACGTGGATTTAAGGTGCCGCCATTCGACGGAACATCTTCATGGTCGGCCTACAAAATTCAATTTGAAGCCGTTATGAAGGCGAATGGGTGGACCAAAGAGCAAGCTATGACCGCGCTAACCTTAGGCCTTCGAGACCAGGCCCTAACCATACTTGAGGCTCTTGGCAAGGAAGTGACCTATGAGCAGCTGCTGGAAGCCTTAGAGTCCAGATATGGTGACGCACACTTGGAGCACGTATTTCGCGCTAAGTTAAGAGATCGTGTGCAACGTAGTGCCGAGAACCTACAGCAGTGGGCCTTGGAAGTTGAAAAGTTGGTTCGGAAGGCATACCAGTCTGCCCCTGCACTCATCAATGGCAATCTGGTACAGGCGTTCATCGACGGAATACGTGACTTGGAAGTTAGAGCCGCTGTAAGACTTGGGCATCATGAGACACTGAAGGACGCCTTGGCCCATGCCTTGGAAGTAGAGGCAGTGAGGCAAGACCATCGAACACACCGTATCAGGGAGGTTGTGGCATCACCTGTACGCGATCGTCCGCAAGGATATAGCCCTAGATGTTACACTTGTGGAGAAAGGGGTCATCTTCGGTTAAGCTGTCCAAAGCGAGGCATACTGAGAGAAGATCAATCCCAGCAAGGAAGGGCGGCTCGGCAAGTTCGGTGGAGGAGCGCGAGTGGCGCGACATGGCGCACGACCGTGGCGGAGGCCCCTGAAAGTATTAGTTCAAGTGATGTCGTCAAGGTCAGTGCGGCACCCGACAAGTGCATAAAACAGAAGCAAGTGAAGAGTAAAGTGAGTGCAGGTGCGAATGGTGTTGCCAGCGACGTGGCCTCCAAGAAGGACAACTGTGTGATAGTGAGCGCGCGCGATACGGACGATAGGTCCGACCCGGGAATGAGCGGAGTGAGGATGCTAAGAATGGATGTCAACAATGAATGGAAGGAAATCCTACAGCTTGCTCAGCAAAATGACCCGGACCTTAAACCGATCTTCGACTGGATTAAAGCTGGTGCTCCTAAACCCAAGTGGAGTGATGTTGCGGCGTTGAGTTCAATCACGAAAAGTTATTGGGCACAATGGAACAGCTTGGTTATCCAGGATGAAGTCTTGTGCCGTAAATGGGAAAACGCTCGAGGAGACAACTGTCATCTACAAATTGTTGTCCCAAAAGCCAAAGTACCGGATGTTTTACGGCTCTACCATGATGGATGTTCAGGAGGACATATGGGGGTAAAAAGAACTCTACTGAAGATACGAGAGCGATTTTACTGGATTCACTGTCGAGAGGATGTTGAGCACTGGTGCCGCAAATGTACCAGTTGTGCGGCTGTGAAAGGACCCCAGACACGCAGCAGAGGTGCTTTACAATTATACAACGTGGGAGCCCCCTGGGAACGGATAGCACTAGACGTTGCAGGACCATTTCCGGAAAGTGAAAACGGAAATAAGTACTTCATGGTTGTCATGGATTACTTCACAAAGTGGCCAGAAGTCTTCGCCATTCCCAACCAAGAAGCAACAACAGTCGCAGATAAATTGGTTCAGGAAGTCTTCTGTCGTTTTGGAGTACCCTTGGAAATTCACAGCGACCAAGGGAGGAATTTTGAATCACAAGTTTTCC
Organism: Polia nebulosa; assembly: GCA_951329385.1. Lineage (NCBI taxonomy): Eukaryota > Metazoa > Arthropoda > Insecta > Lepidoptera > Noctuidae > Polia > Polia nebulosa. The sequence continues at coordinate 18,458,674 of OX589602.1, read as the reverse complement.
AGGAGACTTGTCGACTGATGGGTACTCACAAGACCAGAACCACTTCTTATCATCCGCAATCTGATGGAATGGTAGAACGTTTCAACCAAACGTTGGAGAGATATCTGGCAAAGGTTGTGGAAAGCAGGCAAAGGGATTGGGACAAGCACATACAGCCATTTCTTCTGTCCTACCGTAGTGCAGTTCACGAAAGTACGACTGTGACACCAGCCTTCGCGAACTTTGGAAGGGAATTACGGTTGCCTGCAGATTTAATCACCGGAACCCCCCCTGATGCCCCACGCAGTGTAACCGATTATGCGAATGACTTGCGTAACAAGTTGAATGATGTATATGAGCATATCAGACAATCCGGCCAACAAATGTCTGATAAGATGAAGACCCGATACGACCGGAAGGCAAACCATAGGGGTTTTGACGAGGGTTCACTGGTGTGGTTGCATAACCCAGTGCGCAGCAAAGGGAAGTCTCCCAAATTGCAAGCAAAATGGGATGGACCATACCGAATCGTGACCAGGATCAACGATGTTACCTACCGAATACAGAAGGGTCCACGAGGTGCGCCTAAGATAGTCCATGTAGACCGATTGGCGCGATACTACGGGACTAATGATGCTCGGGACGAGCATGTCTAAGGAGGGGGCAGTGTTACGTCGACCGTATTACACTGGAACGTTCGAGAATGTGGTCGAAGTTTCCAGAAGTTTCCACTAGGTTCGAGAACATTCCATTGTGGTACTGTGTAGAAGTTCATAGATGTTTCTAGAATATTCCACTATAAGATAGTTCGACAATGTTCTGGAAACTTCCATGACTGTATAAATAGGCCGGACGGCGGGCGAATGGGTCAGTCTGATTTCGACTACGGATGCGAACGGATGTGAATACAAGCGATTACGAAGAGAATAGTGATTATTAGCGAATTAGTGTTTGTGTTTATAAGTTGTTGAGTTAATAAAGGATATTTAGTAAATTAATTGGTGTAAAATAATTTATCCCATACCCAGCTCGTAACAATATTTACTTTAATAAGAAGTAGCGGGACAAGAAAAGATACGAAATGTACACTTTTTCTGTATGACCCCAAAACGAAAACGAAATGAGCACGTTTTGAAAAACCGATTTATTCCGCTGTTCGCAGCCGCGCACAGCGTGCGGCGACATCGAATGAAAATCGTAGTATCGAACAATAAATTAAAAAAAAAGAAAAAATAAAAGTTTTATTAATCGAAAACGATTTAAATTTCGCAGTGTAAGTATAGTCAAGAGTCCCGCAAGCGGCATTCTATCACTATCGGTTATAATGCGGTCAGCTTGCAGCATACTAGTACATTATTTCAAAAAGTTACAAGCGTTAATATAGTATGATGAGTATGATCGGCTATAGTTTTTTTTTTTGGGGGGTGGGAAATCATCCCATGACTTCTTCCGCTCTAGGGTGGAGCGGAAGGGCGTGTCAGACTCTTACTGACTAAAACCCACCCCTGTTCCTTCCTGCCCCGAAATGCCCAGGGGCGAGGTAACTCTATCGAATTTATCCTCCACCCCCGGGCAGGCATCGGCCACGACGGGCCCCGTCGTGTTTGCTGACAACTCTTTGAGGCGCACGTGGAACACTACGCGCCGTCGACTCTCGGGCCTGGTGCTGATCGGGCGGCGAGTTACCCACTACTCGCCGTCCGCAGGCCCGGGTCTACGGTGGCCGGAGATCGTCTCGCGGCGCCCGAAGCCCCTGGCATCTCTTGCGGCGGCTGCTGCTGACGGCGTTAGGGCGACTCTGCCGTTGTTGAGTCTCCCTAACGTGTGCTGCCTCTCTCTTCGCGAGCATTACTGCTTCGCAGAAGGAGGAGACGGCTCCCCATTCCCTCTCGCTCCGTACCATGACCTGAACCAGGGCACGGCGCGAGAGGTCGCTGCCGCCTATGGCATCCACGAGGACACGGCGGTGCTCTGCCCAAGCGGGGTAAACCTCCACCGTATGCTCCACCGTGTCCTCTGGGCGATCCTCGCAGTGGAAACACCCTGTGGTCACCTCCGCCTTGATCCGACACAGGTACCTCCCGGAACAGCCATGTCCGGTGAGGACCTGCGTCAGGCGGAAGGTGAGGGCGCCGTGGCGCCCCTCCAGCCACTCCTCAAAGAGGGGCACTACCGCCGCGATGGTGGCGTGCCCAGCGCTGGGTTGCGACAGTCGCTCTCTCCATGTCACCATGAGATCCTGCCGGAGCTCTGTCCGCCGAGCCGCGAGGTGTCGTGGCAGCGGAGTTTCGCCCCGGCGTTTTGCCTCCTCGCGCCACTCATACAGGTGCGCGAGGATTTTTGCCTCCAGATCCCACGGTGACAGTCCGGCAAGGAGGCTCGCAGCCTAACGGGAGACCGTGCGGTATCCTCGGATCATGCGGATCGCCATGACCCTCTGGGACGCGTTCATCTGGCGAGCTGATCGCTGCCTCAATGAACGCGCCCACACCGGTTGCCCGTAGAGGGCCATGGACCGCATGATCCCCGCGTAGAGCCTCCGGCAGGAGGCGTTTGGCCCCTTCAGATTGGGTAGGAGCCGCTTCAAGCCCCGGCCCTGTCCAATCCGGATGATCGGCTATAGTGCTGTCAGTTTGTGGCATACATGTACATAATTTAAAAAAAAAATAACTAATAAGTTCCAAACAAGTCACTTTCCAAGCAGTCTGATGCAGTTGGTGGCAGTTATTTTAGTTCAATTATTGATTTCATGCCACCAACTGCATCAGACTGCTTGCAAAGTGACTTGTTTGGAACATTTTAGTTGTTTTTTACAGTCGAGTTTTTGGAAAAAAACAAATTTTTGTTTTCTACATTTTAGTGAGTTATATTTTTGGAATCGGCTCCTCGAACCCTTTATTTTGATACCCCACTTAATCTATTTCGGCGACTGTCATTCTTTTGTTAAAAAAAAAAAAAAAATTAGTGAAAAAAAAAAAAAATCGGCTGTCAACCCGGGTTGTCGTCGGGATTCAATTTGACAACCCGGGTTTGTCCGCCGGGCCTAAGAGGATTACACTCTAGGGGTAGGGCAGACAAGACTACGTGGAGTCGGTTTTGCAGCGATTCGTTTCTGTCACTAACTTTTGTAGCTTAACATATTGACTTTTCAGGATTGTATATTTACATTTCTACATTTTCTTTCCTTTAAAAATAATTCTACTGTTTGATAAGTTTGTTAAACAAAAAATGTGATTATATAAAATTCATTGAATTAGTGATTCTGTAAAATATGTTTCCATTCAAGTAAATAGTAGTTGAAACAATAATATTCGAATTAAAAATACAAGGACCAAATATTATATGAAAGATTTAGCGATAGTATTTAGTTATGATGTGATGATGATGAAAAAGCTGATGAGTTATGCAAATGTTTGCCTAATGTTAGACTATCGATAAAGATATTTCTAATCATAAAAAAGGTTGCGTAAAAGCGATGCTGATGTGCCAAAAATGTGCAGTGAATGGCGAGTCTCAAGACCGTTGTTAGTGGTTTTTAGATTTTATAATGATTGAGTTCTCTTGCGTTAGAGCGGATTTGAGATTCTGTGCTCTCATAATCGTACATAAGACATTACAGGCAGGTAAGTACAACACCCAGTTTAATAGGCACTTATAGATCGCAGTTTAGGTACTAACAACAGGTGCTAGATCCTTTCATACAGTTATACATAACTTCAATTTAGTACTTAGTTAAATGGTTAGTTAAACTAGGTATCAAACATGAAACACTATTTTATGTGATAGGTACCTACTGTGTCTGTACCTTCGTAGTACCTAAAACTCCTGAAATAAACTCTTCTTTATGGTGAAAGCGCCAGGGTAGCCCGCGAAATTCAAATTTTCTTACGTTTTTTTGCAATTTGCAGCAGGTCAGTGTCAGGTTGTATGTTGGTCAAAATATGACAACTCTCTCAGTTAGAAATGATGCCAAATGTAGTAAGTATGTCATGAAAAAAAATAAAAAACTTTTCTTATCTGACGGAACTGACAGACAATTCAAAATTTAACGCAATAGCCTCAGAAATCAAACTTAAACAAAAAAGCTCTCTTCGTCTCCTTGGGTCACAAATTTTCGAGAATTCTTTTCCCGATTTTGTCGAGGAAAAAATAAAAAACTTCAATGATATTTCGGAAAGATTACTATAAATTAACATGCATTCGGCAATCACTTTGATTCGTTACTGCTGTTTCGTCCCTAGATTAACATATTTGTAAAGCGCGAAGGAAACATGTTAATTTAATTTAATTTTTCTATAACCCACCCCTATTCTTTCCTTGCCTGAGTGACAGTCGTCAAGTGTCTAAGTAAATCAGTAGGTACCTAGACCGACTAAGTCTCGCCATTTCATCCGTTCACAAACCCTACAATGAGATGAAAACATCCTCTTAAGACGCTATTAACTGCCAACGACCTTGAGTGGTTAGCTTGCGTGTTTTGTGCTGAGCTCACCGCGTCGTACGTCCACCCAGTAATAGGACTTGCCCATCAAGGAGCGCTGTCCGAAATTAGACGCATTATTCATTTATTATACATAAAACAACAGGTATTATACTAAAACACGTATATTAGAAAATAAATAATTATATGATCTTTAAAATGGTGAAAGTTTCATAAAAATACGCTTTATAGTTTTTGCGTGATTCTCAATTTTTTATCCACGTTAGACATAACTTTACAAATTAATTAGGTACACTAGGTTATAAAAATATAATTTCAAATATTCACATATAAAATTACGAAAGAAATTATCTAGAGTAACATATATTTTTTTTAAAGAAATAAAACTAGGCTTTTAAACGTGATGTTCAATTAAAAATCATTAGAAGTCGTATAACTGCGCCATAATAGCTGGTTCGAATTCTAAATTATTCCTATGCTTCCCATTATCCAGGATTTTCGAGAAAATTAGAGTTTACTGATTCTAAGCGACGTTTAAGTAAGTTCATACTCATATTCATTTATCTTTGGAAATTGGAACAATAGGCATCAACCTACCTAATGAAATGTTTAAATTAAAATACTATACAGCTTACGGATTGTTTCAAAATGTTTTGCGAAATTGCTGACGCTCGAGCTTACTACGATCTGTTCATCATTACCACACATAACATAGTTCATTTCGTTACAATATTATGTGCAATACCGAATTACTTACTCTCCTACTATGCAGAGATGTGCACAGAGTCATAACTATATTAGTTAGTATTGGTAAAGCAATGATGCCTACCGTGCCTACCTAACCTTCTGAGGTAGTCACATTAACTCTACCTGCGGTCGTTGACCCCGTCTAGTTGTTATCTACATTTATATAAATACCATTTAAACAGTTGTGTTAAAACTATTTGTATATTTTTGTTGTAATGTGTTTACCTATATATAATAAGTAGATACTATGTAATATCGATTTGACCTAGTAGGTATAGATGGGTAAACAGTCGACCCCACATTATTGCGGTAATTAACACGTCAATTCCCAGTAAGATATAGGTTATTTTTAAGAAAAATATGGGTTTTACTGACACAAAGACATTGTGACATTCTTACAAGTAAGCAATAGACGAGATCGACTAATACTTGTATCTACCAGACTACCACATTACTAAGCTTTGTACCACCTGCTTCATGCCATGCATGATCTAAGTAGGTAGGTACGAGCGACTGAATGTGCTTCACTGCTTTTTTACCTAGTAATCTGCTTAAAAATGGATGTTATAATTTATGCATAAAATATTTTAAATTTCATAACGTTCGGTCTAGAAAGCCACTGGAGTATGTACTCGTACTACATCGACAAATAGCCTTCAAAAAAAAAAACAAAGCAACGTAAAACAGCTAGCCAAGCGTGAGTTCGTCTTGTGTGGTAAATGTTCCGTGCTATACAATAATGCCTATGAAATGAGCCATCTTTCAACAATTTTAGAGAAATAGGATTCACATGCACAATTCACAGCAGGTACAATACCTATAACCTACTTAAGCAATAGGGTAAAGTGTCTCACAGTGAACCAGGTAAATTTCGAAGGTTCATAATTGGCTTTGTTTTTCATACGAGATGTAGACGTATTTAATTTTTTGTACATAGTCTATAAATTTCATCATCATCATTTCAGCCGAAAGACGTCCACTGCTGGACTTAGGCCTCCCCCAAGTGTCGCCACAATGACCGGTCCTGCGCGTCTCGCATCCATTAGCTACCCGCGACCCTCACCAGGTCATCGGTCCACCTTGTTGGAGGCCTTCCAACGCTGCGTCTTCCGGTACGCGGACGCCACTCCAGAACCTTTCGGCCCCACCGACCGTCCGTTCTGCGGGCAATGTGCCCAGCCCACTGCCACTTCAGTTTGGCAATTCTTCGGGCTATGTCGGTAACCATGGTTCTCTTGCGGATATCATCATTCCTGATTCGATCACGCAAGGAAACTCCGAACATAGCCCTCTCCATTGCCCTTTGGGTGTATGTATAGTATAGTATAGTATAGTATAGTATAGTATAGTATAGTATAGTATAGTATAGTATAGTATAGTATAGTATAGTATAGTATAGTATAGTATAGTATAGTATAGTATAGTATAGTATAGTATAGTATAGTATAGTATAGTATAGTATAGTATAGTATAGTATAGTATAGTATAGTATAGTATGCCGACTCGGTTGATTTACCCGCGCAGTAGGCGTGTTGGTTGGGGTGCAAGGATTTTATCATTGCAATTTGGTTTCTGATTGTTCTGTCCCCTAGTCTCTCTAAAGTCTTTAGGAAGAAAGAGGTGAGACTTATGGTCAGACATTCACCCATAAGTCTCACCTCTTTCTTCCTAAAGACTTTAGAGAGATTAGGGGACAGAACAATCAGAAACGAAATTGCAATGATAAAGTCCTTGCACCCCAACCAACACGCCTACTGCGCGGGTAAATCAACCGAGTCGGCACTTCACAATGTCGCACGCATAGGCAGTGCCCTTAAAATAAAAAACCCTACACTAGGTGCCTTCATTGACATAGAAGGTGCTTTTGACAAAACAAATTTCGCCAGCATCGGGCAGGCTCTGGACGTGCACGGTGTTGCGCCAACCCTCATTGATTGGGTACACAACATGTTAAAATACCGAGCTATTCAGTTTATTGTGAACACTAGCACGCGAGGCATCGTAAGCAGGGGCTGTCCGCAGAGGGAGGGGGGGGGGGCTGTCACCACTCCTGTGGAATTTAGTCGTAAACGAGCTCATTGCAGAGCTCAATGCTAATGGTCTCTACTCGGTGGGTTACGCAGATGACATAGCTATATTAATCTCCGGGCATTTTGAGGGTATACTTTGTGATCTCATGAGGAAAGCCTTCAAAATAATCGAAAGTTAGTGTGCTAAACACGAGCTCTCGGTCAACCCCTCGAAAACAGAACTAATAATGTTTATCAACAAAAGAGTCCTAGGACCCCATAGACTACCTAAGCTCTTCACCCGGGCCTGCGGACGGCGAGTAGTGGGTAACTCGCCGTCCGATCAGCACCAGGCCCGAGAGTCGACGGCGCGTAGTGTTCCACGCGCGCCTCAAAGAGTTGTCAGCAAAGGACGGGGCCTGCCACGGCCAATGCCTGCCCGGGGGTGGAGGATAAATTCGAAAGAGTCACCTCGCCCCCGGGCACGTAGGGCAGGGAGGAACAGGGGTGGGTTTTAGTCAGTAAGAGTCTGACACGCCCTTCCGCTCCACCCTAGAGCGGAAGAAGTCATAAGATGATTTCCCACCCTCCAAAAAAAAAAAAAAAAACCTAAGCTCTTCAACACCGAACTGATACTCAAGGAGGAAGTCAAGTACCTGGGAGTGTACCTCGATAGTAAACTGCTCTGGAACAGGCATCTTGACCACAAACTCAACAAAAGCACAATAGCACTCTATCAATGCAAAAAAATGTTAGGAAAAACATAGGCGCTCTCTCCAAAGATTACGTTGTGGCTCTACACAGCCGTGATCAGACCTATGCTGACCTATGGCTCTCTGGTGTGGTGGACGAGGACCAAACTCTCGACCACCAGTAACAGACTACAGAAATTCCAGAGGCTGGCTTGTTCGGCTATCATCGGCTGTATGAAAACCACCTCAACAGCAGCAATGGAGATAGCCCTGCAAATAACCCCCCTAGATCTATTCATACAACAGGAGGCAGCTTTAGCTGCCATCAGGCTTATGCACTTAGGCATATGGGGCAAGAACCATACTAGTGCTCACACGGAAATCCTGGAACGGGCGATTGAGTCTTATAGCTGCCCCGTGTGACAGAACACCCAATAAACCAACTTTCAACAAAAACTACCGTATACAGACAGCAGAGGAAGAAAGTGACCAGTCAGGAGTCGATGAAGTACGCATTTACACAGACGGCTCAAAGACTCAAAACGGTTCAGGGGCTGGAGTACACTCTCTAGACCTCAACATTAACTTTCATATACCACTAGGCGAACACAGCTCAATCTTCCAATGTGAATGTGTTGCCCTGACACAAGCGGCAACAGCTGTAAAATGCCTGGGAATACATGATTATGGAATTAAATTCCTGTCGGACAGTTTAGCTGTGATCAAAGCCTTAGATAATAAACAAACTAACAGTAAGCTAATTTACGAGTGTCACCTTGCCCTGGAGAGTGTATCGATATCAAATCGAATCACCCTACAGTGGATTAAGGGGCACAGTGGATCCCTAGGCAATGATGCAGCGGACGAGCTTGCGAAGAGGGGTTCAGAGATGGTGGTGTTGGGCCCGTACCGACTCCTTCCCCTACCTTTCTCGCAATTTCGTGCATGGATCCGCCAAAGAACCACGGAACTACACAATAACAGATGGTCACGGGCAACAGATTGCAGGCAGTCGCGAATGGCCATGCCAAGCTTACATCCACGACTAACCAAAAAACTGCTCAGTCTCAGTAGAGCCAATCAGCCAACCTTAGAATAATAATAGGGACAATCACGGGCCATTGCCACTTGAATAAACATCTCTTCAATCTAGGCGCCACGGACAGCCCTCTCTGTAGAGGCTGCTTTGACGCTGAAGAATCAGTCGCCCACGTCATCCTGGATTGCGTGGCCGTGGCTACCCAACGTGCAAAAATCCTCGGAACAGTGAGGTCGCTCCGCGAAGCCTGTGAATCTCCCAGGATGATTCTGTGCTTCTGGGCGGAGTTAGGCTGGCTGAATTAGCCAGGATCCACCACGCACAACGGACCAAGTGAGAGTCTAAGTGCGGACAACGGAGTCCCCATACTATACTATACTATAACGTAGTACGTTAACAAAATATAAACACCGACCTCCGAAATTAAAGTTATTTTGCAATTTTTAGTGTATTTCCTTTTTTGAAGTCGGTTGTATTTTTGTAAAAAAGTTTTTTTTGTATAGAACAATAAAAACACCATGTTTTTTATATTTATATGATTACACTTTTTTATCTTTAATTCAACGGAAAATGTGGACGTTTTACCGTGGGGGTTTGGGTAGCGCCTTCAAGGATATTGTACCTGCGTAAAGCTATCGTTTGCAAATATGAAACGAGCTAAGGCTTGTTTATTGTTTTTATAAACAACTTACACGAATTACCGTAATAAACTGGGGTTGGTAAGTTGGTGGCTGACATTGTATCGAATTGAGACTTTTTAGGTAAAGAGCAATATTAAACAGTAGGTACTAACCGTTGTTGTTGGATTGCCCCTGATGGTTTGACGCCCTTCGTGCAGAAGCCTTTGCAGCAGAGGTGCTGGTTGCTCATAACCCGACACTCAGAATTCTTCTGGCATGGCAGTGGGAACAGGTCGAGCCAGCCACTACTCGTGCGCACTGCAGGGCATACCAGTGACTGGCTGTCCACTGAGGAGGAATACATAATAACAACAATTAATTATTATTTACACCATAGTAGAAATTAATACTTAGAATGGGTATGTATTTTGAAAAGAATCAGTTATTGCACCACTGTTCCTTAAAAAAGCCGGCAAAGAGCGAGATAAACTCGCGCACTGAGGGTTCCGTACCTTGGTAGGAAACAGTAGATACCTACTACCTATATTTTGATACAAGTGGGCAAAGTTGGTCGCCAGAATATTATTATTTTTATAGAACACACTCAGCTACTGATATGACTATTAGAGATATCATTCATGAGTCAGCTCGACCCTCCAACCCAATTCTTGATCGTTTGAATTTGAACCGAAAGAGTGTGCAGCAGCCCGGCTTCAGTTCTACTCTTTTAGGTATTCGAGTGTAGAACGGAGCTGTACGCTAAATCTCGGCGTGTTGTACGCTAGTGACATCGTGTGACTGTATTGAAAATATATGTAGTATGAGCAGCACTAACTGGCGTGGCAGCACGTCACGTGTCGGTGTGTGCTGACCCTTAAACAAAAGGTTTGTGAGTACCTAGTTGAGACCCCCCCTGGGTAGGACCAACCTTTTTCATTGACTTTTTTATTGACACTGACTGAACGTCAAACTAGAAATCGATATATTTATGTGACAATTTAATTTGTATACCAAGTTAATCTTTATGACCAAAACCCAAAAATTTTTTTGGGTTTTGGCCTTTGAATCCAACCTTTCAATCTATTAAAGATTTAACAACAATCGATTAAAATGGTTATCACAAAGGATGTGACCCTTCCCGAGTATGAGGATCTGAACACAAATGAAGTGAAAATGTCGACAGCAACTCTTATTACTGCCTCTCCTTATATCGGCAAGCAGTGCGAGGGCGTCAATAATGAGTTTGTTCTCTGTCGCCAGGAGCTGAACGACCCTCGACCATGCCTCGGCATCGGCAAGCAGGTAACTGCGTGTGCTATGAAAGTTCTCAGAGAGATCAAGAACGAATGCCTCCATGAGTTCAAACAATATGCCAATTGTGTGGACAAAAGCTCAGGGAATTACAGTTTTAGGCACTGCCGTAAAACACAGAAAGTGTTTGATGAGTGTATGAAGGACAAGTTGTGTATGGAACGGCCTGACTTCGGCTACTTCTGCCGCGGCCGCATACACTCCTCTAGGTCCACGCCGCCGCCGGGGCCGCCCTGTCCGTGCCACCCCAAGGCAGAGGACGCGACGCCGAGCTTGCCGGACTGCAAGCCTCGAATTCCGGCGCGATTTGGCGGTCGATTATATTGGACCCTTGAATAATGATTTTCAATGATTAGTTATTGAGTAGGTAGGTTGGTACTATGATTTAAAACATACGGTGGTATGCTTCATGTTATTTTTTTTTGTGAACTCATTTATTTAAATGTTGTTAATAAATTTTTAGTGCCGTTACGGTTATACGCTAAGTTTTATTAAATAATTAAGAGGCCGTACACGAAATTTTGGCCGATTTAATTGATTTACGTGATTTTACAGATGTGAGTTTATAGGTAAAATAATGCATTTCTCTAAGTTGTAATGAACAACATGCAAGATCATTTCAATTGTGATCTAATGAATGAGCTAGATTCGAAGCTTGCGTTGCGTATATAAGTCGAGATTTGGGTTGTTTTAAAAGATTTTTTATTGGCAATTTTTTTATTTTTTAAATTTTCTTCTCAAGAAATGGATTTATGGTGAACTGAAGTTTATTTTTTTCTGTTTTAATTTTATGAACGAGAATTCTAAAGAGCCAAAATCAAAAGCAATTCTTTGTCCATTTTCTATAAAATTTGATTAAGTTAAATATTTTTTTACTCAATATTTTTTTATATTAAAGTGGTATAAAGTGATTCATAAAATATATAGACGACTTTTGCAACATTACATTCAAATTTTTTCATACCGTTTAGACGTCAATACAATTCGTAATTATGAGATATTCTAAACCCCTTACAGAAAAATTCACTAAATCGTCGTCAGCTTGTGATCGATTTAATCGTTATTATAATAATAAAAAATAAAAAACTAGCATTACTACTATATACATTAGATCATAATTGAAATAATCTTTCATGTTGTGCATTAAAACTTTTAGAAATACATTATTTTAACTGTAAAATCACGTCTGTAAAATCACGAAATCGGCAAAATTTCGTGTACGGAGTAGAAACATTTTATTAGTTGGGCGACTATTACTCTAAAACTAACAGAGCTAACTTAGCCGTGATAGTTTTCTTTTTTTAATTTTGTTATAATACCTACATAATTATACAGGGTTACTGGTAACTTGACATATTCCTTGCAGCCCCCGTAGCATGACCATTTCTATCTCTATTCTACCAAGAAAAGACAAAGTTCTTTCTATCCAATTTTGTCGAGTTCGAGTTGTCTTCTGCCCGAGCATGGGGCGCCGGGCGACCCGTAGACTGGTGTTTCTATGAAGACAAAGACATGTATTCATTCTTTCAATAATTATTAAAATATATTACTATTTATCGTCTGTCCGTCTGTCCATCTGTCTGTCTGTCCGTCGTCTGACAAAAAAATTATTGCGTCTTATCGGAGCCTGTCTGTACGTGTACGTCTGGCCGTTTGTCTGTCGTCCGTCTGTCCATCTGTATATCTTTTTGGCTGTCCATCTGTCTGTCTGTCCATCTGTCCGTCGTCTGTCTGTCCGTCTGTCAGTCTGATCTGTCCGTCTTCCGTCTGTCAGTCTGTCTGTCTGTCCGCCGTCCATCTGCCCGTCTGTCCGTCGGTCCATCTGTCCGTCTGTCTGTTTGTCCGGCGTCCGTCTGTCCATCGTCCGTGTGTCCGTCTGTTGTCTGTCCATCTGTCCATCGTCCGTCTGTCCGTCTGTCAGTCTGTGAGACTGTCCGTCTGTCAGTCTATGAGACTGTCCGTCTGTCAGTCTGTGAGACTGTCCATCTATCAGTCTGTGAGACTGTCCGTCTGTCAGTCTGATCGGTCCGTCTTCCGTCTGTCCGTCTGTCAGTCTGTCTGTCCGCCGTCCGTCTGTGCGTCGTCCGTGTGTCCGTCTGTCTGTCTGTCCATCGTCCGTCTGTCCGTCTGTCAGTCTGTGAGACTGTCCGTCTGTCAGTCTGTGAGACTGTCCGTCTGTCCGTCGTCCATCTGTCCGTCTGTTATCTGTCCAGCTGTCCGTCTGTCTGTTTGTCCTTCGAATTTTCAATTGAAATTTTTGAATTTTCAAGTATGTAATGAGTCACAAAATTGAGTTTTTTTTAAATCAGTAGAGAACTTGTCTACGTCTAATGTGATGTAGACTATTTGTCCCTGTTGAGAAGAAATGTTTCTACCCCCAACACGGCGTAGCATGAACATTTCTATCTCTATGTAGAATAGAGATAGAAATGGTCATGCTACGCCGTGAGTAAGGATAGACTAGATAGTTGGATACAAGTTCTTTCTATCCAACTATGTCGAGTTCGAGTTTTCTTCTGCCCGAGCACGGGGCGACCCGTAGACTCGCGTTTCTATGAAGACAAAGACATATTCATTCGTTCAATTTCGTCTGTCCATCGTCTGTCACAAAATTTTGTGCGACTAATCGTAGCCCAATTGCTGTCACTTACGTATCTGTCTATCCGTTTGTGCGTCTGTCCGTCGTCCATTTGTCTGTGCGTCTGTCCGTCTGCCCGTCTGTCTGTATGTCGGTCGTCCGTCTGTCTGTCTATCCGTCTGTCAGTATGTCCGTCTGTATATCTGTACGTCTGTCCGTCTGTCCATCTGTCTGTCTGTCCATCTGTCCGTCTGTCGGTATGTCCGTCTGTAGGTACGTCTGTAAGTCTGTCCATTTGTCCGTCTGTCCGTCTGTCTGTCTGTCTTTCTGTTTGTCTGTGCGTCTGTCCGTCTGCCCGTCTGTCTGTATGTTTTCTGTTTGTCTGTGCGTCTGTCCGTCTGCCCGTCTGTCTGTATGTTTTCTGTTTGTCTGTGCGTCTGTCCGTCTGCCCGTCTGTCTGTATGTCGGTCGTCCGTCTGTCCAACTGTCTATCCGTCTGTCAGTATGTCCATCTGTATATCTGTACATCTGTCCGTCTGTCCATCTGTCTGTCTGTCCATCTGTCCGTCTGTAGGTACGTCTGTAAGTCTGTCCGTCTGTCCGTCTGTCCATCTGTCTGTCTATCCGTCTGTCAGTATGTCCGTCTATATATCTGTACGTCTGTCCGTCTGTCCATCTGTCTGTCTGTCCACCTGGCCGTCTGTCGGTATGTCCGTCTGTAGGTACGTCTGTAAGTCTGTCCGTCTGTCCATCTGTCTGTCTGTCCATCTGTCCGTCTGTCCGTCTGTTCACCTGTCCGTCTGTCCGTCAAAGTTGAAAGTCTGCGTCTCGTACCTTTGAAACCCTCGCTACACTCAGGATTCTACATTTGAACCACTCGCTTCGGTCATCGGTTCAATCCTAGAATCCTTTACTTGCTCAGGCTTCAATACAAGTACTCATTATATATCTTATCAAGGTCCAATGTGATGTAGACTATTTGACACTAATTGTTGAGAAGAAATGATTCTAACACTTAAAAAAAAAAAGTGTTAAAAGTAGAGAAAAATTGGTGGTCATGCTTTGCATTGTAGACTTTTGTCGACTGAAGAATACAAACATTTCTTCTCGTCAGTTTTAACATCGCCATGCTTAGGACGGTAGAAATCTTTCTACAATCTGTAATTTTGTCTATTCTTCCGTCGACAAAACCCGTTTCTACGGTGGTCATGCTACGCGAGGACGTACTAGGGTTAAAATGCAATAAATTAAGCCATCAAATGTTCTCCCGAAGTTCAGTAGTTTTTTAGTTACGTTAGATTTTTAGTTTTTTATGAAAACCCCAGATTAAATCGCTTGAAGCCAATTTAAAAATGATTTATGGCGCAACTGTACCTACTGAACTGTAGTTTACGCAATAGCTGATCTTTATTAATAATTAAAAGATCAAAAATACTTAAAACTTTAGCAAAGATCACTAATGAAACATATTGTATTTGGTAATTTTTGCAATTGCTTCATAAAAAATGCTGTCTAGTGCAAAAAAAATTACTACGCCTGATGTACAAATCGTTTGGGCGCATTATGTCCAATTCGCAAAATGTCCAACTGTCCAATTCTCAGTTGGTACAGTTCGCACTTAGTCCAATTCGCAATTGGTCCAGTTCACAATTAGGGGACGTCCTTGATTACGAGAGGCGTTTTTGACACGACCCGACCCGCATTGAGATTGGGTGAGATTCGGTTCGAGGCAAAAATGCATAATAATTTATGATCAACTAAATTTTTATTACAAAAAATCACAAATCTGTGTAAATAATTGTGGCTGATAAATCATAACATCGCTATTAATTAAGAACAAAAAATCACGTAATGTAAAGTCATAACTATTTTTTTGGAATGGAATCTACATAATTATTTATAACCTATCTAGAAATAATCAATGTAAGACGAAGTAATATAATTTCTGAATTGGACAATTTGCGAATTGGACAAATTGCGAATTGGACATTTTGAACCCACTGGACGATTTGCGAATTGGACATAATGCGCCCAAACGGTACAAATTACTAGGAAAATATCCTTGTCTTAGCAGCTATTCAAAAAGTATGAAACCTAATAGAAAGTTATGGACTACATTATGAAAATCGTTTTTGATTTAGTACAGGAATTTTTAAATTGTCTTCAAATGTGTCAATCTGGGCTTTTTCATTAACAAACTAAAAATCTAAGTAACTTAAAATCTAGTGAACTTCGAGCTTCGGTAGAAAATTTGGCGGCTTAATTTGCTGCATTTTAACTCTACTATGACGTCCTGCAAGAAATACGTCGACTTCCCAGTAACCCTGTATACTAGTGCCGTGAATTTTTTCACATAATATTCAAAATTTCAAAAGCAATTATTTAGCTGACTGGGAAGGGGGACACTTGACTCTAATAAAAATTTGCAATTTAAAGCTTAATTTTACGCAAACGGATCCCTGAATCTAGAAATGGTTTTCACAGACCCTTAATATTTTTGAATGGCCTATCCAACACCTTGGGATAGACGAGAAAAAATTACTTCCGCTAAACCTATTATGTCTATTTCTATCTTCTGTAGCCAGTATATTAATTCTATACATATATCTTTTTTCCGATCCTTGGGATCTAACATTAAATGTTCCAATTTTGAGGGAATTATTTTTTTCCTTTAACTTAGCTAGAGGGTTATGGTCTTTTTTCGCCACGGCGACCAGCCGGCTTGGGGGAGATTTTGTAGAGGTTATGTTTTTTGTGTTATTTTTGTTTTTATCGTTTTTCCGGTTGTTGGTGTTTTTTGATTGCTAAATATTAGTATTTTGTGAGTGCGTTTCTTCTATTACGAGAAATAAAATCGAATGCGTTCATTGCAACAGTTTTTTTTTGGGACCCGTTGCAGATGATGGGTGAGTCCGTGCATTGGACTTCAGGTTAGGAGAGGAAGAGGATTCTCTCTTCCTCATTTCACTGCTAAAATCTGTTGGTTTTATTACTATAACTTTTTCTTCTCGAATAAAAGCAATATTGCCTTTTTGGAGGCATGCTCCAGCCCCAGTGAGTCGGGGTGATGATGTCCCAGTGAGTCGGGATGATGCCCCAGTGAGTCGGGGTGATGATGTCCTAGTGAGTCGGGATGATGCCCCAGTGAGTCGGGGTGATGATGTCCCAGTGAGTCGGGATGATGCCCCAGTGAGTCGGGGTGATGATGTCCCAGTGAGTCGGGATGATGCTGCAGGCTCCAGTGAGTCGGAGTGGTGCTGCGGGCTCCAGTGGGTCGGAGCGGTGCTGTGCGACGTAGTGGCTTGACTGCTGGCGTCGACCAGGAGAGGTTCTTCGACCGGCCGATGGTGTTGTTCGCTGCGCCAAGATCGCTGATGAGGTTGAAGTTGATGAAAGAGGCTGAGGATGCTGACCAGGAATGCGCGTCCGCTGCATGCTGGTGGTCAGGATACCCGTAGAAGCCGTTGGTACTGGCTGGCTGTATGAATTGTTGCTCAAGAGCTTGAAGGAAGTGATGATGATGACGTCACGCTGAAGTAGCTGCACGAAGGCTGCGCTGACGTTCATGCTCGAGGGTCACCAATTTGGAAGTGGTGACGTCATGACGAAGGCTGCGCTCACGTTCATAGTCGAGGGTCACCAGTTTGGAGGTATGCGGAACAGGGTGTAAAGTCCCCCAAACCTCCGTTGAAAAGGGAGGATCCTCCGACCAGACGGGTGTTTGTGTCTGGTCCGGGCAACTGCCCGATGGTTGATTTCGGACTGTTGTATATGTTCAAATCGCGCGGAGAAGTCTGCTTGCGCGATGTAGGATTTTGCTATTTTAGTTCGTGTGCTGCGTCATATATGTCGCAACAGAGGTATGACTTTCATGAGATCAGGAAAAGGTTCTGAGTCCACGTATTTATTTAAAGTTAGGTACTGCAAGATATGGCGCTACGGTGGTCTATTATACTTATTACTCAAAAGTTTGATGGAGATGCCCCAGTAATCACCTGTGTTTTTAGATTTTACAGAGTTGGAAATGTTAACTACGTCACGTGGTGTTACATTCTCTAAACTAAATCATTAAATACACTTTAGGCACACTACTATTGAAAAGACTTTCAGCTTTAGACGGGGATAAGGAGCGAGTTGTAGTTATAGGTACGTTGGAAAAAAAATTATTAAATGCCTGAGCTACGTCAGCTGGTTCACTAACTAATTTTTTGTCGATTATAATCTCTAGCTGATTTACTTCGTTAAGGCCCATATAGCCGCCAAATGGCGACCTTTTTGAATAAAAAAGCAAAGCATAGAAAAGAATCCTGTTGTTGTTGATGTTGCGTGGTGCTTTACTCTCTTTATTTTTACGTTGTTAAAACGACTCAAAATGTTTCGTATCCCAAAGTAGTAAGCAAAAGTACAAACGCAACATAGGATTCTTTAATCTTTATTTTCTGTGCTATGATACGATTTTTTTAATAAAGGGCGCCACAGCTGAGGTAGGCCCTTAGCCGACTTTCTCGTTTATAAAATTATTGATTACTTTCCACGTGGCTTTTACTTTATTATCAGAATTTTTAATAGTCTCGCTACAAAATATAGATTAAGCAGCAACTATGTTCAACAACTTATGTTATCAACAATTTTATATATTTTTTAACACACTCTAGAAGTTATTTGTTGTTTATGGCTGCAAAGTTGTTTTCGGCGCGAATAGGTACCTACGTGTATTGAAAACTGAGGTTAGCGAGGGTTTCAAAGGTACGAGACGCAGAATAACTTTGCTGCCGAACGCAACATACCTACAACTTTTTACCTTACTACAGCAAGGAAAATGCTAGGTGCAAGAAAAATAGCATACAAATTCATCATCATCATCATCATCAGCCTTTTAATATCCCACTGCTGGGGCACAGGCCTCCTCTCTGTTAGAGGGTGTGGGCCGTAATCCACCACGCGGGTCCAATGCGGGTTGGTTGATGTCACATGTCTTCTAATTTTTGGTTCTAGGACATGCCAGTTTCCTTAGATGTTTTCCTTCACCGTTTTGAGAGCAGCGGTGATTAAATAATTTACACAAAGTAAAGCGCCTGCCTGGGTTTGAACTCACGACCTACAACTTGTAAGTCGCGGCTGTTTCCACTGGGCCACCACTGCATACAAATTAGTGTTCATTTATTTTAGAATAGGTACTTTCAATTTATATTTTTGCTAGAAAATATATGGTAACTAGAACTACAGACTATATCATGTTCCGAGTGTGTGAATCTTGCCACAGGATAAAAGACCTTGCGTTATAAAATAAAAGAGGTTAAAAACGCGTGAATCGGGTGATAACCCGTGTTGCCGCGGTAGGTACCTACTCAACGACAGTATCGCATTGGCAATTTGGCAACCCGGGTTGTCTTTCTGAGGTGAAAAATCTATTGTGTTTGCTAATTGCGTGCGATGGGTTAAAAATTAGACAAGAAGCAAGTTCTCACAGCATTAGTAATGGAAAAT
Organism: Polia nebulosa; assembly: GCA_951329385.1. Classification (NCBI taxonomy): domain Eukaryota; kingdom Metazoa; phylum Arthropoda; class Insecta; order Lepidoptera; family Noctuidae; genus Polia; species Polia nebulosa. The sequence goes on along the minus strand of OX589602.1, from coordinate 18,439,771 downwards.
ATCCGAAAATCGTTAATTACTTTTTTTTGTGTCAATATTCTTACATAAAATTTGCAGCAGCAAAACGACCGTAAGGTACGATGATTAATGTTCCGAAACAGACCTATAAAAGGGTTAAGTTGAAGGTCGTAGGTTGGTAGGTACCCCAAGCAGTCGAAGCGGACCTTTTATCGTATATATGCTATAACATTCTGAGATAAAAAAAATAAAAAAGCCTGCTTCTTACATCTACCTACTTATATTTGAATGGTAAACCATTACGCAGATAACGAGTATTTAACTTGGGTACCTACAATAATTATACTCAACAATAATAGCAAAGTAAACAGGCGTATCGGAGAGCGGTGCGGTGGCTAAGTTTCGGTATCTACTTCGCGCAGCTGCTGCGCTGTCGAAGGTCAACGAAAATGCATCGCTAAGTGGGTCAAACAATTACCTAATTGGATAGATAAGTGTTAATACCTAGCTACTTGTCTATAATTCATAGTCATAAATGGTAGCCATTTATTGTAGGCATTACGAATCGAACTTTTTAACAATTTCACATCCTAAATTAGCCTTTTACTCACGATGCGTTCCTATAGGTCAGTATTCCTACATAAGTGTGTCCAATACCATCCAGCTCAGTGACGATGATGATCTACTAGAATCTAGTCTGAATTACATCTAGTAGGTAACTAGATGCTGATTAATATAATTCGGACTTGACCGTATCCTGACTGGATCTGAATGTCGTTTTTTTTTATCACTATTCAACCCGATTGTATCTACACTTTTCTTATTTTTCGATTACCTAATGCTTGCTTTTTCCTGCGGCGGTGGCGCGCTCACGTGGCATAACAAACTAACACCGTGTATTTATCTCCTGCAATAAAAACTAGCCTATGCACTCAACCAACGATGATGTAGCATTTTATTAGATAGGTAGTGAAATAATTTTACATTTCTCATACTCGGAAAGTAGTGTTTGTTTGATCTGAGTAGCGGATGTAAAACGCTGTTTCCCTCCCTAGGGCGGGACAGACTCATAGTAATTGCTTCACTCCCTAGGGCCGGAATGAATTTTAAAAATATAACTTTTGTGAGTGTATAAACAGCCACTGTGAATTAAAAAAATACCTAACCGACGAAAAAAAGAAGGAGGTTCTCAATTCGACCGTATATTTTTTTTTGTGTCTGTTCAGCACTCACTCCGTTAATGATAAAATTTAGAGAAACCCCTAAAAATTGTGGGCACGAATAGTGTTTCTATTTACTTTTTGTATCTAAATCAGGTAGGTATTTGCGTTTAGGAATCATCACATCATGAAACTGAGCTGATGATGGAAACCATAACTTTCTTAAACAATAAGAAGTTAGATATAAAAAAATGATGCGAGCCACAAAATATCATAAAATAAAAACTGTTTAACAAAAAATTAAACCAACGAAAAAGAACTAAATGCACAAAATAAATAGCTAAACTTTTTAAGTCTTTAGTATTGAGCTTATTGACATATATTTCGCACTTGTGTGGAAAAGTCCGGCTAATAGTATTAGTAACACAATTTATAACAGCGGCGAGCCCTACAAAAATCTAACACAGCGCACGAAAAAAGACTCCACGAGCCATTCCTCACAAATATTTGCTTCAAAATAGGTAGGCATTGTGTTTATGATATTTTATTTATTGTTTCTTCGTAAGCGTGTTGAAAAACGTCGTTTGCTACTCGAAGCATTTGTGACAATGTTTGTGCAATGAAAAAGTTTGCTCACTTGCATCAAAATGTACCTAGTATTGTCGTGGCCAAAATACAGATTTTGGCCACGACAATACTAGGTATATTTTATGAACATTTAATTTTACACCAGTGTCAACTTGTTTTTCAATTCAAATCTCTTTAGAGAACCTCTTTACACAATCTCACCTATGATTAAATTGCCTCCTACTTCTTCATATATGTCTATTACTACTAGCAAAGTCATTGACTACTAGCGACCCGCCCCGACTTCACACGGGTGCAAATTTCACAACAAAAACCTTCCTCATCAAAATCCGTTGCTTGATTTCGAAGGAGTTAGCGGATAATCACAAAAACAGACGCGGACAACAGCTTTGTTATAATATACTATTTAGAGATAAGTATAGCAGTCAGGAATGAGATGATATAGTTTATAGATGTCATCCAAACCTAACGTTAATAAAGTACCTAAGTCATTATTACCGGGCCGGGGGTGTACCGGGCAATAATATTGTACCTATTTACTTTCATTAACCGATGGTCAAATTGTGTTTGAAATACGTGCGAAAACTTTGACCTCGCGACCTGCAACTAGCAGAGCAGCGGTGGCCGACCCAGTAGGTACCGCTCGCAGGGGCCAGGCCAGCCAACACCCCTCATGGCTTGTGCAAAGTAGAATATTAGGGGTAAACGGTATCTTTGACTTGGGCTAGCTCTCATTCTAGTAAGCTCCCGTGCTTGGCTTGTGAGTTAAACTGAAAACTTCTCTCGTTCCGCTTAGGAGTTAGCAAAAAATACGTGTCTAATATTTTTTGATAGTCTAACTTACGGACTAAATAGAATTATTATGTTAGAGCCCGGGAATCATCCCTCTTCATTAGGCTATTTGTTGGGAATTCAATACGACGCCCGTGATATAAAATACTACCTACTTCATCAATATTTTAATGACAGCAAAAGCCTGGCTTTTTAAACCTAAAGTGAATACCTACACAAATGACATAAAGCATTATTCTTATTAGCTCAATCTTTTATAAATAGGAAGATTTGGCAAATTAGCACTAAGAATGCCAAACGAATATCTCAACGCCCTGTACAGAAAGTTACTACACAATTAGATTTGCCAATTTTTTTTTAAAGACAGAATATAAGCACAGAATATATAATAGTACATAGTACTATGCTTATCTTATCAGAGAGGGTTAATACATTTAATATTTTTACATTTTTTTTTTTTTTTATATATGTATTATTTGTGCCTTTTGCGGCACAATAATTTTTCATCATTTTTAAAGAATTGTATAACTCCAAACATTCTAAATCTAAGTCAATGCAGATCATAAGCTCATTGTTAGGGTTCCGTGTCCGAAGAGTCCAAACGACAGACAGACGGACACGTAAGTGACTGCAATAGGGGTCCCTATTGCTGTCACTCACTTGTCCGTCTGTCTGTCCGTCGTGTGTCACAAAATTTTGTTCCGAAAATTTTTTTTACTTCCTATTGACATATGAACTTGAAATTTGGTGAAAACGTTTATTATTAAGTAGTTAAGTACGTATATTTTACTAACAAATACCAACACATTGGTACGGAACCCTAAATGTGCGAAGTGTTGTTTCACCTTATTCTTTTTTGCTTTGGTCATGTAAGTTAAGAGTAGTTGGGGAAAAAGTCGAACTATCGAGGCGCTGCTCAGTGAACCAAGTGGATCACTAGAGCTAATCCAACCTATGGGAAACTCATTTGGAGACAGCTGGGACGCCCAAACCTCCCCGGATATGGCCACCGGGTCTTTCTATCCAGTCGCCGGCTGGCACGGTGGAGCATACCGGGATTTTTCGCGACTTTGCGGAGCAGCCTTTGGCACGTGGCTGACGTGCTAGCTTGGGCTCTCTACTGACTGCGGTCGGCCAACGGCTAGTACCGTGCTTTGGATACCGCTACCCTCCAAAATGAGTTGCCCAGAGATCAAGACCGGTTCTGAACAGCACAACTGACAGCTTCTTTCTTCCCCAAAGGCACTGGCACTCCCGCACACCGACGGAACACAGCAAGCTGCTTGGCGCCGGATCCGGGTGGGATGGTGGTCACGAGCCAGGCGGCCCCTTGCGAAGCCTACCACCACTTAAGTCGGGTCGTTCAGCCTTTCCAAAGCCAAGCCTGTGATGCCGTTGCCCGGAGTGGACCGCTAGGAGTTAGATCCCAAACCACCCCAAAACTGTCATTTTAGAGTACGGTTTTTTTTTTTTTTTTTTTTGGGGTGGGAAATCATCCTATGACTTCTCCCGCTCTGGGCGGAGCGGGAGGGCGTGTCAGACTCTTACTGACTAAAACCCACCCCTGTTCCTTCCTGCCTTTGAGTGCCCAGGGGCGAGGTAACTCCGTATGAAGCTCAAGTGGTTGCCAATTCGCCTTCGCCGGAATGCCCACATTCTTTCCCTTTTGTATAATATACTCTTTTCCCCTTTCACCCCTCTTTACCTCAAAAATCGTTTTCAGTTTCTTTGTGATTCCCACACGAAATGTCTCAGGTCATCAGATAACTTACGACTTAAAATGCCGATGCATTCCACGACTTTCTTGGATAAATCCTTTGCTGTCCAAGCTGCTCGTCTGTGGAATGCATTGCCTGACCCAATAAAACGCGCTCAATCGTTGCCTGTGTTTAAAAGGCTGGTAAAGGAACACTACCTGTCACTGTGACTATCGTTGGTCGTCATTTATTTTTACTTTATATGTGTATATATATTGTATTTGTGTATATATTATACAGCATATGTATGTATATGTGTATCTGTTGTATTATATTGAATATTGGTATTGTCACACCAATGACAGCCCCATATCTTGTCCAGGCAATTACTCTCCATTCTAGGTTGCCTGGAAGAGATCGCGGAAAGCGATAAGGCCGCCCATTGTATTTGCTTTAGTTTTTAAGTTTCTTTAGTTATATATCATGCATGGTGTACAATAAAGAATATAATAAATAAATAAATAAATAACTCTGTTTCAAATTTATCCTCAACCCCCGGGCAGGCATCGGCCATGACGGGCCCCGTCTCTTGCTGACAACTCTTTGTGGCGCGCGTGGAACACTACGCGCCGTCGACTCTCGGGCCTGGTGCTGATCGGACGGCGAGCTACCCATTACTCGCCGTCCGCAGGCCCGGGTCTACGGTGGCCGGAGATCGTCTCGCGGCGCCGGAAGTCCCCGGCGTCTCCTGAGGCGGCTGCTGCTGAGGGCGTGAGGGCGACTCCGTTGTTGGTGCTCTCTCACGCGTCCCGCCTCCGCCTTCGCGAGCATTACTGCTTCGCAGAAGGAGGAGACGGCTTCCCATTCCCTCTCGCTCCGTACCATGGCCTGAACCAGGGCAGGGCGCGAGAGGTCGCTGCCGCCTTAGAGTACGGTTGGCAACCATATAAACACTGTACACACTACATAACTCTACTCAGTCTACTCACATGCTAGTCATGCGACATAACCCTGCAATATAGGTAGTGTATCTATAAGATGCTTTTAAGATTAGACTTAGATTAGAAGACATTAAATTATCGTTACAAATTGCACAATCATGTCAAATCCCTAGTCTGAGATTATGTACAGCTATGCGTTAGACAACACTAAGGGACTGGACGGTATCTATGACATTTTGACCGTGACTTTTGCGTTCTTATTCAGAGAGACTTGGATAACTTTGACTAATTGAATGGTGGAGAATAGTTATGTGTAGGTTCATAGCAGCCTCGTTTTTCGCAGTTTTTTCTTAGGTTTATAAACCCGATTCCGAACCCGAAGCAAGTTTTTCATAAAATACGCTACAGTTTTGGTTTCCGCAACTCCACGCTCAAGGCGCGTATTTAGCGTACAGGTGGGACAGGTCTGTCATGCAATCCACCCCAGCTCCTCAAGGAAGGCCAGCAGCGCCCTGGTGTTATCTGTTATAAGTTGTCCTGTTTTCTATAGGTATAGAACTATTTTCAGTATTTTTTTTTTCAGAATTTTAGACTCGTATTCGAATTCTAGTTCCAATAATATTCAATATTTCTTTATTTATTTTACGCGTCCGTGTTCGAGGAGCTCGTGGCTATAATAATGACAGCAGACAGGGTCGATCTCAAGGTTAAGCAACGCTCACTGAGGTCCCTCGGAAGGCATGTTAAGCCGTTGGTCCCAGCTGTCAGAAGATTTTTGACATCTGACACGTAGCAGTCTTGCCATGGGGTATTAGTATTACCCAGTTACTGGGTTGGCGAGGTCAGATAGACAGTCGTTTCATGTAAAATACATACTGGTATTCAGCTGCATGCGGTTTGACTGGAAAAACTGCGTCCGTGTTTGGGTTCGGGCCTACGGAGCCATACGAAAAACGTTTGGTTCTCAAAGTAGGTGCATACTTAAAACTGCATTCAAACATTTTCTGATCCGAGAATTGGACCAATTAATGCGAAAAAGAGTATTTTCATAATTTCAAAAGAACCGTAAGGAGCAAACAATAGATATATAAAGTTCACGCCTCTAGCACAAATGGAGGTAGATAAACTAGGTACATAATACTGCCTAACATGCTACGCTACGACTCCTAGTTTCATTGTGACATCATGTTAGCTATGAGTCTCTCTAATGCAAAATTGCAAATATTTGGGTACCTATTTTTTTTTTAATTATTCAACTAACCTCTCTCGCGTGTTTCACTAACACTAGGCGACAAATAATTGTAAAATTTTGTGCAAATTCGTGCTCCGAAACGGTTCCTACTCACGCTTTTGTTTAGGAATATCGTTTAGGTGACTTTACGGACGGCATCTACACAGAAATCATTAGCTAGTTAGTAGCAGAAAAGAGTCGTTAAAACGAAAGCAAATGCCGAGATAAGTTGTAATAGGTAACTAGAGACAAAATCATAATGTAATAACAATGACGTATAAATTATTGTGTAATAATTAGTACATTCCTTTTAGATTTCATAATCTAAAAGGAATGTTAGGTCGATCTTCTACATCCATAGAGCATACAAATGAAATTTTGCTGGTTGGTAAGCACATCACTTGAGAACGGCTGGACCAATCCGTTTTTAAAGCCCCCGTACGGTAACCAACGGGAACTTACCATGCCTCCGCTGTCCATCCAACTGCAAATCCAACCATGTCTTTTTGCGGGCTGTATCTCTCAGACGATTGGCGTCTCTAAAATCTTGCAACCAGGACAAGAAGCATGAAACCCCCGGATTTTGAAGCTTAGAACCTGGATGTGTCTAGTTGAATTTTTTAATATTTTCGGGGTCATCGAATATGTACAATAATGGTTTTTTTTTTGCAATTTTTCAAATACCCCTAAGTTTGTTAAAATCAATTATGTATCGGAGTTGCAAAAAAAGCAATTGGTAGCTTGAAGTTTGACAACATTTTTTTCAAAGTAGGTAATGTGCATCGCGCAATCTTAACGAATACCGTGAAAAAAAAACAATTTTTATTTAATTCTTTTTTATTGGTCTACGGACAATATCGGTATTTAATTGGAAATGGATACCCGGGCCTGCGGGCGGCGAGTAGTGGGTAACTCGCCGCCCGATCAGCACCAGGCCCGAGAGTCGACGGCGCGTAGTGTTCCACGCGCGCCTCAAAGAGTTGTCAGCCAAAGGACGGGGCCTGTCACGACCGATGCCTGCCCGGGGGTTGAGGGTAAATTCGAAAGAGTTACCTCGCCCCTGGGCATTCAGGGCAGGGAGGCACAGGGGTGGGTTTTAGTCAGTAAGAGTCTGACACGCCCTTCCGCTCCACCCTAGAGCGGAAGAAGTCATAGGATGATTTCCCCACCCCCAAAAAAATGAAACCCCGCCCGGACGCTGCCCGGACGCCCTCTAAACTAGGACAAATCCGGGGAAACCAGGACGGATAGCAACCCTACATGGATATGCCTAGGGGTAGCGGATAAATTCTTAACAGAGTTACCGCACCCCTGGGCACTCAGACAGGGAAATAACAGGGGTGGGTTTTAGTCAGTAAGAGTCTGATACGCCCTCCCGCTCGATGTCATTGGATCACAAAAACGTAAACTAAGTATAAATAGGTATTTTTAACCGACTTCGAAAAAACGAGGAGGTTCTATGTTCGACTGTATATGTGTTTTTTTTTTTATTATGTAAGTATGGCCACCGATTTCTCTGTCAGTTGTGGACCGATTTTCAAAATTCTTTTTTTATATATAAGAGGGCCAGAGGTGGTCCCATGTAAATTTTATCGAAATAGCGTCAGCGCTTTTTGAAAAAATCAACAATAACCAAAAATATGTATACATAGGTGACGTTTTGGTCTTCTCAAATTACGAGTAAGTTCAAATTCCATGTGACTTCCGAAATTAAAGTTATTTTTAATTTTTAGTGTATTTTCATTTTTGGAAGTCGATTGCATTTTTTGTGAAAAAGTTTTTTTTAGTGTACGATGATATTGGCATGGAACCCGTCGTGTACGAGTCCGACTCGCACTTGGCAGGCTTTTTTTCACACCGCCTGCTCGAAAACGTCAAATTACACACATACTAATAATAATTATGTCATGCCAACCTAACCACCCCGGCGCTGGGCCTGGGGTGTATACACCTAAACCTTCCTCATGAATCACTCTGTCTATTAGTAAAAACCGCATGAAAATCCTTTCAATAGAGAAACACCGACTTCCGAAATTAAAGTTATTTTGCACTTTATTGTTTTTTGAAAGTTGATTCTAGTTTTTGTAACACCTGCCGCTGTCGGTTGTAGCCGAACAATAATATTGTACTGAATTTCATTATAATCCGCTGGCCATTCATGTGATTTGAGTTACATATTCAACTAAACATTCGTATGTGTACTTTTTTTGCCCCACACTAGGAATTACACAAGACACCCAGACCCGGAACAACTATCTGTAGGTCATACAAATATTTGTTCTGTGCGGGAATCGAACCCGCGACACGCAGCGCAGCCCTGCGCAGCAGCCGAACGCTCAACCACTGCGCCAACCGTGTCGTCACTATGACCGCGTAACATGCATAATAGCAGAAGTGGCTAGCCAGTACCACTATCAGTGGCCGGCCAGCACCACTCGCAGTGGCCGGCCAGCACCACTCCAGTGGCCAGCCACCATTTCCGCTTGCTTTCAAACAATTATCTCGCAGTAGGTGTGAGAAGAATCGGCACGCCACAATTGCGGCGGTAAGGCCCCTCTTTAGACAAAGACACTCCTCGTGTCTGGAAAGGCGCCACGGCGTCCTCACCTTCCGCCTGACGCAGGTCCTCACCGGACACGGCTACTTCGGGAGGTTCCTGTGTCGGATAAGGCGGGTGGAAACGTCCGGGTGTCACCACTGTGCGGATCACCCAGAGGACACGGTGGAGCATACGGTGGAGTCCTGCCCCGCTTAGGCGGAGCACCGCCGTGTCCTCGTGGAGGCTATCGGCGGCGGCGACCTCTCGCACCCGGCCCTGGTTCAAGCCATGGTACGGAGCGAGAGGGAATGGGAGGCAGTCTCCGCCTTCTGCGAAGCAGTAATGCTCGTGAAGGCGGAGGCGGGACGCGTGAGGGAAGCTCAACGGAGTGGCCCTCGCGGCCCCGGCCGCTACCACCGCAGGAGAGGTACTGGGCGTACCAGGCGTAGGACGTCGCGAGACGATTTCCGGCCACCGTAGACCCGGGCCTGCGGACGGCGAGCAGTGGGTAGCTCGCCGTCCGATCAGCACCAGCCTCGAGAGTCGACGGCGCGTAGTGTTCCACGCGCGCCTCAAAGAGATGTAGTCAGCCACCATTGACGGGGCCCATCGTGGCCGGTGCCTGCATGCCTAGGGGTAGCGGATAAATTCTGAAAATGAGTTACGGCACCTCTGGCCACTCAGGCAGGGAAGGAACAGGGGTGGGTTTTAGTCAGTAAGAGTCTGACACGCCCTCCCGTTCCACCCAGAGCGGGAGAAGTCATTGCATGATTTCCCACCCCACATAAAAAAAAGGTGCTTAGGGACAGATAACTTACAGAAAATGGCCCGGCGAATTGGAAACATCGGCAAAACCTGACAGTTTTTGTACCATATAATATTTTAAATGAACTACTAGGTTCTACCAACGACATCGCCCGCGTATTATCGCAAAGGAACACACTCCCGGGATAAAAATACCCATGGTGATGAAAAGTATATCGTGTCCTAATATGGTCACAATATTTTGTTACGAAGAATGTTTTACTTCCCATTGACATAAGATAATGATTATTATTACGTATACTTTACTAACAAATACCAATATATGGTACGGAACCCTTAGTGTGCGAAATCCGACCCGCACTTGGCCCTTTTTAACCGACTTGGAAAAAGAAGGAGGTTCTATGTTATGTTTTTTTTTTTTTACATATGTCCACCGATTTCTCTGTCAGTTGTGGACCGATATTCAATATTCTTATTTTGAATTTTTCCCAAGGTGGTCCCATATAAATTTTATCGAAATTGCTTCAGCGCTTTTTGAAAAACTGAACAAAAACTAAAAATATGTATACATAGATGACGTTTTGGTTTCCTCCAATTACGAGTATGTTTAAATTCCACGTTACATGTTATTGGGGTTTTTAGTTCTGGGGTATAACAACTAAAGAGTGAAAAATAAAAACTATTTTACAAAAAAAAAAACCACCGACTTCCAAAGAAGAACATACACTAAAAATTTAAAAATATCTTTAATTTCGGAAGTCGGTGTCAAATAACGAAGAAATATAATTTAAACACTTCCGAAATTAAAGTTATTTTCAAATTAGCGTACCTATTTTCTTTTTTGGAAGTCGGTTGTTTTTTTTGTAAAAAAGTTTTTTTATGTCCACTGATTTCTCTCAGTTGAGGACCGATTTTCAAAATTCTTTTTTTTTCCTAAAGAGTATACCTAGCTACTCCAGAGGTGGTCCCATGTAAATTTTATAGACATTGCTTAAGCGCTTTTCGAAAAAACCAACAAAAACAAAAAAATATATGTATACATAGATGACGTTTTGGTTTCCTCCAATTACGAGTATGTTTAAATTCCATGTTCCATGTTATTGGGGTTATAAATTCGGGCGTGACTTTAATATTTAGTTTTAGTTCCGGGGTAAGTGTAACTAAAAAGTGAAAAATAAAAAAAACTTTTTACAAAAAATGTAACCAAGTCGATTGTATTTTTTGTAAAAAGTTTTTATATTTAAATAAGAAAACAGTGATCAATTCTACTAGGTAAGTAGATATTTTAGAAGGGAGCCAATATGAGTAAAAGTATCAAATATTTACCTGAATTTATACATCCGATAGTGAGCACAGCCATCAACGTAAAAACATTTAACGAGTGCATTTTGACGCAAGTTTATATTTAGATGCACATGTATAGATTAGTGTTGTCTTGTAATACTTATATCCATATAAGCACAATATTATTTGTAATGGCACTGAGTGAGCGGTGTTTAGGAGTATGTCTGCGCTGCCCGTCGCAGCTGGCGGTAAGGTAGCCACTGATGCTGGCGAACGGCGCCCGCTCTCGTCATGTTGCATAAGTACCGGCCACAGTTGATACAGATTATCATTTGGGGGACACCAGTACCTACTTTCGCTACTTAGTTACCTACATTTATTTTGTTTCAGTAAATATGATTTGAAAGAGTCGTTCTCCTTGTCAGTAATTATTATAAAAAGCGCTTAAGATTAATAATATTTGGTATAATTTATGTACGCAAAAATGCATAGGTATAAAGTCGCAACTTGTGTAACATGTCCGGCTTAGACCGCAGGTTGGCACTATGAACTAATTCCAAAGCCTTGCACTAACCAGTCGCGTCACTTGTCAGTAGGGTTTGAAATACGTAATTACGCAATTACGTAATTACGGACAGTTTTTAGAATTCTCACAAGTAAGTAACTCATGATCTAAAATCCGTAATAACGAAAATGTATAAGATTTAAATTCAATTTGAGAAAATAAATAACATTATCATTAAATTAACATTCGCCTTACATGCTATTGCAACAATAAACTTTAGGTAATAATTTTGTGCAAGTGGGTATTCCCCGAGTATTAGTTACATCTCCCGAAAAATACCGGTATAATTTGCAAAAAAAATAGTTTTATATTATAGAATAAAGTTTAAGGTTCAGTTATTGAGAATCATGTGAGTCCCTGGTTACTGTGCAGTATTAGAAAGGTATTTAGTTCTTAAACATTATGCAAACATCAGTTTTATCGAGTGAAAATAAAGTTTTTAATTTTGCAAACTAAACAACGTAAGGGAATGCCTTTGGTCTGTTTTTTGAGACTTTAATTTAGAAAAAGTTTTATTACGCAACAGTCAGTCAAATAGTCAATACGTCTAGGGTAAAAATAATTTGATCTAATCATAAACTTTATTTATTGTGTTTGTATCTGTGTACATACATAACATATAAGTGCATGTAAACCACTTCTATGTGTGTTGAATGTGTAAGACTTAAATTTACAACATCTACAAATGCGCAAATAGCACAAAAATGGACAGGGTGAAGGGTCAACTGTTGCAAACAACTGGGTGAGGAAATTAAGAAAATTATGAAAAATGTAAATAAACCTAGGGTAGAAACTAGTGATGTGGCCGGATCGTTAAAAATATAAATTCGCGGATACAGAAACGAATACGTATCATTGGTGCCTAGAACCGCAAATACGGATACGAATACGGATCTCGATTTTCTTACTTTGTCGGTGTCGGTGCGCGTGACTGTGTTGTTTCAACGACAGTTTGCGCTTTGCTTTAGTGACAGACATGTGAAATTTTGTGTGTTTAGTTAAAAGATTTAATTATTTAAGTAAAAAGATGTCTACAAAGAAGTTTAGTAGTGTTTCAGGGAGATATTTAACAATAATAAATGATGACGGTGTCAAGTGTAAAATTAGTGACGTAAAAGTATTCCCGTATGGAAAGGCACAATTTCTTTAAAAAATCTTCTACAGAGAACATTTTAAAGAATTTGAATTATTCTTAAAAGAAGACGCCGCTGAAAAGAGTACCAAAACAATTTCACAGCAGTGATACTTCTTTATGTGATAAAACTTTTAATTCTTTAGCTTTATGAGATCATACTATCAGATGCAGGGACAAGATAAATGATCTTTTTGTTATAGATACTAAATAATGATTGATAACTTAATGTGAATTGTATATCCTTGATTTTTGTTATTTTTCTGTATTTGTACAAGTAACAAGACCTTTAACTACGTGATTAGCAATAACTTGATTTAAATCGAAACTTTAGCTTAAAATGTGTGTCGCAGGACTCGCGGGTGTGTTTGAAAGAGTCACCGGCATACCCATAACCTGGCACAGGCAGCAACACGGGTGGGTTTTAGTCGGTAAGAGTCTGATACGCCCGCCCGCACCACCCAGAGCGAGAGGTTATTTGACGATTTCACACACAAAAAAAAAAAATACTAATGTTTAACAATAGAAATGAGTTTCATTTTGTAAATATTTATGTCTACCTATTTAAGTAGGTACATAGTTAATTTACAATAAATATTATCTAATATATAACTATTTATAACCTAACTACATACAATATAATATATATATATATATATGTATATACAAAGTTGATACGACAGAGGGGCTTTCCTTTAAACTGCCTATACTAGGTACTATTTTCAAGCTCTGTACCAAAAATCAATTAAATCGGAGCAGTAGTTTAGTCACAAACGATTTTTTAAGTTTTGGCCTCGTTTGAACACGATGTATCTTTCCTAACAGCTGATTATGTCTATACGCACAGGTCATGCACCTTAAAACGATAAATCTGAGTATAACCTACGATACGACGCGTTGTTGCCGTTCTCACGCAAGTCACAAGTACATTTTCGCTATAAGATGGCAATGCAAACAAGGATAATGGGTATAAAGTATGGTATAAAGGGTGGTTGCGTTTTACTCTGAATTGTAAGCTATTTAGTTTGTTTGAAAAAAAAAAAACCTCATTTATTATTATTTTTATTTTTATACCGTATCGAATTAATACTAAACACGTATAGTATACGTAGTTTAATTTAATGCCCCTCTGTCACATCAACGTTGTATATATATACATATATATATATATATATATATATTATATTGTATGTAGTTAAATATACTTAGGCGTCGAAGTATTCCTCCACATCACTATCATCTGGGCAAGCCGGAAACGTACCCAGAAGACTGGCAGCATTGCCACGTTGAATGGCAATGCTAATTCTTTGGGCGAAGAACGAGCCAGCCCTCTGGTCACGCAAAGTGTCAACCAGTCGGTGAGAAATATCTTTAAAAAGATGACGTTCACTCGGATCCCATGACCTAAGCGTTTCGACCCCAAATGGCTCAAAACTGTAATTACCAATAAGGTTACAGTATTTGCGCCGCTTGAGGGTCTCAGCAGCTGCAGCGGCAGCGCTGGCACAGCCCACCGTACTCAGAACATGAGATGGCGCAAGGGTGTTGACACAGGTTGCGTCCCACACCAGAGGCCTACCCACCTTCCAAGGCACCAACGTCATGCCATCTGGTCTCTTCCCATCGTCACGTACCAAGCCGCTTGGTTCTAATACGGCAGGTACGCCGGCGATGACAAGAGCACGACGAATAATATCGTTGATGCTAGCGTGACGTGCTATGTGGCCTGCGCTCATACAGCAGGAAAGGCCATGGTGTCCGAGGCTGTTGACAGCTTCATCACAGTGGCAGCAATGTGGAGCAACACAAGGTGCACCTAAGCGTAGACATGTGGCGAGCCGAAAAGATGCGTCATCCATCATAGTGCCTATGGTAGATAACGGAAGTGCCTGAAGCCACAAACCCGACTCCCATTCCACAGCCAGCAAATACGCACGCTGAACAGTATTCGAAGACGTGTTAACCAAGTTGTTCCGTATAATACTGCAGAGCGGCACATCCCACCGTCTCTGGGAGGACAGGTTGTCGGACAAATCCGTATTTGGACAAGCCATTTTCCAGGCGTTCAACGAATCGGTCAAACACGGTGCTCAAAATCAACCAGTGAGGAAGATAAGATAAGTTTGTTTACCTATTTTTTTTTTAAATAACACACTAGTTGCTTTTTTATTGTCAATTTTTACTCAAAATCCTTCATAAATCATAAGATACTGAAAAATATAAATAAATGAGTCAAACCAACCGTGTAGTCTACACGGTTGGCGCAGTGGTTGAGCGTTCGGCTGCTGCACTGCGTGTCGCGGGTTCGATTCCCGCACGGAACATATATTTGTATGACCTACAGATACTACTATGTGTAGGTCATACAAATATATGTTCCGGGTCTGGGTTTTCTGTGCATGTGAGTTTACACGTTTGTGAACGCACCCACAATACAGGAGTAATTCTTAGTGTGGGACAAAGTTTTATTTAACAAAAAAAAAATTAACAAAAATTCCGTAATTACGTAATTTGAGCATCAAAATGCGTTACTAGTTACGTAATTGGTAAAGCCATAATTTTGGAAGTCCTACTTGTCAGTAGTTACCCACATGCTCCCATTACAAAATATGTTAGGCACATATATGTATACCTAAGTTACCTACCGTACTTAAAACTTCCTACATCGGTACTTCTACTACTTCTTACTGCGTACCGACATGGTTTCCATTTACTAAATAACCCATAAAAAAATGTTGCCAAGGAGGTGTCTCACTTATCTATTTCCTTTATTTTAGATAATAAGCAGTCTTCTGCTCTCTATCTCTTAAACGGAAACTGTTTACAACATGTTATGCGGAATTATGGCCATAGTTGACCTAGAAAGTCGGTCTTTATAAACATTATACTCATGTTTCGCGCTCCTTTCCTTACTACATGATCGGCAATAAAAAGGTATGATCAAAGTGATGTAAGCCAAAATCAATTTAATAAAAAACCAGGTCAACACCTTCAACATAAGCGCCCGCGTGTGACGTATACGCGTACGCGTGCGCCGGAGACAGTGCCATGTCCGTTTCAGTTTCCTTATGAAGTAACGAAATGACTTGCACAAGTTTATCCGTCATCTTTTTAAGAACTATTTCGAAGAGGTGTCAGGAGTTAGAATCCGTGTCACCAAAGAGATAAATATGAGTACCTACTATAAAATAAATATGAGTAAGTAGTACATAGTAGTTACTGACATAATTTATTAGTTACTGATGTATCTTTATCTAATAAAAAAGTTGCATTATCAGGCTCTGCCTGCTGGGACAAATGCTTCCTCTACATATTCCTACTCCTATTGGCCCATATTTTAGCGGGCTGTATCTCATGATCCTTAACATGTAGACAGTTGAAAATTTCACAAAATATGTATTTCTGTTGCCTCTATAACAACAAATAATAAAAATAATAATCAATGAAAAATTAAAGGGGGGCTCCCCTACTAGAAACGTGTTTTTTTTGCTCGATGTTATAATGGCAACAAGTAGACGCGTAGGTATGTATAATCTTGTACGATGGTACGGAATCCTTTATGCACGAACCCGATTCGCACTTGGCCGGTTTTTTTTTTCACCTTTCTCGATACGAATGTTCTTCCTTCGAGGGCTCCGTAGTACCTAACTTAACTACAGAGTCCGAACCTGACTACTTAAGGGCCTACCTCCGCATAAGTGGCGCCCTCATTGAACAAAAAATCGTATCTCTGCAAGGAAAAGAAAGAAAACGGCCGTTTTTGACACTTTTGCTTACTACTTTGGATACGAAACATTTTGAGTTCTGTTTTAGCAACGTCAAAATATCTTATCCTATTTGTAACAAATGCAACATAGGATTCTTTAATCTTTATTTTCTACGCTTTGCTACGATTTTTTATTCAATGAGGGCGCCACTTGGCGGCTATATATACGCCTTAAAGTTTAATCATACAGGGTGTAACGGAAAGGTGTGGTTATATTTTAAGAACCGGTTCTGCCCATGGAAATGAACAACTTTCTCTTAGAAAAAATAGAAAATTCCCAACAAAAAAAAATTGTACTTTCCGTACAAAGTTATCATCAGCTGATCAATGTTTGAATGAAAGGTATTTTTTTATTCTTTTTTAATGGACATCTTTAATATCGATAGGCAGATGTAGTTCTTAAAATATGACCACACCTTTCCGTTACACTCTCTATAGTACAACTTATGTAAGTACCTAAGTTTACAATGGAAGGTGCAAGCAAATTACTAATATTTCTGTAAAAAAGCCTAATGAATATACCTTCTGTGCCGACTGTCGATTACCTACTAAGAGTGAAACGGTCTGGGCCGGTCTGGCCTTACGACCTCTGGCTCCAGTTTGCATTTTAGTGTCTGAGCTATGCGCGCTTACTTACTTTGTGTCTGTCTGTATGTCACGGCCATTCAGTCAGTGGTACAGACTGCTATCAACTTAAAATTCGACATAGTAGCAGAACAGAAGCCAATTTGTTCACAGACCTATCCAGTTTTGAGTACTTAAGTCATTCGTTCAGTTTTTTGAGTGGTTATTCTTGGTTGATCCACTCAGACTTGCAACAGAACTACTACTCACACCCAATTTTTGTTTTTTTTTTTTTATACGGTCAGGAACGTGCACAAAACATAATGTGGTACGTATGTGATAAGCAGTGGCATGGGCATCAGCATGATTATTTTTTAGGGATGTGTGCACTATCATCGACACTTTACGAAAATTACCTAAATAAGGACGGTCATCATTGCACTATAGTTGAATGATCTTAATCATCAAGAACATTACAAAAAAAAAAAATGGTGGCACTTACCTACCTTACGTCATTAAGTCATTACGTGTAAGTAAATGACAGATGAAAATAGTAAATTATGCACCATGGGGATGAAGCAGTGTCTTTTGTCACAACTCACAAGCGCCATGTAGATTATTGTTTATTCTATTCTACATTGAATCCTGAGCGAATGTAGGACCCCAGGGTCAGGTAAAGTTTAACTCACGAGTGTAGATCGAGGAATTTAAGCTAGCTGAAGACAAATACACCTTTATGGCTTTATCCCTGAGGAGAATCTTCTCTTTACACACCTACTAAATGGACTGCACAAATTACTTCAGTAATTGCCCGCGTAAGTAAATTGATGCCAATCTTTAGAAAGCTTAGGAATTCTGCTGATCATGAAACCTTATATAATAAATAAAATAAAAAGCCTTTTATTTCATGAATTAAATTCATTTACTAATAGCAGCGACTAATCGCAACGACTAATAGCAGCAACTTATCACACCGACTAATCGCAACGACTAATCGCAACAACTGAACTCAAGGACTAATGGAAACAATTAATCGCAACGACTAATAGCAGCGACTAATCTCAAGGACTAATCGTAACAATTAATCGCAACGACTAATAGCAGCGACTAACAGGAGCGACTAATCTCAAGGACTAATCGCAACGACTAATAATAGCGACTAATCGCAACAACTAATCTTAAGGACTAATTGCAACGATTAATAGCAGCGACTAATCACACCGACTAATCGCAACAACTAATCTCAAGGACTTATCGCAACAATTAATCGCTACGACTAGTAGCAACGACTAATCGCAACGACTAATAGCAGCGACTAATCACACCGACTAATCGCAACAACTGAACTCAAGGACTAATCGAAACAATTAATCGCAACGACTTATCGCAACAACTAATCTCAAGGACCAATCACAACAATTAATCGCAACGACTAATAGGAGCGACTAATCTCAAGGACTAATCGCAGCAATTAATCGCAACGACTAATAGCAGCGACTAATAGGATAGATTAATCTCAAGGACTAATCGCAACAATTAATCGCAACGACTAATCATACCGACTAATCGCAGCAATTAATCTCATGGACTCATCGCAACAATTAATCGCAACGACTAATAGGAGCGACTAAACGCAACAAGTAATCTCAATGACTAATCACACCGACTAATCGCAACAACTAAACTGCAACAACTAAACTCAAGGACTAATCGATACAATTAATCGCTACGACTAATAGCAGCGACTAATCGCAACGACTAATAGCAGCGACTAATCTCAAGGACTAATCGCAACAGCTAATAGCAACGACTAATAGCAGCGACTAATAGGTGCGACTAATCTCAAGGACTAATCGCAACAACTAATCTCAAGGACTAATCGCTACGACTAATTGCAACGACTAATAGCAGCGACTAATCGCAACGACTAATAGCAGCGACTAATCGCAACGACTAATAGCAGCGACTTATCACACCGACTAATCGCAACAACTAATCTCAAGGACTAATCGCAACGATTAATAGCAGCGACTAATCACACCGACTAATCGCAACAACTGATCTCAAGGACTTATTGCAGCAATTAATCGCTACGACTAGTAGCAACGACTAATCGCAACGACTAATAGCAGCGACTATGACACCGACTAATCGCAACAACTGAACTCAAGGACTAATCGAAACAATTAGTCGCAACGACTAATTGCAACAACTAATCTCAAGGACCAATCGCAACAATTAATCGCTACGACAAATAGCAGCGACTAATAGGATAGATTAATCTCAAGGACTAATCGCAACAATTAATCGCAACGACTAATCGCAACAACTAATTTCAAGGACTAATCGCAACGACTAATAGCAGCGACTAATCATACCGACTAATCGCAGCAATTAATCTCATGGACTCATCGCAACAATTAATCGCAACGACTAATAGGAGCGACTAATCGCAACAAGTAATCTCAATGACTAATCACACCGACTAATCGCAACAACTAAACTCAAGGACTAATCGAAACAATCAATCGCTACGACTAATCGAAACGACTAATAGCAGCGACTAATCGCAACGACTAATAGCAGCGACTAATCGCAACGACTAAGACAGCGACTAATCTCAAGGACTAATCGCAACAATTATTAGCAACGACTAATAGCAGCGACTAATAGGTGCGACTAATCTCAAGGACTAATCGCAACAACTAATCTCAAGGACTAATCGCTACGACTAATTGTAACGACTAATAGCAGCGACTAATCTCAAGGACTAATCGCAACGACTAATAGCGGTGACTAATCGCAACGACTAATAGCAGCGACTTATCACACCGACTAATCGCAACAACTGAACTCAAGGACTGAACTCAAGGACTAATCGCAACGATTAATAGCAGCGACTAATCACACCGACTAATCGCAACAACTGATCTTAAGGACTTATTGCAACAATTAATCGCAACGACTAATAGGAGCGACTAATCGCAACAAGTAATCTCAATTACTAATCACACCGACTAATCGCAACAACTAAACTCAAGGACTAATCGAAACAATCAATCGCTACGACTAATCGCAACGACTAATAGCAGCGACTTATCGCAACGACTAATAGCAGCGACTAATCGCAACGACTAAGACAGCGACTAATCTCAAGGACTAATCGCAACAATTATTAGCAACGACTAATAGCAGCGACTAATAGGTGCGACTAATCTCAAGGACTAATCGCAACAACTAATCTCAAGGACTAATCGCTACGACTAATTGTAACGACTAATAGCAGCGACTAATCTCAAGGACTAATCGCAACGACTAATAGCAGCGACTAATCGCAACGACTAATAGCAGCGACTTATCACACCGACTAATCGCAACAACTGAACTCAAGGACTGAACTCAAGGACTAATCGCAACGATTAATAGCAGCGACTAATCACACCGACTAATCGCAAAAACTGATCTTAAGGACTTATTGCAACAATTAATTAATATCCAAAGACGTTTCATAAAATATCTTTGCTTTCATCAAAAGATTCCATATCAGTCAACCGGATATATTGGACTCTGTAAGAAGTATCATCTGCTGCCACTGCTAGATCGACGTAAAATTGCTGACCGTTTATTCTTGTTAAAAATCCTCAATAACAGTATTCATAGCCCTGAGTTACTGTCAAAATTTTATTTTAATGTGCCAAGTAAAACATTTCGCTTTAATCCACCCTTACGTGTTCCTCATACATCTTCGAATTATAGGCAGAACAGTTATATTGTGCGCGCAAGTAGTAGTTTCAATGATATGTGCAAGGAATATGCTTTAGATCCATTCACAATTAGTGTGAATTCGGCCAGAAGGTGCTTAAGCTTAAATTTTTTTAGTAATAAGTTGTTTAGTAGTAAGTAGCGGTAGGTTATATTACTTGCTTTTGTTTTTATTTTATTATTTTCGTCATATAATTGCAAACCAATTTTGCTTCTTTCTTTAAAGCGGTGTGTTTTTGTTTTTGTGCTCACACCACAAAATTATTATAGTTCTATAAGTGAGGATTTGTAATTGGCTTTCTGGTGACTATGATTTCCTTTTTTATTTGCTTTTATTAGCTGTAAGTCTTCCATGTACTAAATAAATAAATTAATCGCTACGACTAGTAGCAACGACTAATCGCAACGACTAATAGCAGCGACTAATCACACCGACTAATCGCAACAACTGAACTCAAGGACTAATCGAAACAATTAATCGCAACAACTAATTGCAACAACTAATCTCAAGGACCAATCGCAACAATTAATCGCAACGACTAATAGGGGCGACTAGTAGTACCGACTACGACTAATTGTAAGGCCTAATAGCAGCGACTAATCTCAAGGACTAATCGCAACGACTAATAGCAGCGACTAATCGCAACGACTAATAGCAGCGACTTATCACACCGACTAATCGCAACAACTGAACTCAAGGACTAATCGCAACGATTAATAGCAGCGACTAATCACACCGACTAATCGCAACAACTGATCTCAAGGACTTATTGCAACAATTAATCGCTACGACTAGTAGCAACGACTAATAGCAGCGACTGAATTCAAGGACTAATCGAAACAATTAATCGCAACGACTAATTGCAACAACTAATCTCAAGGACCAATCGCAACAATTAATCGCAACGACTAATAGGGGCGACTAGTAGGAGCGACTAATCTCAAGGACTAATCGCAACAATTAATCGCATCGACTAATAGGAGCGACTAATCGCAACAATTAATCGCAACGACTAATCGCAACAACTAATTTCAAGTATTAATCGCAACGACTAATAGCAGCGACTAATCACACCGACTAATCGCAACAATTAATCTTAAGGACTAATCGCAACAATTAATTGCTACGACAAATAGCAGCGACTAATAGGATAGATTAATCTAAGGGACTAATCGCAACAATAAATCGCAACAATTAATCTTAAGGACTAATCGCAACAATTAATCGCTACGACAAATAGCAGCGACTAATAGGATAGATTAATCTCAATGACTAATCGCTACGACTAATCGCAACGACTAATAGCAGCGACTAATCGCAACGACAAATAGCAGCGACTAATCTCAAGGAATAATCGCAACGACTAATAGCAGCGACTAATAGGAGCGACTAATCGCAACAAGTTGTAACAAGGCAGTGTTAAAAGCCTTGTTTATTTTTTGACCTCTATTCCAAAATTACGTTCTCTGCTACCTTTTTTTAATTTCAAATTCAAAAATTACTTAGTTTTCTCTGTCAAGTCTCTGTTTCGATATTAAAAATCAGTTCTAATTCTGCAGCCGAGCTAGTAGAAGCTCATTATCATTTCTGCCTTAGCCATCTCGAATATGCTTCTCAAATCTGGAATCCAAATTACAATGTTTATATTAATCGCCTTGAAAGTATACAAAGGCGATTTTTAAGGTACACTCAATATCGTTCAAATACATATCTTCCTAACTATACAAGTAGGTGTAAGAAACATAATATATTCTTCCTTTGCATGAGCGAAGGAAAATTGCAGATCTTGCTTTCCTATTTAATATAATGAACGGATCTACTGACGTCCCAGAGCTGGTGGCCAGGATTGGACTGCGTGTACCGTCTGCGTTTCTTCGGAGACCTCGTCTCCTTCATGTACCTATTGTGAATACAAACTATAGGCAAAATACATATATTTTAAGAGCATGTCAAATGTTCAACATGGTTTGCCGGGATGTTGAGCTTGATTTATTCACAAATAGTGTCCATATTTTAGAAAAAATATTAAGTAACGCTTTCTTTGGTGTGTAACTTTGTTTAGTAATTATTTAATTTATTTTTGCTTTTTCTCTTTCTACTGGATGTCTTATTTCATTCCATGCTGCAGTCCAGCATGACAACACATGACAAATGAAATCATTGCTTGAGATTAAAGGGAGTGACGTTTTGACGTTCATACTGGTGATATCGCTGTCTGATTTCTCTCGGTATAAAAATAATAATACGACGTTAAAGTGATTAAAAGGTTTTTAATTAAGTGTTTATAAACATATTACATTATATACAGTGTAGTACAGACTCGCGATTGTTCCTAAACCGCATAAATATTTAATTCGCAAGGGGATATTTAGTTACCCTCAATTTTTTGAAAAAAATTACGTTCAATTGTCAACAATTGTTTACCAAAATCAGGAAAGACAATTGACTGATTATAGCAACTACGAGAATGGCGGTGAAATGTGGTGCATGCGGCAAGTTTGTGTCGGCAGTAGACACAGCAAAGTGCACAAAATGTAGCGCCGCCTATCACAGAGGGTGCGTCGCCTTACCAACAAAGGGTCCCTTAGCCACCGTTTGGCATTGCCCTGAGTGCAGGAAAAGTGTCCGTAGGGACAATAGGGCCGATACGCCTGTACGTGGCTATGTGGGAGAGGTACAGGGAGAGAGTGAGGAGCTGGTGACCGTGTCGGCGACTTCTACTGGTGCAACGATCCTGGGGCGTACGACGCCCTTATCTACTACAGCGTCGCCGACAACCCTAACATCTGCTGCACCGCCGTCGCCTGTTGTGATTGGCGTGGGGAGCGTTGCCTCGGGGATGCCTTCAGAGCTCCCTCAGGATGTAGGTTCCGTCTTGAAGCTGGTGGTGGAGGAGTTTCGTACTCTGCGGTTTGAGGTCCTGGAGCTCAGGAAAGACGTAGCGCAGTTGAAGGCGTCAAACGATTCTTGCCACGCTAGGATGGATGACATGGAGTCTAGATTGGTGGTGCTCGAGAAACGACAAGATGATCCGCCAACACATTTGGGTGCGGTGGAGAACGTTGTGCAGCAGCTCAGGCGTGACCTGAATGACAGGGATCAGGAGCTGATGGCAAATGATCTCGTCATAGCTAATGTGCCCGAATCGCAAGCAGAGAATCCAAACCATCTGTTCCAGCTGATTGCCACGAGGCTAGGTGTGGCTATAGAAGAGCGTGACATCGTGAGTGCAGAGAGAGTGGGGGGTAGACATATTAAAGCGACAAGCCCTACGGTTTCCACGGATCCGCGCCCTCGCGCTCTCATAGTTCGCCTCGCTCGACGTGACCAGCGTGACGCTGTGCTGAACGGCGCCCGCGTGCGACGTGGCGCTACAACGGAGAATCTCGGACTTGCTGGGAAACCTGTTCGCTTCTTTGTCAACGAGAGGCTGACTAAGCTGAACCAGCAGTTGTTTCGCCAAACAAGGGTTGCTGCGGGGGCTCACGGATGGCGATTTGTTTGGACGAAGCGTGGGCGCATCTTGGTTCGAAACAAGCCTGGAGACGCCACTCACAGGATTGCATCTAATAAAGACATACACAACATTATTGGACCATACACGGACACTAATACATAAACGTTTGTTTGGTGTTATTCTTTTTATTGTACTAGTTAATTGTCAGTATATTGGTTATGGGATTACATACATGGAATTTGCGTGTCGTATCTGTCAGGAACTGGGGAGGTGGGAACATGAAAGTGAGTATTGCAATGACACAAGGAACATGGTTATAGTTATATACATATTTCATTACTTTACAAAAATAACATTATTCACTAACACTAGATGTAACATATTATTAAAGATATTCAAAATTACTTATTTACTACAAAGACTTAAACTACACCTAGACAAAATATTTTTACACAAAAAAAAATTTGAATATTATATACATTTAAGAACAAAATACTATCGTACTGTAATTACACTTACACAGCTATTACAATTTTACATATGATGACTAAGTCAAAATTGCTAAAGTTTGGTTTATTTAATGCGGGCTCTCTAGCAACTAACCAGGATGAGTTTCTATTAGCGATGTCACAACACTCAGTTGACATAATGGCAATCAACGAAACGTGGCTCAGGCCTGGGGAGGACGGTCGCGCTCCTAAGGTTCCGGGATACAGGCTAAAACACGTGCCGCGCCCTCCGGCTATATGCGAGGGTCGGGGCGGAGGCGTAGCATTTTACATTAAAATGGGAGTAAGGGCGCGCGTACGGCCGCACCCGGAACAGTCTGAGGTGGAACAGATGTGGTTAAATTTAACTATCAATGGTAAAAAGTTATTGATAGGCACTGCATATAGGCCACAATGGTTTGAATTGTCTAACTTCCTGGATGGGTTGACTGACAGTATTAGCGCATTGGCACCTTATGATCATTTAGTAGTTTTGGGGGATTTCAATGTTAATTTATTGGACACAAACAACCAAAATACAAAGGATATAATGGAATTCCTAAATTACACTGAACTGAATCAGGTGGTACAGTCACCAACTCATTTTATAGGAGATAGTAGTACTCTCATAGATTTGGTTTGTACGGATATAGGGGTCCGGAATGTACTAGTTAGTCATATCAGTGAGCTTGGCCATCACTCATTCATTGTATGTGATACTATAATTAAGAAGGCGAGGAGCAAACCTAGGCTAGTTGTATATCGGCCTCTAAGAGATATATTGGAGGATTACTTTATGGTGGATCTGGTATCGATGCCTTGGATTGAAGTTTGCTCACTGCCGGATGTGGATGGTATGGTAGAATATTTCAATTTTCTTATTACCCAATTATTTGACTTACACGCACCTATAAAAAGTAATATATTTAGAGACCGTCCAACACCATGGTTAACAGAAAATATTAAATTTATGATTAAACTAAGAGATGAGGCAAAAAATAAGTATCGTAAGAATAAACAAGACACAGCAAAAAAATATTATTTAGACTTAAAAAAACAGGCTTTTTCTGCACTGACTCAGGAAAAGAAAGTTTACTTTGACAGGCATATTAATAGTCAGATAAAAAATCCTAAAAAATTGTGGCACAATCTTAAGTCAGATGTATTTTCAAACCATACTGAAGACATACTCCCTGGTCAATTTAACAACCCAGATGAAATTAACAGGGCTTTTCTCAGTATACCTGGACAGAGCATGCTATCCACATCTCAGTTGTCCTACTTTAATTCCAACAGATATGGGGATACTCACTTTGGGCTGCGTAATGTTAATGAAGAGGAAGTAGCAAAGATCATAAAAAGTTTGGGTTCAAATGCTAAGGGGACTGATGGCTTGAGCCTAGATATGATAACGCTCACACTACCAACTACCCTTCAGGCTATCACTGCTATAGTAAATAAGTCAATAGATACCCATACTTTTCCGGATTCATGGAAATGTGCTATTGTGCGTCCATTACCTAAAATCAGCAACCCAAAAACTTTTAAAGATTTACGCCCTGTAAGCATTTTGCCTTGTCTGTCCAAGGTCTTGGAGAGGGTAGTTTATAACCCAATGCTGGAATATCTGGAGGCAAATGATATCCTCCCTGACCATCAGTCTGGGTTTAGGAAGGGCCGTGGGACGGCTACAGCTCTTTCTGATGTGGTGGGCAATATCCTAGAGGCTCGGGAAGGGGGGGAAGGGACAATCCTTGCACTACTGGATTTTTCACGGGCTTTTGATTCAATAAACACCACTCTGTTACTTTCTAAGTTGGCCTACTACGGTTTTACAACGGACACGATAGTGGTTCTCTAGTTACTTGAAGAATAGGTCGCAGCTCGTTGAGATCCAGAGTGAGGATGGGGCAAAAATGTCATCCTCCCCTCGTCGGGTGGATCGTGGTGTGCCCCAGGGCTCAATTTTGGGTCCCCCACTCTATATCCTTTACAGTGCCGATATAGTTCAGTCTTTCCATCATTGCAGGTATCATATGTATGCAGATGATATACAATTATATATATCTTTTAAGCCAACAAGTACATTAGAGGCAGTGGAAAAAATCAATGAGGATCTAGAAAGAGTGGTGGAGTGGTCAGCTAGTAACTCCCTGGTTTTGAACCCACTGAAGTCTAAATTTATAGTCTTAGGAAGTAGGCAAATGATCAGCGCAATATTGTCAGCCAAGCCGGAAGTTGTAATCAGAGGGGATAAAATAGAAAGAGTTGATACTGCTGGTAATCTTGGTCTGACTATGGATCCCGAACTGCGTTTTGAAAAGCACATCAGTAACTCAATGAGAAATTGTTTTTATAGATTGAAACTACTATATTCAATTAGAGCTTGCCTGAGTGTTGATCTACGCAAACAACTAGTAGACAGCCTAATATTATCAAGATTAAACTACTGCGATACCGTGTACGGACCGTGCCTTTTGGCAAGGACTGAGAAATTGATACAGCGAATACAAAACGCATGTACACGGTTCTGTGTAAATATACCACGTAGAAGTCATGTCACTCCTTTCAATAATAAAAATAATATTCTGAAAATGGCTGCTAGACGAAAGCTGCACCTGGCTGGTCTGCTTTTCGGAATAATCACCACACAGAAACCACATTATCTATACGAGAAGCTTCATTGGAGGCAGAGTAAATACGAACCGCGTTATAACACTCCTCCGCTTTGTAATCCATTTCACTGTACTGCAGCATTCAGGGGTAGTTTCAAGTTTGCTGCCACACACTGTTGGAATGACCTTCCACCACCAGTGAGAGCCCTGAAGACAAAAAAGCATTTTTTAAACATTTTAAAGAAAACATTCATGCAACTGCAGCAATCTGATAAGTGGTAGGTCTAATTGCACCAGCTCATTTGATCTTACCTCTAGGGTCACGGCCTACGGGCGATGGCGAAGGTCTTCAATTCATTTCAAAACGTGGTCTCTGTCCGATTACTTTAGCTTCGCATTTCATTCTTCATGGAATAACAAGTATTGACCATTGCTAAAATCTCTTGTGACTTTGTGATCAGTACCTAGAAAATTGAATGGGATTAATTTGGTTTTGAGCATACTATATAACTTGATTGGGAACCACTGTACTTTAGCGTCGGTCGCGTTTTTATAGTAGGTATTTTTTTTTAGGTAGAGGATACCCTTTTTAGTGTAAATTTGAAAACCCCAAAGTGCGGAAAACCATAGGGGCCGAGAAAAAAATTGCCAAATTTTTTTTGAAATCGGTGAAAAATGAAGGATAAACAAGATCACGTGACGGGTCTAAAGTCTATTTCTAAGCAATAATACGGTCAATGACATGTTCAACGTCAAGATTAAAACCCCAAGGTCAAGGTCAGGTCAGGTTAATCGAATTTTTTATTTTATTATAATGAACCTTCTAACCTAACCTGTCCGAGTCGGGGTGCCCTAAGTCCCGATGTATGTATGCATGTCGATGGAATCCCGTGTCGACGGAGCCCCGCCTACTTCTGAGTGGTTTATAAAAAAATAACCACGAAGGGGATGGCGGGGTCTGTTCGCTCGCTTCGCTCGCTCTCTTGACCCCGCCATCCCCTTCTAACCTAACCTGTCCGAGTCGGAGTGCCCTAAGTCCCGAGCTCGCTTCGCTCGCTCTTTCACCCTAAATTGTCATTGCCACTAGCTCAATAGAGTCCAACACTTGCACGACACTTAGCACTTCATCGCGGACCCAGTGGTCTCAATCAATCTTAGTTACAAACAGGAGTACGATAGACGCTCTCGACTGTGAAAACATACGACAAGTAAGAGTAACAACTGTCAAACGTTTTTTTCGCGGTAATTATAATTACATTCGATTACGTTTCTTTACTCACGATCTCTATAGTAAATAAAAAATAGTACAACTTTTTAAAATTTAATTTTATTATATTTGCTTCATAATTGAGTTCATGATGGTAGCAGATATTTAAAAATGAATAAAAGGTAAAAACACACAATATTTACACTAAAAACCATTAAAATCCATTGTCGATTTGTCTAAACGTAAAACGAAACGACCTAGGAATGAAATTCGTACATTATCTGTGGCAAAATGTCAATTTTATTGGAATTTTATTGGAATTTTCTGAAACTTTCGGAATTTTTTTCTCAAAAATAAGACGTCTCCGCAGTGTAATATTTTACGAAAGTGTTTTACTTAAATAGATGTGCAAGCAGTAAAATTGTGAAGCCCCGCACGAACCGACGCTAAAGTACAGTGGAGCCATCTCGCAGCGAAACACCATGCCGTAGCGTCAACATGTCACTCTTGGTCTTTGCAGAATACCAGCGCTGTTGACTTTCGGTCCGTCCGAAGCCACAGTATTTTCGCTGAGCAATGACCATTTTTGTACGGATACGCACAGTTTCATTTATGTTTTATTCCTTGGCTTCAAAGAGAATATAATTTCCTTGGCTTTACCTTTGTATCTGTAGTTAGTGATCTAATGTCATTGTCATTGATCGAGGCGTCATAGACCTACGTTTCGTCTATGGCGTGTAGTGGTGCACCGCACTATCACTACTTCACTAGGCATTAGTTAATTAGTTTAGTTTTATTTTAGTTTAGCTTGGATACTGGGGTTTTGAAAATTAATGTGCGTTTTGTAATCTGTGCAAAATAAATATTTTTTCTTTCTTTCTTCTTTCTTTCTTTCTTAGATATGCACCTGAAAATGCAATTGATTATTATTTAATATTAATTACACAGTAAACGTTACATAATTATGCTGTAAGATTTTTTAAAGATTTAAAAAAAAGTATTTATTTAAAAATATTCTTTACTATGAAAATGTTTAATCAATCTAGGCAGATCTCTCAGTCTTTTCCCAACTATCATGGGGTCGGCTTCCAGTCTGACCGGATGCAGCTGAAAACCAGTATTTTACATGGAGCGACTGCCTATTTGACCTCCACAAACATGGAGCGACTGCCTATTTGACCTCCACAATCCAGTTAGGTTTAATTAGATGGGACCACATGTGAAGCAACAGCTTTTATATAAAAAAAATCTTCAAAATCGGTTCACGTAGTAAAAAGTTATGAGGTAAAACACATAAAAAAAAAAAAAAAAATACTCTCGAATTGAGAACCTCCTTTTTTTGAAGTCGGTTAAAAAGCAAACATGCTTCAGTCCAATACTTAAATGCAAACACACCTTAGTCCTTACACCCTCCTTAGTCCTTAGTCCTTAGCCCCTTTTATCTCTAGTACCCAAGTCCTTACAGTCAGACAGCTACGAGTATATATCCTCCGTTCTATACTGCGGAGACACTCCTCTCTTCCTTTGGACCAAAATCTGCTCCAAAAACGCCAAGGTTTTCCTGTTTGCAAAAGCCTCCACAATATACCCATCACAACACACAAACAAAAATGGCTTAACAAGGTTCCTATACTTACGTAGAGAGTATGTATCTTTTTGATATTTATAATTTGAGCTTTTTTGGCAATATATATAAGTGCCATCAACAATGACAATTGGTAGTCTCTCCCCATTCGTCATATATATTTTCTGTCTCGTCGTAAGTTAGAGGTAAAAGCCATTTTTTAATTTACTTTTAATGTCATGGGTTGTGAGTATATAGACGTGAATACTTTTATACTCGTAGCTGTCTGACTGTAAGGACTTGGGTACTAGAGATAAAAGGGGCTATTTACATAAATTTATTAATTTAAGTTTGAGATTAAGACAAGTTATTTTAATAGGAGTTAATTAAATTTATTTAATTCATCCAAAAATGATTTACATTTGTCCCTCAATATTTTAACAGCTTCAACAAAGATCACATTAGGCTGCATGGCTCCAACAGACTCCACATTAACTGAAATAAAAGGATTAAGGTATTATCCTGTGGTTTTTAAAATAATTTAATTGGATAACAAATAAAACTAAAAAGGTTTTTTTTTCTTTTCTGAAAACACCATCTAAATTGGTTACCCTTCCCACATCCAATTTTTTTATTTATTTTTATTTTGGCTTCGCACGGTTTGTGTATTTAGCCAGTGTCAAGTTTAGAAAGTTTTATGTTTTTAGATACAGAATACAGTCACTATGTTTTCCATTAGAATGCATATGCGTAAATTCTAATGTCTTTGCAGTATTTGGCAGCAAATGTATCGAGTCAGCGTTCTCGGCAAGCTTCATCGAGGTAGTCAATACTTCAATAAAATTCTCAGCTTCGATTTACCGAGATCGCACCTGTTTTAACGATTCTACATATTGTTCAAATACGTAGACACTTAAGATGTCTAAATACGTAGACACTTGAGACACAAAACTACACCAATTTTACATCACAATATCCACCAGAAATCAATTTGCGAATAATAAAAACAGCCATTGAACTTCACTAAAAAAAACCCGCCAAAAACGCACGCCCAATAAAAGACACCATAGATTTTAATTGTTAACATCCAATGACTTCTCCCGCTCTGGGTTGAGCGGGAGGTCGTGGTGTCAGATACTAAAACCCACCCCTGTTCCTTCAGTACCTTGCAAGGGCCGCAGTAACTCTCTTTTGAATTTATCTGCGACCCAGACAGGCATCGGTCCTGCCCCGTCAGTTTTTGCTGACATCTCTTTGAGGCGCGCGTGGAGCACTACGCGCCGTCGACTCGGGCCAGGGTCCTTATCGGACGGCGAGCTACCTATTACTCGCTGTCCGCAAGCCCGCGCCTACGGTGGACGGGAGTCACCTTGCGTCTCCCGACGCCCGGGGCACTACTGCTTCGCAGAAGGAGGTGACAGCTTCCCATTCCCTCGCGCTCAGTACCATGGCCTGGACCAGGGCCGGGCGCGAGAGTTCGCTACCGCCGATCGCCTCCACGAGGACACCGTGTCCTCGGGGCGATCCACACTGTGGTGACACCCGGGCCTTTCCTCCCGCCTTATACCACACGGGAACCTCCCGAAATAGCCGTGTCCAGTGAGGACCTACGTCAGGCGGAAGGTGAGGGCGCCTTGGCGCCTCTTCAGCTACACCGCAACGGCTACTGCCGCCGCCGGCTATCGCCGCAATTGTGGCGTGCCCAGCGCTGGATTGCGACAGTCGCTCTCTCCATGAAATCCTAGCGAAGCTGTGTCCGCTGAGCCGGTAGAGGTATGTCGCGGCAGCGGAGTTACGCCCCGTCGCGGCGGCGTTTCGCTTCCTCGCACCACTCCCATAATTATGTGCGCGAGGACTTTAGCTTCCAGATCCCATGGCGACAGTCCGTCAACGAGGCTCACCGCCTCACTGAAGACCGTGTGGTATCCCCGGATCAGCCGGATGGCCATAACCCTTTGGGACGCGCTCAAACGGCGGACTGGCCTCCGCCTCAGGGGTTATCTGCACACCTGGTGTGCAATCGATGTGTGAAGAGTTTAATGAAGCAGTAATTAACATTTCAAACGTATACATATACATATAGAGTGGGAGCGTGGTGGTAATATCTCTCTATCTGTTTTGTACGCGCGCGTAACCTAATGGCGATGACATCATATATCAGTTGGTGCATCCTTTTTACCCGATCGCCCCAGAACGAGGATAACGTATTTTCTAGAGAATGTATGTATGTTTATTTTTTTTGGCACACCCTGCTGCTTAGGCAGCAGGGTGTGCCTGGATGAGAATGGATTTTATGTAATTACGCTTCACTGCCGCGCACTTCGCGCGTCAATGTCACTTCTGGTAGCAGTCGGTAAGATGCGGTTGCTGAGAAAATAAATTTTGTTCAAGTCCTGCTAGCAATATTAAAATTGCTAAGTACATTTTTAGGCTACTATTAGCCATTTGGTTATTCTGATATTGGCCAAAAATGGAAACCTTATAATTTCGTCCTGGCCATTCATGTCTAACCCAGTTCCGGATTAACCGTAGCGAGAGTAGCAAACGCTACAGGCCCCGCGCATTGGAGTGCCTCCGCTTGGTCGTGCAAAAACGAGTCGTTTAGATACCATATTCAATTCTTAACTGTTTTGGATTATCCATTAATACAATGTAGACAACTGCCTATAGACCCAAGTTTAATAACTAAGGGCCTCGCGGTTAATGAGAAAATTAAGTCAAAGAAGTTATTTGGGCCTGTAGCAAATTCTTCCAAGGGAACCCTCCCTTGGAAGAATTTGCTACAGGCCCCACGCTGGCGTAATCCGGCACTGGTATAGCATAAGCAATTTACTCAAAGATTTGGCATTATAGGGTGGTGAAGCGTCAATGGCCTTTTTTTAACACGTCAAGTCCCTCATTAGCAGACACAATTAAAAACCTATTGTTGGTGGCGACGCAGGGGCCTGACGCGATTCATTACGAATAAAAATTGGGGAATAAAATCAACTGGGGTTTTTTTTTTAGGGTGTAAAAAGACACATCACAGAGGACCGTTAACGTTACCGTCTAACAAAGTAATTTTGCGCAAAAATTATTGCTGGGAAACGACTTTTATTTTTAGGAATGAAAAATAAAACAATTTTTTATTCCGCGCAATGTAACGCGAACACAGACAAGTGGAGTTAAACCCCGCCCCTCCGCTCTAAGCCACGTAGGTACTTGTCGGATACGTTTGATATTCATTGCATTTTCATAACTGCAAATTCATAATTTCGAAATTTCGAAAAAAAAAATAAAAAATTCAGGTAATGTTTGTTTGGAAAAAACATAGTAATAACCAGTGGTCGGAGTAGGTAGATTCATTTGGGGTCAATGAACTGGCAGGTATATATTAATATGGATATGCCTCCGGGCTTTTGTAATAATTAAGATTTTTTAGGAATTTCAAATATTTTAATGTGTAAGATGAAGAAAATATGAATAAGGAATGTTTAACCTTTTTGCTTTCTTTTTAATAGAATATGTGATCGGCTTTCTATAATAAAAAAAAACTATGGCATGGCTAAACTTGAGTAAAAACGTTGCAAACATAAAGTGGGATTCTACTAATAATAGTTACATGTGCGTACGTGCGACGAAAGATGGGACTTGCCTCTCCGCTATCTTACTGACAACGGTTGTCAACGACAGCGGGTCGCGGAAAGTAGAAAACTGAATGCGAAAAAATATTAAGGAGTATAAAAAGTTATTTTTATTTATTTATTTAAAGTTGCAAGAAATAACTACTAAATTAGTCACTTGTAAGTTTCGAATGGACGCACAAAAGTAAGATTCACTTTATTACTTGATAAATAAGAAAAAAACAATTTTAAACGTTTAACTATCGCATTCTATAAATTTCAAATGTAGTAGTTTAAAAAATTTTACATTCACAATATTTGATTCAATCCCGTGAGTACCAAAATGAAATCCCAGAAAAAGGCTTATCCATGTTATGATTTCTATGACTATTCATGATGCAAGTACTTAAAATCAATCTACCTACTCCGACCACTGGTAATAACACTTAGAATTCATATTCATAAAAAAGTAAAAAAAAAAAAATTGCGACTTTGACCATCAATATCTCCAAAACCAGTGGTTTCCCAGGTATGGTCTAGTGGAAGAAAAATATCCAAATATTGGGTAGAATATGTGGCTTTCGGCTTCAGAAACTGTCTTTTAAACACCAGCTATTTAGCTTAAACCTTTATAAAAAAGGGGACATAACTGAGTGTCTATTTGATGATTTCTCTCATATATTCCGATATCGGTAACGCCCAAGGTATCGAGTGTCCTTCTTTCACTCGCCAGATGGCGTCCGCGGATAGTTTTGCTCAGTACCTACCTCTTTCGCGAGCATCGATTGAGTATGCTCATTACTGCTTTAAAAAATATTTTTCTGATGGAATATCTGAAGATCCTCTTAAAATAAATGAACCTGCAGTTGTGAGATATTGTGAACTTTAAGTGTAGTGTAAGTTTTGTAGTTTAAAACCATTACATCGGTGGATTAACCAAGAACAACTCCACGCCAGCCGGCAGTTTTACTAATGCTTCGCGGATCTTATTTTCGACCTGGGTCTAAGCTGTGGTTCCAGAGAGTATACAAGGTACGTAGGATTTGTTACCAATAGGACATCGGAATGTGTGGTTCAGGGATTTCATCAATACGCAGTTTATTTTCATATATAATCAATTCCGCAATATTTTGACCAGTTCCAACGTCACAGTAAGGTGTGGGATATTTACAAGCCTCACCATAATTATTTGGTCCTTTCGCGCCTGGATAGGCAGCAGTAGAGTTAACTCATAATTTTAGGATTAACATCGCCCGCTTTGTCACCGCATGGTCGGATATACAGGATGTAATCGACATCGATGCACATAATTTACCAGTGATTCAGTACATGATTCTGGACCCCCGTAGCGTTGGAACTTTTCGTCGGTTTTTTCCTAATTTTTGAAAAAAATATTTGCGTTTTTTTACATTAAACTGTATAAAATCGTTATACCTATCTACCTCAATGATATTTAAAAAAAAAATATTAGTTCACTTTTTTCGCAAAAAAAACGCAATGTAAATAAAACCGCTCAGCTGATTTCTTAAGTTCACCGGAGGTCATCGCGGGGCTTCATCCCAACTCCCACCGATCCCGGCTCTACATGATATAAAATTACCTAACAAAAACTTCCCAACTCTACACGAAACGATAAAATGTACAGTCAGAATGATAAACATTTAGATCAATTAAAAAATTGGTTGCCTGTAAAGTCGGTATACGGGCGAAAGTTTTACGTGACAACGACTTTGAGTGGTAAAATAATTTTAATGTTGCCCGAGTGGAAGGGACGCGTGCCTCTCACTCGCTCTCATTGTGAGCGCATAACGTGAGCGGAGCATAACGCAGTTTCTTGAAGTGTCACCCGGCAAACCAATTTATAAGACGTTGTCACGTCAAAATACTTTAATCACCATGTTTTCCAAGCTATGTTCCACAAAAATCACACAGGTGGCGCTGTCCTTCACCATTGAACAAATACAACTTTTGTTTTTTGAAGAAGCAGTCTTTTTTCAAAGACAAGGGATATCGCCATCTGTAATTTTTGTGGAACATGCATCTGCCCTGCTTGAACGGAGCACCGCCGTGTCCTCCTGGAGGCGATCGGTGGCAGCGACCTCTCGCGCCCGGTACGGGTGGTACGCGGCGAAAGGGAATGGGAAGCAGTCGGAGGAGGAGGCGGAATGGGTGAGGGAGGCTCAACGGAGTGGCCCTTATGCCCGTGATGCCCTGCGGTGGTTGCGGCTGGCGCAGCCACCGCAGGAGACACTCTGGGCGTCGGAGGTCGCAGGACGAATCCGGCCACCGTAGATCCGGACCTGCGGACGGCGAATAATGGGTAGCTCGCCGTCCGATCAACACCAGGCCCAAGAGTCGACGGCGTGTAGTGTTCCACATGTGCCTCAAAGAGAATATGTCTGCCACCACTGACGGGGCCCATCATGGCCGATGCTAGCATGCCAAGGGGCGCGCATAAATTCGTAATACAGTTACCGCGCCCCTGGGCACTCAGGCAAGGAAGGAACAGGGTTGCGTTTTAGTCTATGCCGAGGCTATGACGCGGCCGAGGCTATGACGCGGTCGAGGCTATGACGCGGTCGAGGCTATGACGCGGTCGAGGCTATGACGCGGTCCAGGCTATGACGCGGTCCAGGCTATGACGCGGTCCAGGCTATGACGCGGTCCAGGCTATGACGCGGTCCAGGCTATGACGCGGTCCAGGCTATGACGCGGTCCAGGCTATGACGCGGTCCAGGCTATGACGCGGTCCAGGCTATGACGCGGTCCAGGCTATGACGCGGTCCAGGCTATGACGCGGTCCAGGCTATGACGCGGTCCAGGCTATGACGCGGTCCAGGCTATGACGCGGTCCAGGCTATGACGCTGTCCAGGCTATGACGCGGTCCAGGCTATGACGCGGTCCAGGCTATGACGCGGTCCAGGCTATGACGCGGTCTAGGCTATGACGCGGTCTAGGCTATGACGCGGCCGAGGCTATGACGCGGTCGAGGCTATGACGCGGTCGAGGCTATGGACGCGGTCGAGGCTATGACGCGGTCGAGGCTATGACGCGGTCGAGGCTATGACGCGGTCGAGGCTATGACGCGGTCTAGGCTATGACGCGGTCGAGGCTATGACGCGGTCGAGGCTACGACGCGGTCGAGGCTATGACGCGGTCCAGGCTATGACGCGGTCTAGGCTATGACGCGGTCCAGGCTATGACGCGGTCTAGGCTATGACGCGGTCAAGGCTACGACGCGGTCTAGTCTACGACGCGGTCAAGGCTATGACGCGGTCTAGGCTATGACGCGGTCTAGGCTACGACGCGGTCGAGGCTACGACGCGGTCGAGGCTACGACGCGGTCGAGGCTACGACGCGGCCGAGGCTATGACGAGGTCGAGGCTATGACGCGGTCGAGGCTATGACGCGGTCTAGGCTATGACGCGGTCTAGGCTATGACGCGGTCTAGGCTATGACGCGGTCTAGGCCATGACGCGGTCGAGGCCATGACGCGGTCGAGGCTATGACGCGGTCGAGGCTATGACGCGGTCGAGGCTATGACGCGGTCGAGGCTATGACGCGGTCTAGGCTATGGACGCGGTCGAGGCTATGACGCGTTCCAGGCTATGACGCGGTCCAGGCTATGACGCGGTCCAGGCTATGACGCGGTCCAGGCTATGACGCGGTCCAGGCTATGACGCGGTCCAGGCTATGACGCGGTCCAGGCTATGACGCGGTCCAGGCTATGACGCGGTCCAGGCTATGACGCGGTCCAGGCTATGACGCGGTCCAGGCTATGACGCGGTCCAGGCTATGACGCGGTCCAGGCTATGACGCGGTCCAGGCTATGACGCGGTCTAGGCTATGACGCGGTCCAGGCTATGACGCGGTCTAGGCTATGACGCGGTCTAGGCTATGACGCGGTCTAGGCTATGACGCGGTCTAGGCTATGACGCGGTCTAGGCTATGACGCGGTCTAGGCTATGACGCGGTCTAGGCTATGACGCGGTCTAGGCTATGACGCGGTCTAGGCTATGACGCGGTCTAGGGTATGCCGCGGTCTAGGGTATGACGCGGTCCAGGGTATGACGCGGTCCAGGCTATGACGCGGTCGAGGCTATGACGCGGTCGAGGCTATGACGCGGTCGAGGCTATGACGCGGTCGAGGCTATGACGCGGTCGAGGCTATGACGCGGTCGAGGCTATGACGCGGTCGAGGCTATGACGCGGTCGAGGCTATGACGCGGTCGAGGCTATGACGCGGTCGAGGCTATGACGCGGTCGAGGCTATGACGCGGTCTAGGCTATGACGCGGTCTAGGCTATGACGCGGTCTAGGCTATAACGCGGTCTAGGCTTTGACGCGGTCCAGGCTATGACGCGGTCTAGGCTATGACGCGGTCCTGGCTGTGACGCGGTCCAGGCTATGACGCGGTCCAGGCTATGACGCGGTCCAGGCTATGACGCGGTCCAGGCTATGACGCGGTCCAGGCTATGACGCGGTCAAGGCTATGACGCGGTCTAGGCTATGACGCGGTCTAGGCTATGACGCGGTCTAGGCTATGACGCGGTCTAGGCTATGACGCGGTCTAGGCTATGACGCGGTCTAGGCTATGACGCGGTCTAGGCTATGACGCGGTCTAGGCTATGACGCTGTCTAGGCTATGACGCGGTCTAGGGTATGACGCGGTCTAGGGTATGACGCGGTCTAGGGTATGACGCGGTCTAGGGTATGACGCGGTCCAGGCTATGACGCGGTCCAGGCTATGACGCGGTCCAGGCTATGACGCGGTCGAGGCTATGACGCGGTCGAGGCTATGACGCGGTCGAGGCTATGACGCGGTCGAGGCTATGACGCGGTCGAGGCTATGACGCGGTCGAGGCTATGACGCGGTCGAGGCTATGACGCGGTCGAGGCTATGACGCGGTCGAGGCTATGACGCGGTCGAGGCTATGACGCGGTCGAGGCTATGACGCGGTCGAGGCTATGACGCGGTCGAGGCTATGACGCGGTCGAGGCTATGACGCGGTCGAGGCTATGACGCGGTCGAGGCTATGACGCGGTCTAGGCTATGACGCGGTCTAGGCTATGACGCGGTCTAGGCTATGACGCGGTCTAGGCTATGACGCGGTCCAGGCTATGACGCGGTCTAGGCTATGACGCGGTCGAGGCTATGACGCAGTCTAGGCTATGACGCAGTCTAGGCTATGACGCGGTCTAGGCTATGACGCGGTCGAGGCTATGACGCGGTCGAGGCTATGACGCGGTCGAGGCTATGACGCGGTCGAGGCTATGACGCGGTCGAGGCTATGACGCGGTCGAGGCTATGACGCGGTCGAGGCTATGACGCGGTCGAGGCTATGACGCGGTCGAGGCTATGACGCGGTCGAGGCTATGACGCGGTCGAGGCTATGACGCGGTCGAGGCTATGACGCGGTCGAGGCTATGACGCGGTCTAGGGTATGACGCGGTCTAGGCTATGACGCGGTCTAGGCTATGACGCGGTCTAGGCTATGACGCGGTCTAGGCTATGACGCGGTCTAGGCTATGACGCGGACTAGGCTATGACGCGGACTAGGCTATGACGCGGTCTAGGCTATGACGCGGTCTAGGCTATGACGCGGTCTAGGCTATGACGCGGTCTAGGCTATGACGCGGTCTAGGCTATGACGCGGTCTAGGGTATGACGCGGTCTAGGCTATGACGCGGTCTAGGCTATGACGCGGTCTAGGCCATGACGCGGTCGAGGCTATGACGCGGTCTAGGCTATGACGCGGTCTAGGCCATGACGCGGTCGAGGCTATGACGCGGTCGAGGCTATGACGCGGTCGAGGCTATGACGCGGTCGAGGCTATGACGCGGTCTAGGCTATGGACGCGGTCGAGGCTATGACGCGTTCCAGGCTATGACGCGGTCCAGGCTATGACGCGGTCCAGGCTATGACGCGTTCCAGGCTATGACGCGGTCCAGGCTATGACGCGGTCCAGGCTATGACGCGGTCCAGGCTATGACGCGGTCCAGGCTATGACGCGGTCCAGGCTATGACGCGGTCCAGGCTATGACGCGGTCCAGGCTATGACGCGGTCCAGGCTATGACGCGGTCCAGGCTATGACGCGGTCCAGGCTATGACGCGGTCCAGGCTATGACGCGGTCCAGGCTATGACGCGGTCCAGGCTATGACGCGGTCTAGGCTATGACGCGGTCTAGGCTATGACGCGGTCTAGGCTATGACGCGGTCTAGGCTATGACGCGGTCTAGGCTATGACGCGGTCTAGGCTATGACGCGGTCTAGGGTATGACGCGGTCTAGGGTATGACGCGGTCTAGGGTATGACGCGGTCCAGGGTATGACGCGGTCCAGGCTATGACGCGGTCGAGGCTATGACGCGGTCTAGGCTATGACGCGGTCTAGGCTATGACGCTGTCTAGGCTATGACGCGGTCTAGGCTATGACGCGGTCTAGGGTATGACGCGGTCTAGGGTATGACGCGGTCTAGGGTATGACGCGGTCTAGGGTATGACGCGGTCTAGGGTATGACGCGGTCTAGGGTATGACGCGGTCTAGGGTATGACGCGGTCTAGGGTATGACGCGGTCTAGGGTATGACGCGGTCCAGGGTATGACGCGGTCCAGGCTATGACGCGGACGAGGCTATGACGCGGTCGAGGCTATGACGCGGTCGAGGCTATGACGCGGTCGAGGCTATGACGCGGTCGAGGCTATGACGCGGTCCAGGCTATGACGCGGTCCAGGCTATGACGCGGTCCAGGCTATGACGCGGTCCAGGCTATGACGCGGTCCAGGCTATGACGCGGTCTAGGCTATGACGCGGTCTAGGCTATGACGCGGTCTAGGCTATGACGCGGTCTAGGCTATGACGCGGTCTAGGCTATGACGCGGTCTAGGCTATGACGCGGTCTAGGCTATGACGCGGTTTAGGGTATGACGCGGTCTAGGCTATGACGCGGTCTAATCTATGACGCGGTCTAGGCCATGACGCGGTCGAGGCTATGACGCGGTCTAGGCTATGACGCGGTCTAGGCTATGACGCGGTTTAGGGTATGACGCGGTCTAGGCTATGACGCGGTCTAATCTATGACGCGGTCTAGGCCATGACGCGGTCGAGGCTATGACGCGGTCTAGGCTATGACGCGGTCTAGGCCATGACGCGGTCGAGGCTATGACGCGGTCGAGGCTATGACGCGGTCGAGGCTATGACGCGGTCGAGGCTATGACGCGGTCTAGGCTATGGACGCGGTCGAGGCTATGACGCGTTCCAGGCTATGACGCAGTCCAGGCTATGACGCGGTCCAGGCTATGACGCGGTCCAGGCTATGACGCGGTCCAGGCTATGACGCGGTCCAGGCTATGACGCGGTCCAGGCTATGACGCGGTCTAGGCTATGACGCGGTCCAGGCTATGACGCGGTCCAGGCTATGACGCGGTCCAGGCTATGACGCGGTCCAGGCTATGACGCGGTCCAGGCTATGACGCGGTCCAGGCTATGACGCGGTCCAGGCTATGACGCGGTCCAGGCTATGACGCGGTCCAGGCTATGACGCGGTCAAGGCTATGACGCGGTCAAGCCAAGACGCGGACTAGGCTATGACGCGGTCTAGGCTATGACGCGGTCTAGGCTATGACGCGGTCTAGGCTATGACGCGGTCTAGGCTATGACGCTGTCTAGGCTATGACGCGGTCTAGGCTATGACGCGGTCTAGGGTATGACGCGGTCTAGGGTATGACGCGGTCTAGGGTATGACGCGGTCCAGGGTATGACGCGGTCCAGGGTATGACGCGGTCCAGGGTATGACGCGGTCCAGGCTATGACGCGGTCGAGGCTATGACGCGGTCGAGGCTATGACGCGGTCGAGGCTATGACGCGGTCGAGGCTATGACGCGGTCGAGGCTATGACGCGGTCGAGGCTATGACGCGGTCGAGGCTATGACGCGGTCGAGGCTATGACGCGGTCGAGGCTATGACGCGGTCGAGGCTATGACGCGGTCGAGGCTATGACGCGGTCGAGGCTATGACGCGGTCGAGGCTATGACGCGGTCGAGGCTATGACGCGGTCGAGGCTATGACGCGGTCTAGGCTATGACGCGGTCTAGGCTATGACGCGGTCCAGGCTATGGCGCGGTCGAGGCTATGACGCGGTCGAGGCTATGACGCGGTCGAGGCTATGACGCGGTCTAGGCTATGACGCGGTCTAGGCTATGACGCGGTCGAGGCTATGACGCGGTCGAGGCTATGACGCGGTCGAGGCTATGACGCGGTCGAAGCTATGACGCGGTCGAGGCTATGACGCGGTCGAGGCTATGACGCGGTCGAGGCTATGACGCGGTCGAGGCTATGACGCGGTCGAGGCTATGACGCGGTCGAGGCTATGACGCGGTCGAGGCTATGACGCGGTCGAGGCTTTGACGCGGTCGAGGCTACGACGCGGTCGAGGCTACGACGCGGTCGAGGCTACGACGCGGTCGAGGCTATGACGCGGTCTAGGCTATGACGCGGTCCAGGCTATGACGCGGTCCAGGCTATGACGCGGTCCAGGCTATGACGCGTTCCAGGCTATGACGCGGTCCAGGCTATGACGCGGTCCAGGCTATGACGCGGTCCAGGCTATGACGCGGTCTAGGCTATGACGCGGTCTAGGCTATGACGCGGTCTAGGCTATGACGCGGTCTAGGCTATGACGCGGACTAGGCTATGACGCGGTCTAGGCTATGACGCGGACTAGGCTATGACGCGGTCTAGGCTATGACGCGGTCTAGGCTATGACGCGGTCTAGGCTATGACGCAGTCTAGGGTATGACGCGGTCTAGGGTATGACGCGGTCTAGGCTATGACGCGGTTTAGGGTATGACGCGGTCTAGGCTATGACGCGGTCTAGGGTATGACGTGGTCCAGGCTATGACGCGGTCTAGGCTATGACGAGGTCTAGGCTATGACGCGGTTTAGGCTATGACGCGGTCTAGGCTATGACGCGGTCTAGGGTATGACGCGGTCTAGGGTATGACGCGGTCTTATCCGATTCCTCACATCGGCATACATCGAAAGAAGCAATTCTGCTGTGTAGCAATTATCTTTGTTCAAAGAGAAATGCAATTTGAGTTCTTCCCATTGAGACAATATTCTGGTCACAGTTTCTTCAATGGACAGCCAACGAGTATCACAAGACCGCAATATTTTTAAAGGCTGATGGCCACAATTTATTGTCTCATATATATCTTTGTACTCATCACAGCGTTTGGGTGAATGTGAGAACCAATTATAGGTTTCTCTAATGAGAAACTCTATATTTCGCGGTAACGTTTGTTCTGACGCATGTGACACCGCCAATTGCAATGAGTGGCAAACGCATCTGACTAGAATTAAATTAGGTACGCCATATTCCGTTTTTAAAATATTATGTACGCCATTATTGACTCCAGTCATGACAGAGGCATTATCCACTCCAATTCCAATTAAGTTTTTGTTAGAATACCATGTGTCTGTAAACAGTTTACCAATAATAAATAAGTAATGTTCCATAGTTTACCAAGGCAGTAACAATTCCACGAGCATCCGCGCTCCTCAGTGGTTCTAATGCTAGAAATGCAGATACAACTTTATTTTGTGTGCAACTAAAATATCTAATTACTATGCCCAATAATTTTGATACATTGAGGTCAGTGGATTCATCTAACAGTACACTATACTTTTGTGATCCAATATCATCCAATAGCATCTGTTTGAAGTGAGGCCATGACGCGGTCTAGGCTATGACGCGGTCTAGG
Source organism: Polia nebulosa (assembly GCA_951329385.1). Taxonomy (NCBI): domain Eukaryota; kingdom Metazoa; phylum Arthropoda; class Insecta; order Lepidoptera; family Noctuidae; genus Polia; species Polia nebulosa. The sequence continues at coordinate 18,396,330 of OX589602.1, read as the reverse complement.
CTATGACGCGGTCTAGGCTATGACGCGGTCTAGGCTATGACGCGGTCTAGGCTATGACGCGGTCTAGGCTATGACGCGGTCGAGGCTATGACGCGGTCTAGGCTACGACGCGGTCGAGGCCATGACGCGGCCGAGGCTATGACGCGGTCGAGGCTATGACGCGGTCGAGGCTATGACGCGGTCGAGGCTATGACGCGGTCTAGGCTATGACGCGGTCTAGGGTATGACGCGGTCTTATCCGATTCCTCTCATCGGCATACATCGAATGAAGCAATTCTGCTGTGTAGCAATTATCTTTGTTCAAAGAGAAATGCAATTTGAGTTCTTCCCATTGAGACAATATTCTGGTCACAGTTTCTTCAATGGACAGCCAACGAGTATCACAAGACCGCAATATTTTTAAAGGCTGATCGCCACAATTTATTGTCTCATATACAGAGTGGTGATGACAATACGACATTAAATTAAACCTCGCATACCTCAAGACGTTCTCAGTCTACATACAAAAAATCATTTGAATATATCCAGTAGTTTAGTAACAGGAAATTATTTTCGATTTTTAACATTTGCTACATGATGTATCTGATAATAGGGAAACACTGTCAGGTTAAGAGTCTATGTTACCTCAAATGGCTTAGCATGATCCTCCGTTATGTCGATAATACTGCAGCATTAATTTTGAAATAAATATATGGCAAGGTTGAGGATCAATGTTAAGTATTATAAACCTCAAAAACACGATTCCATAAAATTTTCTCGATAGAAAAAAAATCCAAAGTTACCTCTAAACCGAAAACAATAAACCGCTAGCATTCAAAAAATGCTTAAAATTAGATCATGAAACTTTGCATACTAACTGAACTTACTATAAAGCAGGTCCTACAAGTTTTTTTTATTTTTAAATTACCATTATTTTCACAGTAAAAATAAAATACCTAAACTATCACCTAAACTATGCCGTCTTGAAGCTTGTTCCCTGGCGCCCGACGCCCCCGTTCAGTCTCGCTTCGGCTTTCGAACGGGAGGGCTGTGTCGCTTGCGCTCAGAGCACACATTACGCAACAAGACTACGTAAAATACAAATCTTGTAGTACTTATACTAATAGTGTTGGTGCAATGGGAAATAACCGTAATAAAAATAAGAAACGAAAGGGTTGGCGCAAAGAAACTGGAAAACATGATAAACGTAATGAAGTAAGTATATAACTACCTATCTACTTACAGTATTAGTGATTACAAACATGTCACGTTTGGTGCAGTGGCAGGTGATTGGCTGCTGCGTTAGGAGTTGCAGGTGTTTCTGCATGTGAAGATTTGTGTTTGTAAACGCACCTTTCACGATTCAGGCGAAATCCAGGTGTACACTTTTTTTTTTGATAAAAAATGTGAAAAATGGGTGTCCAATTTTGTAAAAAGTTAAAAAGTTCCCTAAATAGGTTTGTTGTTGTTTTGACAATATACAACAAATAGGTATCTATGTAGTACCTAATTGTTTTTTTTTATAATGTTGCCGACTCCAGGATTTCAACTGAATCGGAGACGGTGCGATTACAAACACAAATCTTCACATTCACAAACGCGCAGAACCGACACAACTGTCTGTAGGCCATAAAACACTGATCTGTTATTATTATTACTACACATGGCTATATAATTTTGACGGCACGGTTGGCGCAGTGGTTGAGCGTTCGGCTGCTACGCTGCGTGTCACGGGTTCGATCCCCGCACGGAACAAATATTTGTATGACCTGCAGATAGTTGTTCCGGGTCTGGGTGTCTTGTGTATGTGAATTTACATGCTTGTGAACGCACCCACGATACAAGAATATTCCTAGTGTGGGGCAACATTTTTATAAAAGACAAACAAAAATCAAAAAAAAATTTATCAAGCTATAAATTTCCAGTATAAGCTGATCTTACATTGTATAGGAATTCCGTACAATGAGAGGTCAGCTTGTACTGTAAAATTATCCCTCCACCATCAAATACCAATTCACCAAATTTGTATTTCAATAAAAAATGTAGGGTGGGTAATTGTTATTTGTTATTCATAGGGCAAGTCTGCTTCTATGGATGATTTAGTCTTCTTTTGTATATTTTTAGGGTTCCATAGCCAAATCATAAATAAAAATATGTGAGGTCTAGGTAGGTATTTATTTGTCCCGTGTGATTGTTACAGGACCGGACGGACGGAGGTATGACCTCCGAAAACTGTAGAAATAAATTCGGACGAAACAAATCTTCATGTGTTACAAAATATATAATTGTAAGTACCTATCTATCATACGTGTGTGATAATCACGAAATTTGCTGTTCCCCCATGGCACTACCGCTTGGTACTAACGCGTAACGGTACTATCACGAAATTGGCGAATTCATAATAAAATTTTCATAATGTTGGACTTTATAGGGTTCCGTATTATTTATTCATGTTGACAAAATTATGCTGCCGGGGTCGCGAGTATATTTGAAAGAGAGTTACCGCGGCTCTTGGCACAGGCAACTGAAGGAACAGGGGTGGGTTTTAGTTAGTAAAAGTCTGAGATGCCCTCCCGCTCCGCCCAGAGCGGGAGGTCATTTTTTATATTTTTTTTTATTATAATCGTTTATTAGGAACAGAACAACAAATACAGGCAGATAAAAAAACAATGTACAACGATGGTAGCTGCAAAAGTTTAAAACTTTGGCGCAGCCACCAACGCCCATCACGCTAGTCATTGAATGATAACATAACATACCCCAAAAAAAGTGTTTTATAATGAATGTTGTGTTTTCTTGCAGATCACCCGTGAACATGAGCTATTCACTGAATATTCACAATCATTGAAATCAAGCGTCCCATTGCAGCATTCTAAACATCTTTGGACGAAGCCAAGATATAGATAAGATAGAAGTAAATTTTTGGAGAAAAACTCAAAACGGACTTGTCGTAAATAAAAAACATCCTTGGTATATACAAGTGCAAGGACAATTACATATCATCGGTACAAAAAAAAATGTATTTTCGGAATAAGGTCTGGATGCGACAAAAACATCAAAGTCGAAATTATAGAAAGATGACCAATATTTCTGAAATGGAACTAAAATTAGAACATTTTTATAAAACATGCATGTTACCTGAGCTATGCAATTCCAGACATGTTCTAACTATGTAAATTAGAAATTTAAGCGATTAAAAATAAATGTTATTTAATTTTGACTATTTTTAATTACTTTGAAAAAAACTTATGGTATTTATCATACCAACCTACATACCTACCTGCATACTTACCTACTTATCTTACCTATACCTACCTATCTTATATTTATACAAACCTTGTCCTGAGAATCACGAACACAACAAAAAAAGAATTATGCAATTTGGTGAAGTCCTTCGAAAGATATACGCATACCTACATTTCGGCGATTCATTCTTATATAGATGCATAATAACTAAGAAAGTGGTAATACAAGGAGAAAGCTACCTATTATAAGATTTTAAAATGGCACAGCGTAAACTTACTACCAAGCCAATGTACCTACAGAACCCTCAGTGCAATGGTGACTCGCACTTGACTAGTTTTTTAGCTCTACTGCTACTAAACCGACTCTAAACCACTGCATAAATTCTACAATTTATGTAGTGGTTTAGAATCGATTTTTCTAACCTATGTATACCATATGTATGTATACCTAGGTACTTGCATATACCTACAACCTACATAATTACCTACATGCGCAAACGGCTGTCACATAACATACATACACTAAAACTATAAAACGCAAACTTACTACAAAACTAATTGGCGGAACCCACAGCGCAAAGTTGGCTCGCATTTGACTAGTATTTTATAGAAGTAGGTAGGTAAAATAAAATAGTGTGCACGGCTAGACATCACCTATACCGTCCAGTATAAGCTGATCTCGCATTTTATAGGCTTTCCGCACACTGAGAGGTCAGCTTATACTGGAAACTGATCGTTTATAAATACATTGAAATTGTATTTGCGATATAATATATAATTTTATATTCATAAAATGACAAGTTAAAATTAAATTAGATTGATAATTTTATTTCTTAGTACTCGTCCGATAATAGTGTAGTTTACTCTAACGAAATCGCTTCGACCTCAAGGCCGCGCGTGTCGCGTCTCTGCGAGCAAAAGTGTGCGAGCGAGATAAAGAGTGCAGTGGCACGCGGGGAAGTGGGGGCGAAATTAGAATTTGAGCTGAGATGGTGTAGGCTCTTAACGACCCACATCGGTATAAACATCAAAACATTAAAGCCACGTTGCCAACTCGCTACTTTAACACTTTCGCCAAATTAGTATTTTCATCTGATTTAGTGAAAATTATACCTTAACTCTGAGTAATAAGAGTCATAAAGCGTGTCATCAGAGTTGGATAAGAAAGTAACGAATGCGGAAATTGCAATGCACTCATAATATTAATAAAAAATTTAGTGTGTGCGAAAGAGATAAATCTAGTTTCGTTTGTTACTTCGCTTTCTTGAAGAAATTTGCTACAACAAATTTATGTTAGTGTGTCGCCGGCCGCCGCGATCCTGTGACGAGTCACGCGTCCTCAGATGCCGCTAACTTTCGTTCGCGCCGCGCGCGGGCGCCTTTGATGAGGGACTTCCCCGCCGCTCGTGTTTAAATTTGTAAATTCATTTACGACTGTATTAGTGCGAAATTGGACGCTTTATTTTAGTGACAGGACACGTAACGTTTTAGGTATTTAGTTAAACAGTGAGTGAATTGTGCGAAATTAGACGCTTAGTTTTTATTGTTTTCGTGTTTTTTTTTTTTAATAATCATGCCGCGCTACAGTTACACAGCTTCGGAGTACACCGACATGATTTTAATTTATGGGGAGTGTCAAAGAAACGCCGCTTTGGCTATACGGACATACCGAGAGAGGTTTGGAAACACTCGATTTTGTCCGACCAACGGGCGCACCATTGTCCAAGCTGTCCAGAGGATGCGAGAAAATCGATCCTTAATCCCGCATGTGGATAGTGCTCCTCCACGTGTAAGAGTGACCCTTGAGGAACGAATTTTAAATTATTTTGAACGCAACCCAACATGTAGTTCGCGAAGGGCAGGTCGACATTTTCGTGTTGACCATACAACTATTCTTAAAGTTTTAAAACGCGACAAACGGAAGCCGTATAAATACAAGAAATTGCATGCATTGTTACCTAGAGACAAACCAGTTAGGGAAAACTTCTGTCGCTGGATTGAAAACAAACATTTCGAGAATCCGGATTTCTTGTACAATGTGATGTGGACTGATGAAAGTACATTTACAAGGAACGGTTTATGGAACAGACAGAATCTTCGTTACTGGAGCCGCGTGAATCCGCGTCTAGGACGGGAGACTTCGCACCAGTACAGATTTACTGTGAATGTTTGGGCTGGCATTCATAGAAATACTATTATCGGTCCGGTTTTCATTGATGGAAATTTAAATGCTGAAAAGTTTTTAGAACTCCTCAATGGACCTGTTTGCGAGTACACGGATGAGCTTTCGGTAACTGCGTTCAGGCAGATGTGGTACCAATTAGACGGAGCACCAGCTCATTCAGTGGTGTCTGCTAGAGAGCGTTTGTCTCAAATGTTCGGACAGCAGTGGATTGGCCGTTATGGACCAACGCGTTGGCCAGCCAGGTCCCCCGACCTTACACCACTGGATTTTTTCTTGTGGGGTCATATCAAAAATGAAGTGTACTCAACAGCTGTTGATACTGTTGATGATTTAAAAGATAGAATAATCATATCTTTTAATAAATTAAAACACATGGCTGCGAATGGGGACCTATTGTCAGACGTTAGAAATAACCTTTTACGTCGGTGCAATTTGTGTATTCGAATTCATGGCGGCCATATTGAAAAACGAAAAATTTAGTGACTTTCATACCTACATCCTGATCGTGATTAATAATTTGATTAATAAATAACACGCCGTTGAGAGATGCCTGATTATTTGGTTAATAATCTGTGATTCAGTGTAATTTTACTGAGCATTAATCCATAGTTAAAAGCCAAAAGATCAAGTCGCTACAGGACCGCGCGTTGTTGCCGCTCTTACGACAGGTTAGTGAACTCATATTTATAAATGGTGTTCTATTTCGTTTCTAGTTTTATGCCATTTAGTTTGTTTGAAATTTTTATTTTTTTTATTTTCGATGTTAGGATTTTTTTGATAGCTTAAACTTATTCTTATGAACTAGTATTGTCTGTGTTTTCATTTATTGTCGTATTGTCTTCTCCACCCTGTATATCTTTGTACTCATCACAGCGTTTGGGTGAATGTGAGAACCAATTATAGGTTTCTCTAATGAGAAACTCTATATTTCGCGGTAACGTTTGTTCTGACGCATGTGACACCGCCAATTGCAATGAGTGGCAAACGCATCTGACTAGAATTAAATTAGGTACGCCATATTCCGTTTTTAAAATATTATGTACGCCATTATTGACTCCAGTCATGACAGAGGCATTATCCACTCCAATTCCAATTAAGTTTTTTGTTAGAATACCATGTGTCTGTAAACAGTTTACCAAGGCAGTAACAATTCCACGAGCATCCGCGCTCCTCAGTGGTTCTAATGCTAGAAATGCAGATATAACTTTATTTTGTGTGCAACTAAAATATCTAATTACTATGCCCAATAATTTTGATACATTGAGGTCAGTGGATTCATCTAACAGTACACTATACTTTTGTGATCCAATATCATCCAATAGCATCTGTTTGAAGTGAGGGGCTAACACATTCTTTATTACGGCACTGCATTTCGTTCTGTGCATTTTCATGTCCATAACACTCTTTGAATCAGTAATACATTTTTTTAAAGCTTCAGTTAAAGTTAAGTGGTCAATTTGCTGTATGGATGTGTGTTCTACAATGAACAGGGACAATGTTCCTTCAACTTTCAACGTATTTGTATTATTTTTAGAAGCGGGCAGAAATTCAATTTGTCGGTTTTTAGACACTAAGTCAGATTTATGTATATGTTTTTTTGTTACTCTGTGTTTCTTAATGTCGCCAATTCTTGCAAACATATCACAATGACAAAAAGTACAAAAGGCTTTTGTAGGATCGTCTGCTACAGGCCGCAACTAAGCCTTGAACTCTTCTTGGGTTTCCCATTCTTTCCGATATTTTTGAGAATAAAAAGTCTTTTTTTTCAGTGGCACGTCCATGATAATGCGAAATAAATACTACACAAAAACACACACAAAAACTTTAGATCTTGACTTGAATGATTTCGATAAGTATTGTCTCCTACTTTCGCGAATGAAAACTAGCAACTAACTAAATACAAGCAATAGTATGCAGCACTCACTCATACAAACTTTACATACGTGTTAGGTTTGATTTATTAGTTGGGGAATCCCCAAGCATAACCAAACAAAGACGTCTAAAGCTACGTTCCGAAACAGGAAATTTTTGCTCGGCAAAGTGTATCCTGGATCCAAACCACAACATTCGATAAATATCACTAAAAGTCATCAAATAATTTTTCAGTTATTTTTTTTTCAGATTATCACTGTCAAAGTCCTAAAATTCACTAAATCTAGTGACAAAATCACTAAAGCGGCAACACTGTCTGTCACTCTCATTCTGTCTGGGTTTTTGGCGGGATTTTCTCGAGTAAAGTTCAGTGTCTGTTTTAATTATTCACTTACTGATTCCTAGTGGATATTGTGATGTAAAATTGGTGTAGTTTTGAGTCTCAATAGTCTACGCAACTGAACAATAAGTGGAATTATTGAAACAGGCGCGATCTCGGTAAAATGGAGCTGAGAATTTTATTTTAGTAAAGACTGCCTCAGCGAAGTTAACCGAAAAAGCCAACTCGACTCATTGTTGCCAAATACTGCCAAACACATTAGAATGTGTTACATCTGCATACTAATAAGGAAAAAGAAAAATTGATAATGATCAAATTGAGATTTGGCTTAAAGGTCTTGTAACCAAGCCAGTGGCATAGCCTTTTCTTTTTTTTTTCTCAATTGTTAAAAGTTTTTGGCGGGATTTTGCCGAATGAAGTTCAGTGGCTGTTTTAATTAGGTATTCGTTTATTGATTCTGAAAAAAAAAATAAAACATTTTTTCAAAAAAAAAATACATTTTTTTTTTGTTTTATTATCCCCGAAGGGACGGCGAAAGTCTGTTGACCATATTGCCTAGTCTTACGTAGTGTATTTATATTTTTTTTTTTGAGATGTAACATATTCTAATGTTTTTTGCAGTATTTGGCAACAAATGTGTCGAGTCAGCCTTCTCGGTAAACTTTGCTGAGGTAGTCAATACTACAATAAAATTCTCAGCTCCATTTTCCCGAGATCGCGCCTGTTTCAATGATTCCACATTCTATTCTATTCTATTTTTTGTTGATGGCAAGTAGAGCCGATGTCGACTATTCTGCCAATGTCAAAAGTAACTTGGAAAAGCAAGTGTGTGAATAGATAATTTAAAAGATAAAAGAAAAGGAATTTTAAACTGGACAGCAACTGTAGACGTAACAAAAATCTTCGATTGATATGATACAGTTGAACTTGTTGGGTTAGTACTGGACTGAAACAAACAAAAAAACAAAAATACATAAATATAATAATGGTTAAAACATTTAAACATATACCACAACTACAAAGACAGATATGCAGGTTTGAAGCTACCACTCATAGTTTTATGTTGTTGTGACGGATGAATTTCATCAGCGCCACAAGTAGATCAGGCGAACAATATGTTAAAAGGGAGGGGAAATTAATTGGGAGAGGAATCTTAAATTTAGGGAGACGACTATATAAATCTGAAGGAGGGATGTTGTTTGAGCATTCAAAAAATATGTGGTCAAGAGTACCCTCTGTCAAACCACACTCGCACAGGGAGGAGTCACGGACACGAATTTTTTCTAGGAAAACAGGAGTGCAACAAAAACCTAAGCGGACTCTACAGAGGACCGATATGATTTTTTTAGAAACCTTTTTAAATTTAAAAAACCAGGGTTTAGATTTTATGGTTGGCTGAACTGCGTAGTAGAATCTACCCTTTTTCCTACTAGTGTTATTCCACTGTTCCTGCCATGCACATTGAAGGCTTGCTTTTGGCAGGTTCAGCAAGTCATAACCCTGATGAGAATTGTGAGAGAGATCAGCAGAAGCTGATGAGCATGCATCTTTTGCCAGGGCATCAGCGCACTCATTGCCCTTAATGCCACAATGACCAGGTATCCAAACCAGCTGAACTTCCCTTCGACTATTAGTACATGATAACAATGCTTTTTTAATTTTTAGAACTATGGAGCTGTGCAATTTACTTTTGAAGGGATTTTGAACTAAAGCTTGTAAACAACTAAGGGAGTCTGTGAAGATAACGGCTTTGTCAATGTTGGGGTGTGACTCTACAAAAAGACATGCTTCTAATATAGCCACACACTCGCCTGTGAACACAGAGGATTCCCTAGGACATTTAAATTGAAGGACGATCCTGGAGTTTTGGTAATACACCGCCGCTCCAGTGTTGCTGGAATCAGTAAATTTGGAAGCATCAGTAAAGAATTTTTGAAAACCATGCCAGCGCTCGCCCACCACCGCATTGAAGGCCGAATTCGCTGAAGGAGACTTTTTGGATATACCAATATTATAGAGGATTTTGGGAGTGAAGCATAAGACTTCATAATCGAAGTTAAATAGGGGAATTTTGGGATATTGGACGACCGGACTTTCTAAACTTTGGATCATACGGAATTGTTTTAGGATTAAGGGGATTTCTTTATTTCTCCAATAATTTGAGTTTCTGCAGAAGGCATTTAATTTATTCAATTTTGCAATAAGAGGGTGGGAAGATCTACACACTAACCTAGACAAGAAACGGGAAGCCAGATACTGCCGCCTTAGAGCTAGGGGAGGTTCAGCGCATTCGACCTGCAACGCGTTGATTGGAGAGGACTTCATGCACCCAGAGATGATCCGGAGGCACTTAGACTGAGCCCTATCTAGTCTAGCCAAGGCACCCCTGTTACATGGTATCAGGTGAAACGATCCATAATCTAGTACACTACGAACTAGAGCATTGTAAACCAATTTCATAGTGTAGGGGTGGGCACCCCACCAGACACCTGCGAGGACTTTTAATATGGAAATAACTCGTTCACATTTTTGGATGAGATGATTTATATGATACTTACCTGTCAATTTAGAATCAAGAAAAACGCCTAAAAATTTTACTTTGTTAGCCAGAGAAACATTTTTGCCAGAAATGGTCACTGAGACGTGAGGGATTAATCTTTTCCGGGAGAAGATAACTGCCGAACTTTTGGGTGCGGATAATGACAGCCCATGGTTTAAAAGCCAATGGTTTAAAGAGTCCAGAGAGAGGCACAGAGATGACGCAGCGTCAACGATGGAGGAATCTGACACATACAGGGCTAAGTCATCAGCATACTGCAAGATACGACAGTTGTTGTTTAGGCAGGAGCCAATGTCAGCTGTATATAGGTTATAAAGGAGAGGGCTAAGGACAAAGCCCTGCGGAAGTCCCTTCCAAGTCTGCCTTCTCTCAAATTCCTCTCCCTGGACCCTCAGAACCAAGGAGCGAGACAAAAGTAGTCCACATATGCATTCGATCATCTTACCAGGAATACTCAGCTGATGCAGTTTTTGCCTGAGAACTGGAAGAAGAACATTGTCGTATGCAGAGGAGATGTCTAGGAAGGCTGCAACAACAGACTCATTTTCGGAAAATGCTAAGCGAATGTCTGTCACTAAAACGCCAACACTGTCCATAGTGCTGAGCCCTTTCCTAAAACCAAATTGGTAGTTCGGAAGTAAATTTCTAGATTCGACTATCCACTCAAGTCGGTTTTTGATGAGGTGTTCCAGTAATTTGGCTAAGACTGAAGACAAAGCAATAGGTCTAAGGCCATTCGGATCATCTACGTGTTTGCCTGGTTTCAACAGTGGAATGATGATTTGTAGTTTCCACTGATCTGGAACCCAACCACGATCATAACAAAAGTTAATTATGTCTAAGAAATATAATTTCGCTTTGTCCCCAGAATGACTAATAAAAGAGTACGGCACACCATCACATCCAGGTGCTGAGTCCCGGACATGACTGAGTACCATATTCAGTTCCTTCAGAGTAAATGGCACATCAAAGGGGTCATCAGAAACAATATGATGGGGAACACTAAGACACTCAGAGGAAAATGGGACATATGGTGGAGCAATTTTATCGAAAAAAAGTTCAGCTGTTTCCCTGGGGATTGGTGAGGAGATAGATGGAGAACATCCACGCCTAAATCTGTTAATGTTCTTCCAAACAGTTGAAATTGGGGTGGAAGGAGATAAGGAAGTACAGAACTTTACCCAACCCGCACGTTTCTTCCTACGGAGGAGTTGTTTGGATCTGGCATTCACCTGTAAGTAGGACAACAAATTTTCAGTAATCATCTCCCGATTGTAATGCGCTTCGGCTTCGTTCCTCGACCTGACCGCTGAAGTACACTCTTGGTCCCACCATGGAGGTGACGGGATTTTATTTCGGGCACTATTTTTCAGTGGGAAACAGGAGTCTGCACTAGAGGTTACGGCCTCAACAAAACCTTCATAACAACTCTTGGCATGGCGGTGACCAGAAGGATCAGGTAAACTTGAATTTAAATTTGGAAGATTATCAATTTTCTCTTCCAGTAGTGATGCAAACTTAGACCAATCTGGTTTGGACAAGTTATACTTCAAAAGTGGAGGAGAAGTTTTTTCTAAATACGTCTTGTTAATCAAAGAAATGACAATAGGGTAGTGGTCACTACCATGCGACAAAGTTGTGCATTCCCAATGGGTCGAAGCTGCTAGCTCAATGGAGCAAAATGTTAGGTCAACACAACTCCTCCGTTGACCAGGAGGAGACCTGCGTGTTGGGCAACCGTTATTTAGGATGCAGAGATTTAAATCATCCAGGATCTCAACCAGAGCCATGCCAAACGCATCACAACGCTCAGACCCCCATCTATAATGGTGACAGTTAAAGTCGCCCATAACCAGTATAGGACCCTGGACACTGGTAAGGACATTTCGCAAGGTTGGTAAAAAGCTATTATTTGGATGAGCAATATATACAGAAAATACGGTAATGCCTTCCACCTTTCCAGCTGTAAGACTCATGCCCCCTGTAAATGGAGGCAAAGATAAGGGCGAAAGTGGGACCCGATTGTTGACAAAAAGAGCTGACCCTCCATAGCCGTCCGATCTGTCACATCGGAGGATGTTAAAATGTGGCATACGGAAGCTGAGACTTGGTGTGAGCCAGGTCTCAGCTATGGAACAAGCCAGAGGCTTGTACTTGTTGAGAAGGAATATGAGGTCGTGTTTCTTATGCCACACGCTCCTCACATTCCACTGAAGAAATACTTGGCTAGACGCCATTTCTGATGTTAGAAAAAATTGAAATAAGTTGGTCGGCAACGTTGGACGGTGATTGGAAACTAGAAGAAAGAGAAGAGATAATATTAGGTAATAATTTTATGAGAAGTTCAATTATAGAAACAGTATTATTAGGAGAAACATTGTCGTTATTGAGGTTGCAGCCATTAGGCTGTGAAGATTGGGGAGGACTAACTATTTGATGATGAGCAGCCTTGTCATATGAAGGGGAAAGTGGGGAATGGGACTTGGGTGTAAGTGTAATAGTTTTTCTATAGGATTGTGATTTTGCAGCATTGGCATAATTCCGGGAAGATATTGGGATGACTTTGCTAGCCTCGACATAGGAAATAGCTTTTTCAGCCATAACTGTCTTAATAGCCTTCTGTCTACCATGCTCGGGGCATGACCTGCTATTGGCAAAGTGATTACCCGAGCAAAGTAAGAAAAGCCTCGCCCTCAGCAATGTTGCAACCATCACCAGGGTGATCATGGCCACATTTACTGCAGCGTGGTTTAGACCTGCACAGGTTTGCTACATGCCCAAATCTGCAACACTTGCGACACTGGATTGTGGGATATATGTACTGTTCAACTGGAAGGGAAGTGTAGCAGCAATAGACCCGTTTTGGTAAGACTTGGCCATCAAAGGTGATGACACAAGTTTCCGTGGGTTTTCATTCGTAGGCACCGTCTTTTTGTATTTTCCTATTAATGCGGCGGACTTTGAGGATTTGCCCACAACCTGAGGGCACACATAAGTATGTTATTGCTTCTTCCTCTGTGATGTCAGTTGGGACACCAGTAACAACGCCCATTCTTGTGATGTTAAACGAAGGAATTGAAGCAGTGTAACTGTATTTTGATAATAAGCTGCTCACCAAAAAAGAGTTAGCATCCTGAGGGGATGTAAACTCCACCGACACACGGTTACGACCAACTTTGTTAACACCATCACGAACTACGTTCGCAACATTGTTTAACAAAAGGAATTTGCCAAAGTTCACAGGATGTAATGTGGTGCCTGCGTTTGGTTGGGTTTCTATGCGAGAAACATGTATAATGTAGGGGCCCTTATCCATAACCGAATACCTAGCGCGGCCAACTTGGCTTTTGGGTTGTTTGGTTGGTGGAGTTGGTAAAATAACTTCATCATTACCGGGACGTTTGCGAGAGGTTTGATTTGTCTGTGACACTTCCATCTCTGTGATGCTACAAACAACATCTGCGAATTGTGATAGTGGGTTAGGGGACAGTAGGTTTGGAGAAGTAGGAATGTCAGGGGGTTCAGGATCGGGAGGTTTGTTTTTATCCATGTTGGATAAAACTACTGATTATCAGATATAACTACTGATACACAAAACAATCACGATACAAACCTGTTTACAAACACAAGGACAACACAATTATATATAATACGTCACAAAAGTTACAACAATCACTCAAAAACAATAAAAACTCTCAAGACACACGTGCTATCCAAGAAACCCGTGGCGAGAATAATGATTCCACATATTGTCCATTTGCGTTGACACTTGAGACACAAAAGTACACAAATTTTACATCACAATATCCACTAGGAATCAATAAACGAATAATTAAAACAGCCACTAAACTTCACTCGACAAAATCCCGCCAAAAACCCAAAAAAAAAAAAAAACAATTGTTAAAAAAGAAACTGTCTGTCAGTTCTGTCCAGTGTTGCCAGACAGTTACATTTTTCGTAACTTTTGACTCCCTCGCGTAACATGTAAGTATTTTTTAATATACAGGGCAATTTTCGTAACTTTTGAGAACTACAAGATATGTAATACTACATTTTTATTGCAAACAGTTTACGAACGCATCCAAATTGAACGTACCTAAAAGGCAGGGGTGCCTAATGGCTCAATTACACCTTCCGATTTCAAGGGACCCAATTTAGGAAACAGGAAGGTGTAATAGCAGTTAGAGCAGTTAGTGTCCGATTTAGTGAGATTGAAAAGTCCCGATTTGACTTCCTAAATTGTGTACGATTTAGGATAGTGTAATCGCATCACCCCGATTTAGAGCTAAGTGTTGCCAATTTAGAGACTTTGTCGCTACAAATGGGCTAGTAGTATTTTTGTTTGTGTTTAAAATTAAATTAAATTTCACAAAGTCTGCTCCTGGTAGAATCAGTTTATAAGAGACTTTAGAGCGACTTTTGATATTCTGTTTAGGGACTCGAATTTGTAAGAGTTGGCAACACTGCCGACTTAGGAGTTCAATTTAGGATAGTGTAATCGCTCGCTTCCTGCTTAGTTTGGTCCTAAATTGGGTCCCTTGAAATCGGAAGGTGTAATTGAGCCTTAAGTGTTTCACTCCATAATAAGAGATGGCTCTTGATGGAACGCGCCATGACAAAATGCAACGTATTTTGAAAAGATTAGAACTTGATTTTGATTGAGCGTAAGCGCGTACGTTTCCTACTTCGCGAGTTCGCGCTGTTCGTGGTTTCGTAGCTACCTAGCAAGAAAAATAAAATAAACGTTGCTGATTGTGATTTGTTTTGTTTGGTTGTGTTATTGTTTGTTGTCGTACAACTATGAGAAAAGTGTGTGAGACAGTAAAAACTGATCATTTCGAATATTTATTTTTCGAATACTTCACTTTGATTTTTTCTCTAGCTAACTTCAGAGTGTCGGTTTTGTGTGACTGTGTGCGCGCTCATCGTAAAAATTTACTCTCATTATTTTTCCCCAACGCGCCAAAAGAAGTATAACTTCAAAAACAATAATGTAACTTTTGCAGCAAAAATGTAACATCTCAGGGAACGAAACGTAACTTACGACTAGCTATCAGCTATCTAATCTGTGCTTACGACTCAAAGGCCCTGGCAACACTGGTTCTGTCACTCATCAGCATCACAGTTCACTTGCTACAATTATAGTTATCTGTGGATCAAATCACAACACAACAAGTACAGAAAACTGACACTTAATTATTAGCACGTGTTTATCTAGAATACATTTTAAAAATTATACGAAAAATGCCGCAATTAGATGAAAAACCTCGTGTTCTTCTAGAAGAGTTTCGTATAAAGGTAAATTATTATGGACTTGTTGCACTACAAAAACGTGCCCGTGATTTGTTGAGATTTTCATTTTCATTTCATTTATTTTTATAAATTTGTAGAAATAATTTGAAAGGATTGTACTAGGCTTTAGCACTGATTAAATAACCCCAATTTCTTACAGAATGCTCCTAACGATTACGGTATGGCTGACGAAAAATGGAACTTTAAAAAATTCACAAAGAAGTTTCGAATAGTTATTGTGAGGATGGACAATTTTGAAATGGAATTTGATTTAATTGGCATACAGCCTGCGTTTGCCAACGCATTTCGAAGATTGATGTTGAGTGAAGTTCCAAGCATGGCTATAGAAAAAGTAATGATACGGAACAACACTTCAATTATTCAAGATGAAGTGTTGGCACACAGATTAGGACTGATTCCACTCAAAGCAGACCCAAGATTGTTTGAATATCGCCCTGAAGGTATGCTTTTTAGGGTTACGTACCCGAAGGGCTAGCAACGATACCCTACTACTATGCCTCTGCCCGTCCGGTCCGTCTGACAGCGGGCTGTATCTCACGATCTGTAATAGCTACACAGCTGAAAATTTCACAGAATGTGTATTTCTGTTGCTGCTATATAGTGGTGGTCATATAATTAAGAACTGTATGAAGTTTCAGATCTTTTTTATCTAAATCATGTCATGTGTAGTTGTGTTTCTTCTTCGAAGTAACTAGTTATGTTATGAAATAGCCACATGAATAGAGCAAACAGGATAAGGAATATAGAATAAAATCACCAACTATTTTGTTACAAAGTTTATTTATTGTCTATAGTAACAAATTCAAATAGTAATGAAGCTGGACAAATAATTAAGAATGATTTATTAAAAAGCTCGAGAGTTGTTTTATATGAAACTTAGATTAAATAAATAAATCATTAATATGAAAGGCGTAAAGAAAAAAGCAATTTAACGCATCAAGTCCCTCATTAGCAGACACTATTAAAAACCTATTGTTGGACACAGGGGCCTGACGCGTTAATACATTTAAAACTAAAATTAATAGTTCCACGGCTTTTGCTTTACACTGGTGAGGCATTGACTCTATCCATTTTTGACATTTTTCAAGAGAGATGGAGTTCCACTCTTAAATTGCCACACTGTTGATTTGAAGCCTTTTTCTTGACTTCGCACCAAAGATGCTCTATTGAGCTTAGATCTGGGCTACTAGCTGGCCTGTCTAAGACAGAAACTGATGGTCATGTGAGAAATTCCTTAACAGTGTGTGCAGTATACTTTGGATCATTGTCGTGCTGGAATGTCCAAATAACCAGATGCATGTCTTGAGCATAAGGTAACATTGTTTCTTCCAGTTTATTTTTGTATTGGAATTGATCCATGTTTCCTTCTATTAGCTTAACAGGTTCAACACCATGTCCAGAAAAGCACCCCCAAATTTTCACATTTCCCCCACCATGCTTTAATGTCACTTTTGTGTACTTAGGATTGACTGCTTTATTCGGAGGGCGTCGTACATATCGTTTTCCATCAGAACATTCCCTGTTTATTTTTGTGTCGTCAGAAAATAGAATATTTTCCACTGTCTAACTGTCCAGCTTTCATACCTTCTTGCAAATGCAAGCCGGGCTTGCCTTTGGCACCGTTTCAACATGAACACCTGCCTTGCTTTCTTTCCGTGCAACTTTTCTACCGAACACCTTCGAATAGTGCGTGCCGAGATTGCTGAAGGGTTGTTTTCACCAAAATATTCATTTCTCAGCTCATTAGACCCTTTAAAAGGATTTTGTTTTGCCAAAAGAACAGTATTTTGATCATCTCGACGAGATGACTTTCTCTGTTTAGGTACACATGGAACATTTGAAGTTGTTTGATACATGGCATTCCATTCACAGCATGGAAAACCATCGTTTTTGAGCATTGTAGATGGCCGGCTATCTTTTTATATGACAAATTATTCTCGCGAAGTTTTATTATTACTTCCCTTGTAGATTTATCACAACTTTAAATTTTTCCCTGTGTTTTCCTATGAAGCAATCACCTTTATGACTTTTACAGCACTAAATGGCGCTAAAATAATACGAATAATAGTGAGCTACAACCACAGCCACAGAGTGTTCACTATTTAAATTTAAGATAAACTATTCAACGATCTTATGTGACCAGCCAGTAAGTAGTAATACTAGGTTCAGATCTAATGTATGAAGTTTATCTATTTATTTTTTAGCCAATCATGTGTATCAACGAATGTACTACTAGTATGAAAAAGATTTTTGCGATACCTAGAGAAATACAAAAAAATACATGCAATGAGATACACATTGTTAGTTTGAAAAAATCTTCCCTTTAAATAACAGTTCTTAATTATATGACCACCACTGTAACAGAAAATCGGTCGGATGATGATACAGCCCAAAAAAAAAACACGTTTTTGGAAACATGTTGTTTTTGGTTTTTTTTTTTAGTTTGTGGTATGGAACCCTTCGTGTGCGAGTCCGACTCGCACTTGGCCGGTCTTTTTTATATCTAGTGTGGTACATTAACAGATGGGAAAAAAATATTTAATTTTATATTTACATCAGTCTTTGTGGTTACAGATGCAACAGAGGGGACTGAATTTAACACTTTAGAGTTTTCAATGAAAGTAAAGTGTACTTTAAATAAATCACAACCAAAAGACTCATTTAGAGCTGAAGATTTATATGAAAACCACAGTGGTAAGTTATTACATAGCTTTTTGATCTCAGTGAATGGAAACAAACAGTGGAAATAACAATTGCTAATGTTGATAAAATAAGCCCAATTTCCTGAAGGCCGGTTTCCCAAAGGTTGAGGCTGCAGTATCATTAAATGTTTATATATTTTCAGTATATACATCACAAATAAAATGGCAACCTATTGGAAATCAAGCTTCGGTCCACAAAGAAGCAGATATTGGCCCCGTGCAGGGAGACATACTTGTGTCCAAGATGAGGCCAGGTCATGAGCTGGATCTAGGCCTTGTTGCTGTCAAAGGCATTGGCAGAGACCATGCTAAGTTTTCCCCAGTTGGTGAGTTTAAATTATACATATTATTTGAATACATCATTAACTAAATGAAACTGGACTTTCAGAAAAAACCTTGCACAGTGAAGTGTTCCATACCTAAACATCATTTTATTTTTTGGTATTGTTCTCAGCCAACTCTTTCTTTTATTTATTTATCTAAGTAACAACTATCATTACAAGCCATTGGGCCTAATGCGATAGAGTACAATTATTTTAATATCTACTTACTCAATAAACAATTCCATTAAAAAACATTCAATAAATAATCCAATTCAATAAAAAAATGTCACTATTTAAAAATACGATTAAATAAATAATGTGATTCATATATAATGTCATTCAATTAAAAATACAATTAAATTAATCTTTTATCTGTTAAACTTTATAACTAACTAGCTTCCGCCCGCGGCTTCGCCCGCGTGAAAAGAATAAATTTGAGTGGTATTTCTAGAGAGTAGCAAGTTAAAAAAACACTGTAGGGATCAAATCCAAAGTCAGTTATTCAAATTAGGCTGCGAGCCAGAACTTTTTGAATGTCTAAGTTCTACATAAAGACAGTCCCAAAACTCCTGCCCTTCACCACTTCTTAGCTTCTTGCTCGTGACTCCGTCGCGTAGACATCCAGATTGGGTCCAGAGAAAAATCAAACATTTGTGAAAGATTAAAAGTTAGTACAGGCTAGGATCATGATAAATTAGAATTTCCTACATTCGCAGGGCTTACCAAAGTAGTCAAACGATTTTTTTTTTTGGAGTGGGAAATCATCCAATGATATCTCCCGCTCTGGGTGGAGCGGGAGGGCATGTCAGACTCTTACTGACTAAAACCCACCCCTGTTCCTTCCTTGCCTGAGTGCCCAGGGGAGCGGTAACTCTGTTACGAATTTATCCACTACCCCTGGGCATTTCTATGGGCTGCCTGCGTTTGTATGTACGTTTGACGTCGAAGTTTTTTTGTGTATGTTAAATTAACTTTTTCATAATTTTGGTACCCTGGTAGTTTACCCGCGGCTTCATCTGCGTGCAGGTCTGAAATTTCTCTTCTTCATGATTCTGTTTTCCTGGTAGTTTAAGAATCTATACCGTTCAGGATTCCAGCATTGAAAAAACTGAACAAGATGTTACCTCTCATGATCCCAGCCTCGGAATACTTTTTGTGATTCTGATCTCCTGGTAGTGCGTGAATCTATACCGCTTCAAAATTTTACTTCTTCACGATTCTGTTCACCTGGTAATTTGTGAATCTTTCGCTACCTCTTACGATTCCTGCCCTGGAATACTTTTTGTGTTTCTGGTCTCCTGGTATTTTGTGAGTCTTTATCGCTCATGATTTCAGTCCTCGAAATACTTCTCCTCATGTTTCTGGTCTCCTGGTAATTTGTAAATCTCTACCTCTCGTAATAGCTTCGGACTATGTTTTGTGATTCTGATCTCCTGGTAGGTTGAGAATCTATACCGCTCAGAATTCCAACCCCCTGGTAGTTTGAGAATTTATACTGTTCATGATTTCAGCACCGGAACACTCTTTGTGTTTCTGGTCTCCTGGTAGTTTGAGAATCTATACCTCTCATGATTTCAGCCCGGGAAACACTTTCATGATTCTGGTCTCCTGGTAATTTATGAATCTCTACCACTCATAACCCCAGCCTTG
Organism: Polia nebulosa; assembly: GCA_951329385.1. Lineage (NCBI taxonomy): Eukaryota > Metazoa > Arthropoda > Insecta > Lepidoptera > Noctuidae > Polia > Polia nebulosa. The sequence goes on along the minus strand of OX589602.1, from coordinate 18,376,161 downwards.
GTATACATTTTTAATTCTTATGTCCTGGTTGTTCGTGAACCTGTACTGCTCGGAAAACTTCTTCATGATTCTGTTCTCCTGGTAATTTGTGAATCTGATTCATGACTGGTCTCCTGGTAGTTTTATATACCTCTCGTGAATCCAAGCTCCGGAACTCCACCCAAGGCGGGAGAAGTCATTGGATGAACCCACCCCAAAAAAAAAGCTCCGGAACTACTTCTTCGTGAATCCTGATCTCCAGGTAGTTTGTGAGTCTTTATCGCTCATAATTTCAGTCCTCGAAATACTTCTCATGTTTCTGGACTCTAGGTAACTTGTAATTCTATACCTCTCACCAGCCTCGGAATATATTTTGTGATTCTGATCTCCTGGTAGGTTGTGAATCAAGAGTGTTTCCGGGGCTTGAATCCTGAGCGGTATCTCAGGATTCAAGCCCCGGAAACACTCTTGATTCTGTCTGTTGGTTTGTGAAGCTATACAGCTTAGGATTGTAGCCTCAAAAATACATCTTCATGATTCCAGAATCACAAAAGAGTCACAAAGTACCAGGAGACCAGTCTCCTGGTACTTTGTGACTCTTTACCACTCATGTTTTCAGTCCTGGAATTACTTCTCATGTTTCTGGTCTCCTGGTACTTTGTGAGCGTGTCCGCTCGTTCAGCCCGTCACTGGATTTCTACTTCCACCTCAGCCCGCTAAGTCTGGTCATTTACCGGGATAAAAAGTAGCTTATGTGTCAATCCAGGCTATGACCTACCTGTGTGCAAAATTTCATTCAAATCCCTTCAGCTATTTTTGCGTGAAGGACAGCCAAAAATACAAACTTTCGCATTTATAATATTAGTAGGATTACCAACAAGGCATTCTATGTGAATTCACTCAGAGAACAACAAAATTGGTCCCAGTCACTTGCTATGAGGTTGAGAATGCGGAGTGCACGCGTCATTGGTGCCTCCCTTAGCAGATTGGTTCGAGCTAGAGATGGGTCTAAAATTAATAAGCTGCTAAATTAACGCTTAATTTTTTAGTGTCAACACCTGTCAAATAATTTCTGAGTTAACTGTTAAATTTAACAGTCACAAACACTAATAAATAATAGTGTGTGCGTTTTAGTGTCAACACTTGTTAAATATTTTTTATTTTTTTTATTTTAAATAAATTCTGAGTTAGCTGTTATATTTAACAGTCAAATTTCACAGTCACAAACACTAATAAACAATAGATAGTGGCGGCGGCGGCGACCGCCGGCAGTGACAGGTACTCTGTGCGAAAAAACTACATTATTCCAAGTGGAAAAGGGCCACAATATCAGATGCTTCACCAAGAAAGTTTCGGGTAAGACACGCAAAGAGACAACTGCAGCAACGACGACGCCGACACGGTTAACTAAACTAGAAAAAATACGCAATAAATCAAACAATGACCAAGTTCACATGTTTTCCGGGCGCCTCTGCGGAACTGACTAACAATTAACAAATAACAATAAAGACATGTTAATTACGGCTCGATTTCGGAAATCGGCTTAGGTGAGGCGCGGGAGCGTGAGGTCGAGATAAGAGCGAGCGCTTGCGCTGGCGAAAACAAGTGTGAGAGTAACATCACATCGTAAATTATATCACATAATACAATTTCCTACTACTTATTACAACAAACCTCGATAATATAATATTAATGTTTGTAATACTGTAACCACGGTATTGGCTCGTCAATACCGTGATTAAAAAAAGACCAATATAATCCGTGATTACGGTAAGTATTACGGGATCCCGGAAGGTGTATTGAAAGCTCTAATACTTACCATTCATTCATAACGTCTCCAGTCGAAGGCACTTATATTTATTAGTAAAACTAGCGACCCGCCCCAGCTTCGCTCGGGTACAAATTATACATATAAACCTTCCTCTTCAATCACTCTATCTATTGAAAAAAACCGCATCAAAATCCGTTGCGTAGTTTTAAAGATTTAAGCATACATAGGGATATAGGGACAGAGAAAGCGACTTTGTTTTATACTATGTAGTGATTATGTAGGAGCATTTTTTTGGCGGTTGAACCATAAACGTAAATTGCTCTCATTTTGAAGACCTTTGTGCCAACCGACATCAAATTTAACCAATTTAGTTAATGTTTCAACTACTATTGTGGGTATCGTTTAAAAACTTATAAAATACTCAAGTAACTGTAATTAAAACAAAAACTCCTAACTAAATAAAACTTAAAATATGGCGTCAAAAAACTCCTGCGCATCGCTGTCGACTGAAAGTGTACCCAAAAGACTGGCGGCATTGCCACGTTGTATGCCAATGCTTAACCTCTGGCCGAGGAAAAAGCCAGTCCTTGGGTCACGCGAAGTGTCAACAAGGCGTTTAGACAGATCTTTAAATAATATACAGGCTGTAAGGAACAAGATACCGCAAACTTCGCGAAAATGTTACACCTAATGTCAGTGACAAAATTATGATAGTCATTAATCTCGGTAATGATCGATTACAGAAATTGACATATTCAAGCACGCAATGTATTGTGAACAATGCGATCTCAACGCTTCGCAATGAATGTAGGCGAGCGCGAGAGCGTAGTACGTAGTTACCTACCACGTCTTATACACAGACACAGGTGGTCGCGCCGCTACGCGCTTGTACCTAAATGCTACACTTTCTACTTTGTGATAAAAATACATTTACGTCGATGTTTCCGATCGATGTGATAAAGAACTAGATCAGATACTTAATAGACATAAGCGCATACCCGTTTAAAACGACAAATGCGTATAATGTTCCGTGGCACCTTTAACTGTTTATTCTAATGACGACAACATTGATATCACATACATTTTAATCCCTCAAGAATACTGAAGATAAGGTTAGATAAAGATTAGGATAGATAATAATAAAGAAGCTTGTAAGTACCTACATTGCGCTCCCGGAATGTAGGTATAAAGCGCCTGCTTACGGTCGCCAATCGCGTCCCTGCAGAAGTGACCTTGGTGATTTTGAAATTTCGTAGGTACAGCTCTGCCGCTCGCCAACCACGAACACCTCTGTCGGGGACGCGGTTAGCAACCGTGTACTTAACTAATGAACCAACTCACCTTAAAGTTCGTTCATTTCTTACGAGGGAGGCGCTTACGTGCTTCATGCATGAGCATTTTCCTGGGCACTGAGGTGTTGTTTCAAAATCACTCAAAAAGCAAAACAAAAAACACACATACACAGTAACAAACAAAGAAAATAATTTATGTTTGTGATAACTTTACGATAACAACCTAAATTCGCGACCAACTGCACATCCGTTTGCGATGAACGTAAACACGGAAGTGACAAAAATGCGGCGTAGCATTTGCTAAAGAAATAAAATTTGATTTAATAGCGTAGGTACGAATGTGCCGACATGCGCATAGACCGCATAGATCAATAAAATTGTTCGACCGTACAATTGCATTAAGTTGTACCTACTACTCACTGAGTAATTATTTTAATGTAGGTATTCGAAATGTAGGAATGTGGTTTTAACGAAACAGTAAGTAAATTTGTTGCATTGTATTACATAAGGTGCTATTAACTACCAATGACCTTGAGTGGTTAGCTTGCGTGTTCTTTGCTGAGCTCACGTAACGCGTCGTACGTCCACTCAGTAATAGGAATCGCCCATCAAGGAGCACTGTCCGAAATTAGACGCATTATTAATTTGTTACACATAAAATAACAGGTATTAAACTAAAACACCGAGACTAAATTATAAATAATTAAATGATCTTTAAAATGGTGAAGGTTTCATAGAAATACGCTTTGTAGTTTTTGCGTGATTCTCAATTTTTTATCCGCGTTAGACATAACTTTACAAATTAATTACAATTACATTATGTTATAAAAATATAATTTCAAATATTCTCAGATCAAATTACGACGGAAATTGTCTAGAGTAACGAAATAAGACTAGTCGTTTAGTCGTGATGTTCAATTAAAAACTATTAAAAGTCGTATAACTGCGCCTTAACTTAACTTTGTTGATAGCAAAAATGTATCTAAGAAATAAGTCGTTATCAGTAAACGGTAACACATTTTTTTTATCTTCTTTATTTGTTTCGATGAAGGTTTACAAAAATAACCTTCCCTCAAAATAGTTCAAATAAAAGTAGTCAATGGGTTATCAATTTTTGTAGACACTTAAAATGCCTAACGTGTCGCGTCTGTTAGATTCATAGATCTGTATGAGCAGTTGCCGACAAATTAACGTCGGCGTTCTTTTGTCGGTGTCTGTGTGCGTGCGTACTTGGCCCGCGATGGCCTTCATCCCAACTCTCACCGATCCCGGCTCTACACGATTCAATAAGTCCCAACTCTACCCGAAACGATAAAAACGTACAGTCAGAATGAAAAACATTTAGATCAATTTTACAAATACTTTAATCACCATGCTTATATGACAAGTGGCTATTTTTCAAGCCATGTTCCACAAGAATCATACAGGTGGCTCTGTCCTTCACCATTGAACAAATACAACTTTTGTTTTAAAAAAAAAAGAAGCAGTCTTTTTTCTAAGACGATGGATATCGCCATCTGTAATTTTTGTGGAACATGGGCTGGACCATAATAGCTCATATCTATGATTATGATAATGGCAATATAACATTTTTTTAAATAAAGCATAATATGGAATAACAATCACTGGTTTTTACCTTAAAATAAATAAATTTAAATCTTAAGTGAACTAAAAAGTTAAAAATAAATTCTAGTAAGTATTTGGCGTAAATGTATTATCTAAATTCTTAAAAGCTTGAGGTATTACCCGTTACAGGTTACAAGTTAGGTACTTACTATACTTCTCTGCCTCAACCTTTTAAGAATATAGTTAAGTACCTAAAAGCTTAAAAAATACCAAACACTTGCGAAGATCACTAATCAAAAATTTTATTTTCTTAATTTTTACTTTTAGTTCATAGGAAATGTAGATTAGTGCAAAAAAAAGAGTGTCTCCGCAGCCAGCACCGAGACCCAAAAATAACGCCGTTGGGAACCGGCAGTAGTTACTTTTTTTCTTTTCTGAGCTCGGAAACTTAGAGCACCCCGACACGGACAGGTTAGGTTAGAAGGGGATGGCTGGGTCCAGTGAGCGAGTGAAGCGAGCGAACACACCCTGGCATCCCCTTCGTGGTTATTTTTTTTTTAAACCATTCAGAAGTAGGAGCGGGGCTCTGTCGACCACCTCACCTTTTTACGGGGCTCCGTCGTTCCTTACTTAGAACTGTACATATCTGATTCGTATGCTTGTGATCGCAGGTTTTTTAACTTGTTGAATTTTTGGGACTTCTTTTTGAAGATTTTTGTGCAAAAAACAGTAGCTTTTTAGAACATTTTAACTACATTTTTCAAAGTCAGCACCGGCTGCAATTCCGGGTCTCGGCGCTAGCTGTGGAGGCACTCCCAAAAAAAAATGCTGCGCCTAATGTACAATTTGTGTTTGGAACCTTTTATTTTTTGGGGATGGGAAGTCATCCTGTGACTTCTCCCGCTCTGGGTGGAGCGTGTCAGACTCTTTTTATTCAGTAGACTAAAACGCAACCCTGTTCCTTCCTTGCCTGAGTGCCCAGGGGCGCGGTAACTGTATTACGAATTTATGCGCGCCCCTTGGCATGCTAGCATCGGCCATGATGGGCCCCGTCAGTGGTGGCAGACATATTCTCTTTAAAGCGCGCGTGGAATGGTGACAGTTTGGTTTCCGTCCGCCGAGCCGCGACGTGTCGCGGCAGCGGAGTTTCATCCCAGCGTTTCGCCTCCTCGTGCCACTCCTAGAGGAGCGCGAGGACCTTGGCCTCCAGATCCCATGCAACAGTCCGTCAGTCAGTAGTGTTCCACATGTGCCTCACATGTGGAACACTACACGCCGTCGACTCTTGGGCCTGGTGTTGATCGGACGGCGAGCTACCCATTATTCGCCGTCCGCAGGTCCGGATCTACGGTGGCCGGAGTTCGTCCTGCGACCTCCGACGCCCAGAGTGTCTCCTGCGGTGCCTGCGCCAGCCGCAACCACCGCAGGGCATCACGGGCATAAGGGCCACTCCGTTGAGCCTCCCTCACCCATTCCGCCTCCTCCTCCGACTGCTTCCCATTCCCTTTCGCCGCGTACCACCCGTACCGGGCGCGAGAGGTCGCTGCCACCGATCGCCTCCAGGAGGACACGGCGGTGCTCCGTTCAAGCAGGGCAGATGCATGTTCCACAAAAATTACAGATGGCGATATCCCTTGTCTTTGAAAAAAGACTGCTTCTTCAAAAAACAAAAGTTGTATTTGTTCAATGGTGAAGGACAGCGCCACCTGTGTGATTTTTGTGGAACATAGCTTGGAAAACATGGTGATTAAAGTATTTTTAATTGATCTAAATGTTTATCATTCTGACTGTACATTTTATCGTTTCGTGTAGAGTTGGGAAGTTTTTGTTAGGTAATTTTATATCATGTAGAGCCGGGATCGGTGGGAGTTGGGATGAAGCCCCGCGATGACCTCCGGTGAACTTAAGAAATCAGCTGAGCGGTTTTATTTACATTGCGTTTTTTTTGCGAAAAAAGTGAACTAATATTTTTTTTTTAAATATCATTGAGGTAGATAGGTATAACGATTTTATACAGTTTAATGTAAAAAAACGCAAATATTTTTTTCAAAAATTAGAAAAAAACCGACGAAAAGTTCCAACGCTACGGGGGTCCAGAATCATGTACTGAATCACTGGTAAATTATGTGCATCGATGTCGATTACATCCTGTATATCCGACCATGCGGTGACAAAGCGGGCGATGTTAATCCTAAAATTATGAGTTAACTCTACTGCTGCCTATCCAGGCGCGAAAGGACCAAATAATTATGGTGAGGCTTGTAAATATCCCACACCTTACTGTGACGTTGGAACTGGTCAAAATATTGCGGAATTGATTATATATGAAAATAAACTGCGTATTGATGAAATCCCTGAACCACACATTCCGATGTCCTATTGGTAACAAATCCTACGTACCTTGTATACTCTCTGGAACCACAGCTTAGACCCAGGTCGAAAATAAGATCCGCGAAGCATTAGTAAAACTGCCGGCTGGCGTGGAGTTGTTCTTGGTTAATCCACCGATGTAATGGTTTTAAACTACAAAACTTACACTACACTTAAAGTTCACAATATCTCACAACTGCAGGTTCATTTATTTTAAGAGGATCTTCAGATATTCCATCAGAAAAATATTTTTTAAAGCAGTAATGAGCATACTCAATCGATGCTCGCGAAAGAGGTAGGTACTGAGCAAAACTATCCGCGGACGCCATCTGGCGAGTGAAAGAAGGACACTCGATACCTTGGGCGTTACCGATATCGGAATATATGAGAGAAATCATCAAATAGACACTCAGTTATGTCCCCTTTTTTATAAAGGTTTAAGCTAAATAGCTGGTGTTTAAAAGACAGTTTCTGAAGCCGAAAGCCACATATTCTACCCATTATTTGGATATTTTTTTTCCACTAGACCATACCTGGGAAACCACTGGTTTTGGAGATATTGATGGTCAAAGTCGCAATTTTTTTTTTTAACTTTTTTATGAATATGAATTCTAAGTGTTATTACCAGTGGTCGGAGTAGGTAGATTGATTTTAAGTACTTGCATCATGAATAGTCATAGAAATCATAACATGGATAAGCCTTTTTCTGGGATTTCATTTTGGTACTCACGGGATTGAATCAAATATTGTGAATGTAAAATTTTTTAAACTACTACATTTGAAATTTATAGAATGCGATAGTTAAACGTTTAAAATTGTTTTTTTCTTATTTATCAAGTAATAAAGTGAATCTTACTTTTGTGCGTCCATTCGAAACTTACAAGTGACTAATTTAGTAGTTATTTCTTGCAACTTTAAATAAATAAATAAAAATAACTTTTTATACTCCTTAATACTTTTTCGCATTCAGTTTTCTACTTTCCGCGACCCGCTGTCGTTGACAACCGTTGTCAGTAAGATAGCGGAGAGGCAAGTCCCATCTTTCGTCGCACGTACGCACATGTAACTATTATTAGTAGAATCCCACTTTATGTTTGCAACGTTTTTACTCAAGTTTAGCCATGCCATAGTTTTTTTTTATTATAGAAAGCCGATCACATATTCTATTAAAAAGAAAGCAAAAAGGTTAAACATTCCTTATTCATATTGATATATTCTTCATCTTACACATTAAAATATTTGAAATTCCTAAAAAATCTTAATTATTACAAAAGCCCGGAGGCATATCCATATTAATATATACGTGCCAGTTCATTGACCCCAAATGAATCTACCTACTCCGACCACTGGTTATTACTATGTTTTTTCCAAACAAACATTACCTGAATTTTTTATTTTTTTTTTCGAAATTTCGAAATTATGAATTTGCAGTTATGAAAATGCAATGAATATCAAACGTATCCGACAAGTACCTACGTGGCTTAGAGCGGAGGGGCGGGGTTTAACTCCACTTGTCTGTGTTCGCGTTACATTGCGCGGAATAAAAAATTGTTTTATTTTTCATTCCTAAAAATAAAAGTCGTTTCCCAGCAATAATTTTTGCGCAAAATTACTTTGTTAGACGGTAACGTTAACGGTCCTCTGTGATGTGTCTTTTTACACCCTAAAAAAAAAAACCCCAGTTGATTTTATTCCCCAATTTTTATTCGTAATGAATCGCGTCAGGCCCCTGCGTCGCCACCAACAATAGGTTTTTAATTGTGTCTGCTAATGAGGGACTTGACGTGTTAAAAAAGGCCATTGACGCTTCACCACCCTATAATGCCAAATCTTTGAGTAAATTGCTTATGCTATACCAGTGCCGGATTACGCCAGCGTGGGGCCTGTAGCAAATTCTTCCAAGGGAGGGCCCCTTGGAAGAATTTGCTACAGGCCCAAATAACTTCTTTGACTTAATTTTCTCATTAACCGCGAGGCCCTTAGTTATTAAACTTGGGTCTATAGGCAGTTGTCTACATTGTATTAATGGATAATCCAAAACAGTTAAGAATTGAATATGGTATCTAAACGACTCGTTTTTGCACGACCAAGCGGAGGCACTCCAATGCGCGGGGCCTGTAGCGTTTGCTACTCTTGCTACGGTTAATCCGGAACTGGGTTAGACATGAATGGCCAGGACGAAATTATAAGGTTTCCATTTTTGGCCAATATCAGAATAACCAAATGGCTAATAGTAGCCTAAAAATGTACTTAGCAATTTTAATATTGCTAGCAGGACTTGAACAAAATTTATTTTCTCAGCAACCGCATCTTACCGACTGCTACCAGAAGTGACATTGACGCGCGAAGTGCGCGGCAGTGAAGCGTCGTTGCTACAAAGTTGCTTCGCGCCAGGAGTGATCAGCATGGACTCAGAAGGACGGGCTTATGTTCGAGATGCCAGATATGACACTTGCAGCAGAAATGTCTATAGATACGACGAAATAAAAGATGCCGTCATATTGAGCCGAGTCCGAGACCATTTTATATGTATGTATTCTTATGATTACTTTATTTTAGTCTGATGTATCAGTTGTCGATACAAGAAGCATATTAGAAAGATACGACAAGACACAGTGACTGGATTAGTGAAAATTGCAGCCCTTGGGGATGGCCTATAGCCAGCAGTGGACAAATTAAGGTTGAAATAATAGTAATAACAGCACTGCTGAATCTCTACACTGTAACCGTCCTCCCTGTCCCAACTGGGAGGACGGTTACAGTGTAGTGTACTATTGCAATACATGGCTGTGAACTCACAGCCATGTATTGTGATAGTGGTCAGGCAGAGTCCATATTGGTATCGAGTTGATGATACTGGGACTCGTCCTCCACGGCCGGTGGAAATTCGGTTGGCTTCTAGGTTGATGGGCACCGCAAACGCACTCTTGCGGCTGCTACTAATCTAGCGGGGCCTTATACTTCTTGCAGGAAGCACTATGTAGGGATCGTACGGTCTATGGCGCTCAATAGAGCGCCTGTGTAAGCGGACAACCTGATGGCCCGCAACCTCGAAATACAGCGAAAATCTCACGAGAGCAATGGCCGTCAGGGTTTCTTCAAGGTGAAAAAAAACGAGCAAACTTACCTAGTGGCGACTGCCATTTTTAGGGTTCTGTACCCTAAGGGTAAAACCGTATTACTAAGACTCCGCTGTCCGTCCGTCTGTCTGTCTGTCCGTCTGTCACCAGGCTGTGTCTCATGAAGTGTGATAGTTAAACAGTTAAAATTTTCACTGATGATATATTCTGTTGCCGCTATAACAACAAATACTAAAAAACAGAATAAAATTAAATATATAACAAACGTGATTTTTGATAGATAATGGTACGGAAGTCTTCGTGCGCGAGTCCGACTCGCACTTGGCCGGTTTCATTTATTAATTTAACAATTATTTATGTACACAACAAACACAAGAGGAAGGAAGCTGAAAAATAGTTACAAAGGTGAATATGCTCATTTCTAATGAAATCTCTTAGAGCATACCTGCGAAAGGCTTAGTAAAGAATAGCGTAGGTCAATTCAGTTGTCAATACCAAGCTAATGATACCTCATTTGTATACTCACATAAAATCCATTCTACCGTTTAGGCAGCAGGGTGTGCCAAAAAAAATAAACATACATACATTCTCTAGAAAATACGTTATCCTCGTTCTGGGGCGATCGGGTAAAAAGGATGCACCAACTGATATATGATGTCATCGCCATTAGGTTACGCGCGCGTACAAAACAGATAGCGAGATATTACCACCACGCTCCCACTCTATATGTATATGTATACGTTTGAAATGTTAATTACTGCTTCATTAAACTCTTCACACATCGATTGCACACCAGGTGTGCAGATAACCCCTGAGGCGGAGGCCAGTCCGCCGTTTGAGCGCGTCCCAAAGGGTTATGGCCATCCGGCTGATCCGGGGATACCACACGGTCTTCAGTGAGGCGGTGAGCCTCGTTGACGGACTGTCGCCATGGGATCTGGAAGCTAAAGTCCTCGCGCACATAATTATGGGAGTGGTGCGAGGAAGCGAAACGCCGCCGCGACGGGGCGTAACTCCGCTGCCGCGACATACCTCTACCGGCTCAGCGGACACAGCTTCGCTAGGATTTCATGGAGAGAGCGACTGTCGCAATCCAGCGCTGGGCACGCCACAATTGCGGCGATAGCCGGCGGCGGCGGTAGCCGTTGCGGTGTAGCTGAAGAGGCGCCAAGGCGCCCTCACCTTCCGCCTGACGTAGGTCCTCACTGGACACGGCTATTTCGGGAGGTTCCCGTGTGGTATAAGGCGGGAGGAAAGGCCCGGGTGTCACCACAGTGTGGATCGCCCCGAGGACACGGTGGAGGTCTGCTGCGCTTGGGCGGAGCACCGCCGTGTCCTCGTGGAGGCGATCGGCGGTAGCGAACTCTCGCGCCCGGCCCTGGTCCAGGCCATGGTACTGAGCGAGAGGGAATGGGAAGTTGTCACCTCCTTCTGCGAAGCAGTAGTGCCCCGGGCGTCGGGAGACGCAAGGTGACTCCCGTCCACCGTAGGCGCGGGCTTGTGGACAGCGAGTAATAGGTAGCTCGCCGTCCGATAAGGACCCTGGCCCGAGTCGACGGCGCGTAGTGTTCCACGCGCGCCTCAAAGAGATGTCAGCAAAAACTGACGGCAGGACCGATGCCTGTCTGGGTCGCAGATAAATTCAAAAGAGAGTTACTGCGGCCCTTGCAAGGTACTGAAGGAACAGGGGTGGGTTTTAGTAAGTATCTGACACCACGACCTCCCGCTCAACCCAGAGCGGGAGAAGTCATTGGATGTTAACAATTAAAATCTATGGTGTCTTTTATTGGGCGTGCGTTTTTGGCGGTTTTTTTTTAGTGAAGTTCAATGGCTGTTTTTATTATTCGCAAATTGATTTCTGGTGGATATTGTGATGTAAAATTGGTGTAGTTTTGTGTCTCAAGTGTCTACGTATTTGAACAATATGTAGAATCGTTAAAACAGGTGCGATCTCGGTAAATCGAAGCTGAGAATTTTATTGAAGTATTGACTACCTCGGTGAAGCTTGCCGAGAACGCTGACTCGATACATTTGCTGCCAAATACTGCAAAGACATTAGAATTTACTCATATGCATTCTAATGGAAAACATAGTGACTGTATCTAAAAACATAAAACTTTCTAAACTTGACACTGGCTAAATACACAAACCGTGCGAAGCCAAAATAAAAAAAAAATAAAAAATTGGATGTGGGAAGGGTAACCAATTTAGATGGTGTTTTCAGAAAAGAAAAAGAAACCTTTTTAGTTTTATTTGTTATCCAATTAAATTATTTTAAAAAATCACAGGATAATACCTTAATCCTTTTATTTCAGTTAATGTGGAGTCTGTTGGAGCCATGCAGCCTAATGTGATCTTTGTTGAAGCTGTTAAAATATTGAGGGACAAATGTAAATCATTTTTGGATGAATTAAATAAATTTAATTAACTCCTATTACAATAACTTGTCTTAATCTCAAACTTAAATTAATAAATTTATGTAAATAGCCCCTTTTATCTCTAGTACCCAAGTCCTTACAGTCAGACAGCTATATATCCTCCGTTCTATACTGCGGAGACACTCCTCTCTTCCTTTGGACCAAAATCTGCTCCAAAAACGCCAAGGTTTTCCTGTTTGCAAAACAGTCCCTTGCCGATATGCATTTGCAAGTCAACAATTCATGGCTCAAAGCTCACGAATTTATAATAAAATAAAAGTATTCACATCTATATACTCACAACCCATGACAAAAAGTAAATGAAAAAAATGGCTTTTACCTCTAACTTACGACGAGACAGAAAATATATATGACGAATGGGGAGAGACTACCAATTGTCATTGTTGATGGCACTTATATATATTGCCAAAAAAGCTCAAATTATAAATATCAAAAAGATACATACTCTCTACATAAGTATAGGAACCTTGTTAAGCCATTTTTGTTTGTGTGTTGTGATGGGTATATTGTGGAGCCTCTGGGTCCCTATCCAGCAACTACATCAGATGCTGAAATTATGAAAAATGAATTTATAAATGAATCTCAACCGCTGAGGCAGTATTTTCGAGACAATGATGTTTTTATTCTGGATAGGGGATTTAGAGATGCAGTACCAGTTCTAGAAAATAGTAACTATAATGTTCATATGCCACTTTCGTTAGAAGAGAATGAAACACAGTTGTCAACGTTAGCAGCAAATAAATCAAGGGCAGTAACAATGTGCCGGTGGTCAGTGGAAACAGTAAATGGCATATTTAAAGAGCAGTTTAAAATATTCCGCCATGAATTTTTTAATAGAGCATCTTCTCATTTGATGGTAGACTTTTCTGTTGCTGCTGCGTTGATAAACCGGTTTCATTGTCGTTATACAGACAGAACTGATGCTGCACAGATTCTAGAATTATTAAATCAAAAAATGTATCAAAATAATGTTTTAGCTGATTTTATAAATAATAATAATTTTAATAGAAGGAGAGCTCACTTCACAAACATAAATGTTGATTCACAAAATATAAATAACTTCCCTCAACTCACACAGGAAGATTTGATATTAATTGCTTGTGGTACTTACCAAATAAAACAAGCACGGTCTTATTACGGCGAACATATTCGGAACAATGGTTCCTATATTATTGAAGTGTGTAGAGAAGCTCATCTTAGCAACATAGGGGATGAATTGTCACTCTCTCAAAATCACTGGCTCCTTAGAGGTAAAATTCAAAGCAGACATATAAGTCGAAAAATATATTATGTTTATATCATAATTAATAATAATGAAACTGGGAGAGAGGCAATTGACCAATATTGTTGTAATTGCTTAGTTGGGCGAAGAACCGTAGGTTTGATACACGCAGCTGCATAAGGGGAATCGCCAATTCAGCACCCAATACTTTTATTATAGAAACACGCTGCAATTAATCGAACGACGGAAACGACGAGCTGAGATAGCACTTTGTGACGCACGGACCTAGATTTGCCAATTATTGTAACTCCGTAAATTTGGATTCCATATTCATACTTCGAATAGGCACCTAGGCTAATTGATATAATTAATGTAATTCTTTTATTTTAAAATAAATTAAGTAAAATCATTTTTGTTTTTTTTTTAAATCCTCCGCTTGCAGCTAACGTAATTGGCGCAGTCGGTAGGATATTCGCGGGCAGGTTCGCGAGCTTAGGGATCTCTAATATCGATATCCGCGTACGCGAATCGCCTGGGTGGCTATCGAGCCCCGCCGCCGAATATCCGAATCTACGGTCCAGCTGCAGTTCCGGAAGGAGAATCCAGACTTCGATTCACGAGAGAACCAGAGATGAAAAATTTAAGGAAGCAACACAGGAACAATTCAAGTGTACTTACCACTTGAATTGTTCCTGTGTTGCTTCCTTTTTAGTCCTAGTACCACCCAAGTGCCTAGATTTTCCACCCGAAGAACTCCAATTCCCAGGAGCCCGCATCTCGTACGGCTCGCTGGAGTGCTATAGATAACAGTAGGGATTTAAATAGTGATAGTGAAAATAGCATAAATAGTAGTATAAATAGCATAGATATGGCCCATGACCCGGATACAATTTTCAAGACCCTTCGTATGGTCCCGGAGTTCGACGGGAACCCAAATGTTTTGACTAGGTTTATTAAAAAATGCGATCAAATAGTAACTCAATATATTAGTAATGCCCCAGGTAGCGAGCTAAATAACTTATGCCTATTAAATGGCATCTTAAATAAAATAAAAGGCTCTGTTGCTTGTACCATCAACTCCAACGGCATACCTGACAGTTGGCTAGGGATTAGAACAGCCTTAATCAATAACTTTTCGGATCAACGGGATGAAACAGCTTTGTATAGTGACCTTTCTTTAGCTACGCAGGGAAATAAAACACCTCAGGAATTCTATGAGGAATGCCAAACCTTGTTCAGTACGATGATGACGTACTAATGAAGACAGACCTGCATGGAGAATTCCAAACCAAAATCGTTTGTACAGGGTTTCATCGCCTTAATAATACGTCTTGAACGACATAGATGGCGCTAGTATAGTAGTTGGATTGGAAAATATACATCTCTCGTTAAAGAACATTATCTTGTTTTTTGCTAGTCACAATATTACTTAATTTTAACACAAATTCTCCTACGACATTACAAACCTTATAAAGCAAAGCTCGTAATAACTAGGATTCGAACTCGGTGGCATAAAATTTACCGATACCATAGCCACTGGACTATTGCGTCATTACGCAATGAGTTGAAATTATCCTACTCTTTATTATATCGAAATTGTTTAGCGACTTTAACCTGTATCATAAATCTCAAAAGAATTGAGGGTAGTTTAATATTGACTGTATAAAAATTAAATCTTTTTGTTCAATCATAACGTTCTTTACTATCTTTGAGTGAGTTCAGTTACGATTGCATTTAACAATTTTTTTATATTTATCTTTACCATGAGTTCGCGTTCTAATATTGATATGGCTACGAGGGCCCAAATAATAGCATTGCATAATCAAGGCCTAAATTATTCTGAAATTTCGAGAGAAACTGGCTTAAACGTAAGTAATGTTTTAAAATCACTGTTCGTTATTTATTTTATTATCCATGGTTATCGATACACGAAAATAATAAATAATATATTTCCCTTATAGGTAAAGACTGTCACTTTATGGATAAAGCGGTTTCAAGAAGAGGGTTCGTTGGAACACCGCAGTAGATCTGGCAGAAGACGCCATATTGACTCAGACCAGCGTCAACTTATGGTGCAAGGTTATGAGGAAAATGGCTTTACACCAACAAGATATTACGCAGAGTTGTTTGATACATCTTTGCGGACGGTGTATCGTGCTCTTCATAGTGAAGGTCTGCATTATCGTCGACATGCTATTAAGCCATTGCTAACCGAAGCTAATAAAAGAGCACGATTGGAGTTCGCTTTGAAATACAGACATTTCGACTGGAGCAACGTTATCTTCAGTGATGAAAAGACTTTCAAGTCTAGCCAGCACGGGCGAGTTAGGTTGTGGCGTAGGAATAATACGCGTTATGATAGTGATCACGTTGTGCCTAACTCTGAATCCGGTCGTATAACAGTGAACATTTGGGGATGGATGACAGCTGCAGGACCAGGAGAACTTACTGTAATACCCAGTCGTGCAAACAGTGTTAACTACTTAGATGTGCTGAATGACGTCATGTTGCCCACTGTGCGGAATGTTTTTCCTGTAGAAGACATGCCAGTAATAACGTTCGTGCAGGACAATTGTCCTATACACCGTTCCATAATTGTGCAAGAGTGGTTTAGCCAGCAATCGGACATACGAATTATTCCTTGGCCTGCGAGATCGCCAGATTTAAACCCCATTGAAAATTTATGGGGCGTTATGGCTCAAAAGTGGGACAATAGGAACGAAAGGACTAAGGAAGCACTGAGTACTCACTGCATGGAGGTATGGGATTCTATACGGGGTCACAATTTATGTGAAAAATTAATAGACTCCATGGGTTCGCGGTTGCAAGCTGTAATCGATCAAAATGGCGGATACACGAAATATTAAAGAATATAAAGTGTTGACTATTGAATTGAGTAATAATGATTGAGTAAAAATGAAAAGACCGGGGTAGCTATAATTTATATGATAAATTACAGTAATCAAACTTGGTGTAAGTTGGATAAATGTATACATTACTTTATAACAACAAAATGTTATTACACTAATGATTTTGATTTCTTATATAATATAAGAAATTAAAATAAAAACAATATAAATATAGATTCCTTTCCAACATAATAAATTATTTATTTATTATTATAAACAACTCGGTCCCAAAATGACAGCTATAACCCGGTCTTACAATTGTTATTGATTTTAGGTTTAGCTTCAATTTCTTCCTCCTTCTGGAACGAATACTTAAGCTATGAACCTTAGTCATAACATAATGCACAAATCAATCATTATAGTCAATACCACTAAACATAATTATGCAAAACGTAAAATTTTTATAATTTATGAGTAGGTAGGTAAAATATTTACAGAACTAAGGTTGCATATATAGTGAAAGTTATTATAACATAATGTAAATAAAACTAAATAATAGAAGAATAGCACAACACAGTTTTGATTTAGAATACTTATAATATCTATTAAACAGTTATAAATTTTACTTGTATTTCTCCTTAACAAGTGAATTAAATCATTGTTAATTGGATGTAAAACTGCTAGGTTAGGTTATACATTCTATAAGAAAGAAAGACATAAATTGTATTCTTCTTTGAGAATTAAATGTACTATAATCAATAAAATAGTTTCATTTCTTATCCTTTACGAGAATTAAACTTAGTAAATCTTAAGCTGTAAGAAAAATATATCTAAATCTTCTACATAAATGTTTTTTACTAATAATACTAATACTTACCACCAATTATGAAAGTAATTTATATAATATATATTTATATAATGTTATATATAGTAGTATATGTATACTTGTATATTATCCCTATATACATCTTATACCTCATATTTTTTATATTATTTATAACAAAAAATAAAATAAAAACGTTTAAAAATACAAAAACTAAAATATAAATTATATATTAGAATAATTAAATTTAAAAAAAGTCGACAGAGAGCTGGGTTGCGAACCGCTGCCCTGTTGAACGATCTATGTTATTCTGCCATGCTTATCCACCTGAGCTACTGACTATTTATTCTGGAACGTGAAAGTAAGAGCTACTTTGTGAATGTAGGGATTTTTATTATTTGTGATCGACGCCAACTGTAGTCGAATTAACCGATATAGTACCAATTGGCTTATTTAGTTTGGTTTAAATGGCGCTGTATTAAGTACTCGGAAATAAGAAAATATAGTAATTTTTGTTTATTTGAATATAAATATATTATTATTACTTAGTAATTATTTTAGGTATTAAAAACCTTATTATCTGCCTCTGCATAATAAGGTTTATAAGCTTTGCAGTGTTATTTTCATGATTGAACAGCGCCATCTAGTCGTCTCATGAAAGTCATGATACGTAATGCAAAACCTCACAGTCAAAAGTCGACCTTAGGCTCTCCATGCACCTTTGTCATCAATAGTACTCGTATGTAACATTACATGAGCAAATTCCTACTACAGTGGAAGCAAAACGTACACTGTACAAAAAAGTTACTATGCAGGCTTTTGTAAAAGGATTAAAGGAACCATTGGGATCCCGCTTAAGATGCATGCGTCCTGATACTATTGAAAAGGCCCTTGAATATGTACAGGAAGAACTTAACGTTATGTATTTACAGGAACGTAGTGAGGTTTCAAAATCCACTACACAAAAAAATTCTAACCCTGTAACACCCCACGCAAATACCAACTCGGGTCCTCAACGTAGTAATAATTTTGCAGTACCAATTCCCAACTGACCCAATCCCATAGCAATCAGGCCCAGTCAACTACCACCACCACAACCATTTAGGTTCAACCCTCACTTCATTAATCAGCAGCCCCAAAATCGCATGCCTGATCGGACACAGCAAATATTCCGTGCGGTACCTCAAAATTATAACGTTCAAAGTAACATGTTCCGTTCGCCACCTAGGAACATTCCGGCGCAAAATCAGATTCAAGGCCCTAAACCTATGAGTGGGGTACAGCATTTTACACCTAGACCCATGTTATCCGGTCATAATTGGCAGAACTCAGGCAATCCACCACCAACTAATTATTTTAAAAATCGTGAAATGAACATGAATGAGTGCGCGTCATACGACGACTCATATTACCCGACGGAGTACTATTACGACCCGACCTGTTTTAATTACGAAAACATTTATTACGATTACAGCCCGTTCGCCATAGTAGAGTGCAACCATGATCCGACCTTAAGCGATGTAAGTGCTCAAGGGAAGATTACAGATTCAACTGATCCTCAGGCAGATCCAAGTCAAATAAGTCAGGATTTTCAGGAGGCACAGAAATCAAAAAAGCAAAAATAGAGTTGAATCTCCAAACTCAGCGTCAGTTGCCGTACATATTAATATCAGAACCACCCTTGAAACTACTAATTGACACCGGCGCGAATCAGTCTTCTATAAGTCCAGAAGCTGTAGAGAAACATTTTTCGAATTTTCCCTTAAATTACGACCCGTTTGAAGTTAACAATGTACACGCGGTCAGTAGAAATAATTATTCTATAAATTTACCTTGCTTCGCGGAATTTAACGATCCAGAGTTTATCAAATTATTTATATATCGTTTTCATGAATATTTCGATGGTTTAATTGGTTTAGATCTGCTAACTAAATGGGAGTCCAAGATAGACTTAAAACATCAGAGATTAATAACGCGCACATCATCAAACCCAATCCGTATGTATAATTCCTGCAATGTTAACTTGTATGAGGACATAATACCTGCTCAATCTTCGAAGTTAGTCAGAGTACCGATCGACACTCCAAACGGTGCAGCATTAGTTAGCGAACAGACTATATGCAATTGCACCGTACGCGAATGCCTTACCATTGTAGACAATAATCGCGGCTACTTAGAGATAGAAAATACGAGCCCGAATGATATTATAATATCACTTGACCGACCAGTGCATGCAAGCTTATTTAATAGCGAGTGCACGCGTACCGAACATTGTACCAAGCGAGTTCAAGAAGTGACAACGCGATTACGAAAAGATCATTTAAACGAGGAGGAGAAAGTCAACCTTATAGCTCTTTGCTCAAAATATGCTGACGTGTTTTACATCGAAGGCGAAGCGTTAACCATTACCAACCAAATAAAACATCGCATTAAGACTACAGATGAGGTCCCGGTTTACACAAAAAGTTACAGATACCCATTCATTCATCATCAGGAGGTTAGGGATCAGATTTCAAAAATGTTAGATCAGGGAATAATAAAGCATGGAGCTCACCCATTTGGGTAGTACCTAAGAAAATGGACGCCTCGGGCAAGCAAAAATGGCGTTTAGTAGTTGACTTTAGAAAGCTCAATGAAAAAACTATCAACGACAAATACCCTATCCCGAACATTAGCGATGTTCTTGACAAACTGGGTAGGTGCCAGTACTTCACCACCCTAGACCTGGCTAGCGGCTTCTACCAGGTAGACATGGACCCTCAGGACATTCAGAAAACAGCTTTCAATGTCGAACATGGACATTTCGAGTTTCTTCGAATGCCCATGGGACTTAAGAATTCGCCCTCCACATTTCAAAGGGTTATGGAAAATGTCCTCAGAGGTCTCCAAAATGACATATGCCTTGTCTACCTTGATGGCAGCATCGTTTTTTCCACATCACTACAAGAGCACATGACCAATCTCGAGAAAGTTTTCAATAGGCTTCGCGAATCGAACTTTAAGATCCAAATGGATAAATCCGAATTCTTATGGCATGAAACTAGTTATCTCGGACACATAATAAGTAGCGATGGAATAAAACCTAATCCGGATAAAATTCACGCAATAGAAAAATACCCCATTCCAAGGACTCCAAAAGAAATTAAGCAATTTTTAGGCCTTGTAGGTTATTATCGCAAATTCATCCCGGACTTCGCAAAAATTACGAAACCTCTCACAGCGTGTTTAAAAAAGGGTAGAAAAGTTGTATTAGACTCCGAGTACATTAACAGCTTTGAAAAGTGCAAGACTCTCTTAACGAATGACCCCATATTGCAGTATCCCGATTTTGATAAGGAATTCTTACTGACGACAGACGCTTCGAACGTCGCTATTGGTGCTGTTCTATCTCAAGAACCTGTAGGTTCCGACAAACCTGTGTGTTTTGCATCCCGAACCTTGAATGAAAGTGAGCTTAACTATAGCACCATAGAAAAGGAACTTCTTGCCATAGTTTGGGCCACCAAATATTTTAGACCGTGCATGACATTTTTGTTTATCGATAATGCTATATTATTATGGTTCTTTATTGGTTTTACGTTTTACTTTCAAGGCTGCCTGCTAATAAACGAAAAAAGAAAATTTTGCTGGAAACAATCAGTGTTGTAAAAAAGATGTCAACAAAAACAATTCATATTCTGTTCCCTTCACTTTGAAGAGAATCATGTTTCAACCGGACACTGAATAAAGTAACACTGCGTGACGATGCTTTACGTCCACGAACCATAATGGTAAGTAACATTGTTTGTTATAAAATGATTGCGTAGTGGGTGATAAATGATGGTGATGGCTTCAAGTGCAACACTTGCCTAACGGGCACAAAGAGTCTGTTTGAGTGAAGTTCTAAGATTAATTGCCAAAACAAGACAAACTTGTTTATTTGGTTGCACTAAGTACATACGTACATTCTCCTTTTAAAGGAGTTTTTTAATGTCACCAGTAGTCTGCTCTTTGTGTCAATGGACTTTTAAATTATATTATGAGGACTTTTAAGTATATTAAGTAGCTGTGTTATTCTGTAAAAATCTCCCTGTGAAAACTTGGGTGAGGTGAACATTAAGTGAGCTTATGTACGATTATTTAGCTCATTATCCACTCGAGAGCTACTGAACTAGTGAGCTATTGAGCGAGTGAGTGAGAAGTGCACTCAACGACCGAACGAGAACTCTTCTCAACCTACAAATTGCAAATTAAATGAGGCCATTTAAAATAATAAATAACAGTCCTAATAATAAAATTGAGAAACATCAAACATATTAATAATTTTATTGCTTGTTTACAGCCTGCAATTCCATCAAATATGTCTAGCACTTTAATTGAAAGTGATCAAAATCAAGACGAACTCTCAACATCTGGATATGGTGCTCTGAATATGGTATTTAGTCACCAGCACGTCCGCTGCGCCAGGTTTAGCCGCTAACGTCTCCGCTGCACCAGATTTGGCTGTTAGCACTTCCACTGCACTAGGTTTAGCCGCTAGCACCTCTGCTGCGCCAGATTTATCGGTATGACTAGCTTCAGTTTTTCTTGTCATCATTATTTGCGAATTTGATCTCAATGATAATATGTCATCGACTGAATTAAGACTGTGTGGGAGATATCTCTCGCTTGTCTTCAATATCTATTAAAGCTTACTTTCATTTTATTTGATTTCAGGTACACATTTAAAATGATTAAGAAATTAAAGGACAAATGTCAAAAACAGTCCAAAAAGAGACTTTAATGAGAAAGTTAGAAAACAAATGAAAAAAAAATCTCTTCAGTAATAATTTCTTTCCTTCTTCTTCTTCTTTCCTTTCTTTTCTTTTTCTTTCTTTCTTCAGTAGAAATTTATTAAATTCAAAACCCCAAGCTTTGTTTATTAATTAAAGTGTAATAGAGGTATACATGAATTTGAGATACAAATATTGTGGGAAGAACTACTACTACTCTACTGAAAGAATATCACACAGAAATTACCTGAACAAAATTGTATTGTTCAGAAATGAATGAGATTGATTTGTTTCATATAAAGACTTTATTATAATTATTGTTGACTTTTAATTAAAACCCAAAAATCATCTACATGTTAGAAAACATATGTATTGGAGATGTCCGTGCCGGGAGCCCACTGCGGATTCAGCGTCATTTGTTTTCTTTGAACTTGTTGCCTCCGTCTCGAAGGTCTACTTAACGCAAGGCTCTAGAATAACACTAATACTGTTACTTTTACATTTCATTTTAATTGACACAAAATATTCGATGTACCTACTTACTGCATTTCGTTTCTTGTAATAGCTAAAAGCATAAATTCCAAGACACTAAAAAAAAACTGATTTCAAATAAAATAAAAATATTAAAGTCGGGTTTTTGAAAATGTTTTTTATTTTTGTTTTATACACTTCAGTGAGTTAGATTTTTGGAATCGCCTCCTCGAACCCTTTATTTTGATACCCCTTGATTTTGTATAGTTAGTCGACATTATTTTTTTTCTTTTTCACAATTTATGGCGTATGGTGGTCGCCATATTTTATTTTGATTACTGTCATGTCATTAGTAGCACTCGCAAGATAAAAATAAATCAATTTACGTAAGAATGATCAAAATCGGCCCACGCTTTCGGTCTCTAAAACACCTCAATTAACAAATATACATACATTTAATCATAAATACATACATAGGCTGATAAACACATTACCCTCCCTTACGTCGCACAGTCGGGTAGAAAGGTAACTACGTATTGCGGGGTTCTGGAAAATCACGGCGCTTCTGACCCTCTGGTCGCGAGAAAACTACACCTTAGAAGTGTTCTAGCGCTGCGTGTCTATACTGTTTTGTTAAGACGACTACTTATTGTTTCAGCGCGAACATTAGTTACTCTTGTCAAAATGTAGCATTTCCTTTGCTTTTATGATAGCCTCTCTATTACGTAGTAACATATTACCTCAATGCCACTGGTAAAAATAGCCGTTGATATTGTACCGTAACAATATGAAAACATTCTCACAATTTTTTATCGATGTTTTTAATAAAGAGATATCGATATGGGCTACCCTATTATCCGCCATTTTATCCTCTCAGTGAAGTGTAGGTATGGCACGTTTTCCTTGTAGGTATGCCCAGTCCATATGATTGTTTGATTCAGTGATTGTTTACGAGCATTTGACAGTTGACGTACCCAACTTTGGTACCAAGTACCAAACACCGAGAGGATAAAATGGCGAACTGGCCGCAAATAGGTATTTCAATGACGATGGGAATGAAGGGTTGCCATTATAGTAACTGTCAAAAATACTACTAGCCTTTTTCACAGCAAAATTAAGAAAGTTAAAAAGAGATAGCAGTATTTTTATGATTTTGGCGTCGATATGCCACATATTTGTATAACTGTTTTTTCTATAGTCAAACATGTCCAGTCCGTAGAATTTATATTGCAATGGTCATAAGTCAGTGGTGGTCATGCTGTCAAGTGTCACTGATGACTTGACTGGCTGCATGGTCTCTGACTTTAGTCTGTTCCACAAGGAACAAAAGGGTTTTTTTTGGCGGGATTTCTTCGAGTGAAGTTCAGTTTAAATTATTCGCTTATTGATTACTAGTGGATATTGTGATGTAAAATTGGTGTAGTTTTGTGTCTCAAGTATCTACGCAACTTGACATTATGTGGAATCATTGAAACGGCGTGATCTCGGTAAAATGGAGCTGAGAATGTTATTGTAGTAAAGACTACCTCAGCAAAGTTTGCCGAGAAGGCTGACTTGACACATTTGTTGCCAAATACTGCAAAATACATTAGAATGTGTTTTATCTGCATTGGAAAAAGAAAAACTGTAGACATAAGACTAGGCAATATGGTTAGAAGACTATAGCCTTCCCTTCGGGAAGAAAAAACAAATAAACAAACGTCACATTCACAAATGCATTCATTACCTATTAGCTAGCTATCTGTGATTATTATTACAATAATTCACAATGAAATGAAGTGCGAAGTGTTTACAAAACTGTGATTGATCATCAAAATAAATACCATTATTTTGGTAAACCTTAAATTGCAGTTAAAAATCACCAAATCTACTAATATAAACACTACAAAGGGTTCTACTCCATCATCATGGGTAGCTTAGACAGAGCTACGTTGACGGGCTTTATATGTCGATTATGTTCCGAAATGCATCGAGTAGTACTTCATATTTATGGCGAAGAAGGCATACGCCGGCAAATATCCGACAAAATTTGCAAATATCTTTCAATAAACGTAAGTTGATTGAGAATAACTCTGTCTTAAATTTTGTCATAAACTTTTCATTATTCTGTGTTTTGGTTTGTTGCTGATTTTATGTGTGGGTAGGTACTAGACTTTTTTTAACTTTGCCATAGCAATAAATGCTTAAAATACAATAATTTCATTTTCAATTGAACATGTCAGCAAAAATTTAGGCAAGTTTTGAAACCAATTTTAGATTATTAAATTGTGATCAACAATAATTAGAGGTTGGAGACTTGTTACTATAGGTACACTACAGCCGGTCGATTCTGTTAACAGCTCACCGTGAAAACTTAGGTGGTGTGAGCGTGAAGTGAACTGTCATTCCACCTTGATTGTACGGATTGACAGCCCACTTCACGTTCACTTCACCTAAGTTTTCACGGTGAGTATATTACAGAATAGCACTACTGGTTTCAGTGGTGTCGGTAAGTAGTTGATCAAATAATAAAATGATTAATTACCTACTTAGAGCCTTCTCCATTTCTACACTATAAAACTTAGATAATTGCATTTTTTGTTAAAAAGTTTTTTGAATAAATTGGAAGTTTAATTTCAGGTGTCAAAGTCAGATCCTTTGCCAAAAACAATTTGCAAAGGTTGTTTAGAACGGTTGGAGAATCAGCATAACCTGATCTTGAAGATGTTGACATCTAATGCTCAATTACAAAAACAAAGAAGTGACGTAGAAACTGACCGTGGAAAAGAAAATAGTGACAACCATAATAAAAATGATTCATCACCAGCACCATAATGTTATGTTAAGTATCAATTTGTATGTAATTTATTAGGAAAGGACACATTCCTTAAATATAACCTTTTTTTATATTCTCTCATCAAAAATACTTGTAAAATTATACTTTTTTATGTTTCTTTTGTGTAACTTAGGAGGTGGATCATTAGAATAGTGCTTGGTTTTGGTGAACATCTGATTTTTACAAAGAATAATATGTTCTTTCTACAAAATTGCTCAAAATTATGTGCCCAAATAAGTATAGAATATATAATCTCTGGATCTACTTAACCGATTTTGAAAATTCTTGTACCAATAGAAAGCCATGTTATTTGTGAGTGTCATAGGCTTTACATTTTTTAAATCCACTTGTACGAAGTTGTGGGCGAAGTGCCAGTCTAGAATACAAATATGTTCACTTCAACCTTAAGTGCCAAAGTATTGGTTGTGTTAGCCACATTGAAAAACAAAGCACCCTATTTGATTTAATGCATGATTATCTTCCTGCCCTTGCCCTATGTTACATGAGGTTGGTGCAACACATTTTCATCTTCCATTCTATCCTGTCAACTGCCACATTATTACTTTCCTTTCAGGTCATACCCATACACACAATACATCTATTTCTTTTTTGGCTCCTAATGCAATGAAAATAATTAAAAAAAAATTGAATATTTTCTAAAAACCCGACTGTAAAAAATACAATAAAAAGTTGCAAACAAGTCACGTTTCAAGCAGTCTGATGCAGTTGGTGGCAGTTATTTTAGTTCAATTATTGATTTCATGCCACCAACTGCATCAGACTGCTTGATAAGTGACTTGTTTTTTTATTTTCTACATTTTAGTGAGTTACATTTTGAGAATCGCCTCCTCAAACCCTTTATTTTGATAACCCACTTAGGAGGCCGTACATAAAATGTTGTGACCGTCAGAATGGCTGAACCAAACGAGATATTTTACATGAGACCATGTGCACTATTTAGTACCTATTTGCTACGATTTCCTACCTATAGTGAAATATTTGCTACCTTTGCGTTAAGAAATATATTAAAGAAATAAAGTGGTCAGCCTTTTTGACATCAGCCCCCTTAGCCAAAATATATTTCTGTAAACGTTAACGCTAACGCTTCGTGCAAAATGTATGGCAAAGACATTACTGGGCGTGTGTCACGTGACAGTTTTCTGTCTAACGCTTCGTGCAAAATGTCATTGCCATACATTTTGCACGAAACGTTAGCGTTAACGTTAACAGAAATGTATTTTGGCTAAGGGGGCAGGTTGGCTTACCACTTCCAAGTTCTCATAGTTTTAGCGTTGTGTTAACTGCATTGTTAGAGAAATATTTACTAGCTATTTGCTACCTTAACTTTACTTATTTTTCACACATCTTTAAGAAGCTTGTTTAAAAAGTTATAAATAAAAACAATAAAATGCCTGTACCTACATAAAATATTTATGTTTTATGTTCTCAGAATAATTAATTGCTAACAGTGTTTTTGCAGGTGCTTAGTGGCTTATGAACAACTTGCTTCTGGATAACCCTATATAGTAAAGTTTTATCCATTTATAAAATTTTGGCTGGACCAACCGAGATATGTATATGAGACTATGTGCACTGTTTAATAGCTATTTGCTACTATTTACTACCTAGAATGAAATATTTGCTACTTTTGCGTTAAGAAATATACCAAAGAAATGAAGTGGACACTCAAAAAAATGTTGGCTGACCACTTCCAAGTTCTCATAGTTTTAGCGTTGTAACTAGATAAATATTTACTACCCCTTTGCTACCTTAACATATATTCTTTAGTTTCTTTACACATCTTTAAGAAGCTCGTCTAAAAAGTTATTAGTAAATGAGATTATAACGCCTGTACCTACATACATTATTTACGTCTTTTCTCCTCAGAATAATTAATTGGTAACAATGTTTTTGCAGGCGCTTAGTGGCTTATGAACTACTTGTTTCTGGATATTCGTAATAGTTATATCGATTTATAAAATTTTATAATTATTTACATATCACATTTTTATTCTTAGGAATCGTAAGTATGTACGAGGGTCATTCAATAAATACTTAGCCTACAAAAAGTAAACGAAAATTTTGGAAAAGTGGCAATTTATTTTTCAACATAGTCTCCTTTTAGTTCGATACACTTAGCCCAGCGATGCTCCAACTTTTTTAACCCGTCCGAAAAATAGTTTTTGTCAAACTCTGCAAAATAGGCCTCCGTGGCGGCGATAACCTCCTCATTCGATCCATATCTATTCCCGGCGAGTGATTTTTTCAGATTAGGAAACAGAAAGAAGTCACAAGGGGCCAAATCTGGAGAATACGGTGGATGGGGCAGCAATTCGTAGCGTAATTCGACCAATTTGGCCATGGCAACGGCAGACGTGTGAACCGGTGCGTTGTCGAGGTGAAACAGCACTTTTTTCTTCGCCAGATGGGGTCGTTTTTTCTTTAATTCGGCGTCGAATCGGCCCAATAAATCGGCATAGTAAAGCCCTGTAATTGTTTTACCCTTCTCGAGGTAATTGATGTTGATCACACCTTGTGAATCCCAGAAAACGGTGGCCATAACGTTTCCGGCCGATTTTACAGTTTTCGCCTTCTTTGGAGCACGTTCCCCGGTCTGGATCCATTGTTTTGATTGCTCCTTGGTCTCTGGTGTGTACCAGTGGATCCAGGTTTCATCGACGGTCACAAAACGACGCAAAAACTCCGCTGGATTCCGCTTAAACAGCGCCAAACACGTCTCCGATGTGGTCTCACGGTTGCGCTTGTTTTCTGGTGTGAGTAAACGCGGCACCCATCGCGCCGACAGCTTTCTCATGCCGAGTTCCTCGTGAAGAATATGATGCACTGTTCCTTCTAAAATGCCTACAGTCTCAGCTAGCTCCCGAACCTTCAATCGGCGATCTGCCAATACGAGATCATGGATTTTTTTAATGTTTTCCTCCGTAGCAGCTGTTTTCGGTGCACCTGGACGTGGTTCATCAAAAACCGACGTACGGCCACGTGCAAACTCGTTGAACCAATTCTTGACGGTGGCCATCGATGGAGAAGAGTCACCGTACACAGCATCCAAGCGCTCTTTGATTTCGATGCGCGTTTTCCCTTCCAAAAATAGGAATCGAATCACCGAACGATATTGCTCTTTTTTCATTTTTGTATGACCGATCGACACGTTCGCTTCCATAAGTTGTCTAATTAAAACTAATGATGGGATTGGAATGAAAATTTGTAAAAATAATTAAAAAAGAATGTGCTACACTGTGGTAAAACTCTTTTGAAACTACAGCGCCCTCTGGCGATGAGGCTAGGTACTTATTGAATGCACCTCGTATGTACGAGTACTAGGGGAATTATTAAATTGATCTTGATCAAATTATGATACAATATTTGATAATCATTTATTGACATGTTAGATTATTTTTTAACCGACTTCGAAAAAGGAGGCGGTTCTATGTTCGACTGTATGTAGGTATGTTTTTTTTTGTTATGTATGTCCACCGATTTCTCTGTCAATTGAGGACCGATTTTCGATTTATTTTTATCCGCTAGAATATACTCCCGAGGTGGTCTCATATAAATTTTTATCAAAATTGCTTCTATTCTTTTTGAAAACTGATCAAAAACGAAAAATACGTATAAGTACCTAGATGACGTTTTGGTGTTCTCCAATTACGACTATGTTTAAATTCCACGTTCTATGTTATTGGGGTTTTTAGTTCTGGGGTATAACAACTGAAATATGAAAAATAAAAAACTTTTTTAACAAAAAAAAAAAAAAAAAAAACAAGCAACTTCCAAAAAATATTACATTTTAATTTAATTAATAACTTTAATTTCGAAGTCGGTGTCAAATAACGAAGAAATAAAACATTGCCACACAGATTGCCGAAATAAAAGTTATTTTTTTATTTTTTAGTGTAGGTATTTCGTTTTTTGGATGTCGGTTGTTTTTTTTTTGTAAAAAAGTTTTTTTGGAATTGCCTCCTTGAGATTGAGACCTTTATTTTCAAACCATAAATGATCATGTCACCAATAAAAAACTATTTTACAAAAAAATAGAACCGACTTCCAAAAAAAGTGCAACTTAAATTTTGTGTCTTCGTTATTTGACACCAACTTCCAAAATTGAAGTTATTTTGCACTTTTTTTGGAAGTCTGTTTTATTTTTTATAAAAAAGTTTTATTTAAAACTACCCACAATATTCACAAGTGTGATGATAAATGATTGAGTTCAACTTTACTTTTGTTGTTTGTTACTTTTGCAATGTGCCTTTTTGCCTTTGGACAAAACATTATCAGAACCTGCCGATTTTAGGATAGACCCTGAAAATAACATGTCTAGTTGTAGTCGTACTGAATGCACAAGTATTAAGACGTTTGAATATGAACTAAAAGATTTGATTGCTTTTGAACTCAATTCTGAAGAAGAAATATACAGAGTGGTGATGACAATACGACAATAAATTAAACCTCGCATACCTCAAGACGTTCTCAGTCTACATACAAAAAATCATTTGAATATATCCAGTAGTTTAGTCACAGGAAATTATTTTTCATTTTTAACATTTGCTACATGATGTATCTGATAATAGGGAAACACTGTCAGGTTAACGACCCACATCAGTATAAACATCAAAACATTAAAGTCACGTTGCCAACTCGCTACTTATGCACTTTCGCCAAATTAGTATTTTCATCTGATTTAGTGAAAATTATACCTTAATTCTGAGTAATAAGAGTCATAAAGCGTGTCATCAAAGTTGGATAAGAAAGTAACGAATGCGGAAATTGCAATGCACTCAATATTAATAGAAAATTTAGTGTGTACGAAAGAGATAAATCTAGTTTCGTTTGTTACTTCGCTTTCTTGAAGAAATTTGCTACTACTTTTACTTTAGCTTAGTGTGTCGCCGCGGTCCTGTGAAGAGACACGCGTCCTCGCTTTGTTTGTAGGAGCCGCTAACTTTCGTATAGGTACTTCCCCGCCGCTCGTGTTTAAATTTGTAAATTCATTTACGACGGTATTAGTGCGAAATTGGACGCTTTATTTTGGTGACAGGACACGTAACGTTTTAATAGGTATTTAGTTAAACAGTGAGTGAATTGTGCGAAATTAGACGCTTAGTTTTTATTGTTTTCGTGTTTTTTTTTAACGCAACCCAACGTGTAGTTCGCGAAGGGCAGGTCACCACATTTGTTAAATCCATCAAGCTGTTTAGGCTACAGCGCGTGCCAAAGAAATAGACATACATACAGGGTGTAAAAAGACACATCACATAGTCGTCAACTACGCATAATGTACCTCTAAAAAATAACCGTTGCGCAAAAATTATTGATGGGACACGACTTTTATTTTTAGGTATTTACGAAAAAAAAAAAAAAAATTTTTTTATTTATTTAAACTTCATGTACAATAGTGGTACATAGGCCGACTTCATGCAACAAGGCATTCTCTACCAGTCAACCTTTGGGTTAAATAGACAACTCTGTGGTAGGTGTACAACCACAAATAAAACAAAATAAAAATTTAAAATCGAAAATACTAGACCGATAATAAAATAAATATATATGCTAAAATAATATACTAATAAATATTATGATAAATACCAAATATTACAATATACACAAAAAAAAGACTCAGAAAACAATGACTACGACGAGGACCAAACTACGTTTGAGAGGACTTGTAAGTTTGTTTTTTGTTTCTTGTTCCGGATTTTACGCTTGAATGAAAATTTACTCTCAGCTTTTTTGATGTCAAGGGGAAGCATGTTCCAGTCTAATCATTGAAATAACGTACGAGTTAGACCTAAACCCGGTGCGGTGAGAAGGAATGTGTAGAAGCTATTAACTTTAGATAACTATTTTTTATTGCACGCAATGTAACGCGAACCCAGGCAAGTGGAGTTAAACCCCGCCCCTTCGCTTTAAGGTACGTAGGTACTTGTCGGATACGTTTAAAAATCATAGCGTTTTTGTAACTTCAAATGCGTAATTTCGAAAATTCGAAACAAAAAATCGAAAATACCTACACTTACGAGTACGTTTGTTTGGAAAAAAGTTTAGTAATAAACACACTTAAATCGTAAAAAAGCAAAACAAAAATTGCCACTTTGACCTTCATTATCTCCAGAACCAGTGGATTCCCAGCTATGGTAAAGTGGAAAAAAGTGATCCAAATAATGGGTCGAATAATGTGGCTTTCGGCTTCGGGAACTGTCTTTTTACACCCGATATACAGGCTGTAACGGAAAGGTGTGGTCATATTTTAGGAGCCGGTTGTGCTCATGGAAATGAACAACTTTCTCTAAGAAAAAATAGAAAATTCCCAAAAAATAAATTGGTCTTTCCATACAAAGTTAACATCAGCTGATCAATATTTGAATGGGGAGTAAAAAAAATTTTTTAGAATTTTCTTGAAAAAAGTTGTTCATATTGATGGGCAGATGCAGTTCTTAAAATATGACCACACCTTTCCGTTACACCCTGTATACCTACCTACATACTTTCGAAAAACATTATCCTCCTTCTGGGGCAGTCGGGTAAAAATATAAATATGTTAACCTGTAAACATCCTAACGTGCGAAACCGCCACATCCGTCAACATCCACGCTGTTTCCCGCCATTGACATGTTTACGACTTTGTTTACATAAAACGGGTCGCTGACGGTTCTATTGGTGAAGTATTTTTTTTTGGGTTGTTGAATAAACAGACCTTATAATAAAATGAAAACAATACTTGTGTTATGAGAGTTGAATTCTAATCAAATACTGTTATAAACGATTTGGCGGGAATAGTGTCTGTTCACGTGATAAGTTGCTTTCTGATAAAACCACTGCATCAATCTACACGAAATTTTGCATGTTACACTGAATAGACAAGTAATCTAATAACATTGTTTTTTTTGTACAGTCCGATAAAATATTTTCCTATTATTCATACTCAAACTTCATATTACGGAAACAAAACAAAGTAACTGCTTTTTCAAATTGCGTTTCTGCGTTTGCGTTGCGTTTTGTGTTGCGTTTTTTTTCTAATACTATGAAATAACTACCTTAGAATAAATACATACCCTCAAACTTTGAATAACACATACAGGCTCACATCATTCACGCTCACAATAACAATACGAATAAAATCGGTTGACCTTGATAAAAATGTTATTACGTAATATTTCTTCAAAATATTTATCTAAACCGATGTTATATCGACGTAATAATAACACAGCAATAAATATATACTCAACATAACACATAAACAAAGACAAAACCGTTTAAAACACACAATTCTAGCAAAATTTCGTCACAAACGTAAACATGCAACTAAAAACTTTTTTAAAAATTTTTTTAAACAGTATTTGTCTATGAAAATGCTTGTAAAACTACGATACTATCACTCTCCGAGTGTATAAAAATTTCCACAGGATTATGACCTTTAGTTATTTAATAATAGAGGTTGAAACCGCGCGAGTCGGCGGGGCCTCCTGTGGCCCATTGAACGTTGACGGTTAGTTACGATTTTGGGCACTCTGCGGCCCATTGGATGCTCACAGGTAGTTAACAAAGGTGTAGTAAATGTTTACTTATTTAGGGCCGATTTTTCAATAGCCAGATAATTTTTAACTGAAGAATAAATATGACAGATTGACATATTATGTAGGTATTTTCTATATAAAAGCTGTCAAACATCCGTATTTATTCCTCAGGTAAAAGTTATCTGACTATTGAAAAATCAGCCCTTACAACGCTAAACCTATGAGAACTTGAAAGTGGTCACATTTTTTTTTTTTATATGAATGTATGTCCACTTTATTTCTTTGATATATTTTTTAACGCAATGGTAGTAAATATTTCATTATAGGTAGTAAATAGTAGCAAATAGCTATAAAACAGTGCACATGGTCTCATGTACATAACTCGTTTGGTCCAGCCAAAATTTTATAAATTGATAAAACTACTATGGTTATCCAGAAACAAGTTGTTCATAAGCCACTAAGCGCCTAAAAAACACTGTTGCCAATTAATTATTTTGAAAAAAACGTAAATATTTTATGTAGGCGTTTTAATGTTTTTTTAATAATAACTTTTTATACAAGCTTCTTAGAGATGTGTAAAAATATATGTTAAGGTAGCAAATAGGTAGTAAATATTTACTAAATATTTACTAACAGCGCGGTTAATACAACACTAAAACTATGAGAACTTGGAAGTGGTCAGGCAACCTGACGTCAGAATGGCTGACCACTTTATGTCTTTGATATATTTCTTAACGCAAAGGCAGCAAATATTTCACTATAGGTAGTAAATAGTAGCAAATAGGTACTAAATAGTGAACTTGGTCTCATGTAAATATCTCGTTTGATTCAGCCATCCTGACGGTCACGAAATGCTGATTTCGCTGATTTTACAGATAAAACAATGTATTTTTAAAAGTTTTAATGCACAACATGAAAGATCATTTAAATTATGATCTAACTAGCTGCGCCCCGCGGTTTTACCGGCGTAGACCGGGATAAAAAGTAGCCTATGTGTTAATCCAGGCTATAAGCTGTCTACATACCAAATTTCACCCAAATCGGTCCAGCCGTTTGAGCGTGAAGAAGTAACAAACATACACACTCACAAACTTTCACATTTATAATGTTAGTAGAATGTATGAGCTAGTTTTTTTTAAATTATAATTACGATTAATGGACCACAAACCGACGACGGTTTTGTGAATTATTGCTGTAAGGGGTTTAAAATATCACATAATTACGAATCGTTTTGACGTCTAAACGGTATGAAAAAATTTGAATGTATTGTTGCAAAAGTCGTCTATACAATGAATCACTTATTACCACTCCAGGTATTATAAAAATTTTGAGTAAAAAAAATATTTAACTTAGTCAAATAGAGAAAATGGGAAAAGAATTGCTTTTGATTTCGTTCATAAAATTAAAACAGCAAAAAATAAACTTCAGTTCACCATCAATCAATTTCTTGAGAAAAAAATGTAAAAATTACAAAAATAGACAAAAATTTTTTTATTTTTAAAACATCCTAAATCTCGACTTATAATACGCAACGCAAGCTTCGAGTCTAGCTCATTCATTAGATCATAATTGAAATGATCTTTCATGTTGTGCATTTTTAACCTGTCAAGCCCCATGGCAAAATCCGGGTTGTCAAATTAAACCCCGAGGACAACCCGGGTTGACAGCCGATATTTTTTTTTTTTTTATTCTCTTTAATTTTTTTTTTTTTTGGTCCGACTCACCGGTGAGTTGGCGGGGCTTCACAGGACTTATAGAAATACATTATTTTAACTGTAAAATCACGTAAATTAGTGAAATCGGCCAATATTTCGTGTACGGCCTCTTAGTATAGTTCGTCGACTTTAACTTTTTTCTTTTTCACAATATGGGGTCTGGGGGTCGCCATATTGTATTTTGATTACTGTCATGCATGTCTTTAGTAGCAGTCGTAAGATTAGGACCATAGAGCAACACGGGCCACCGGCGAACCGGAGGGAATAACCTATAGTGTTTTTTCTCGACACAGAATTGTCTGTCATTTTTTGCGGGGGGTAATCTGCGCCACGCACACTTTCTAAGACTCCCACACAAAGACAATCGTCTATCACTATGAAACTCACTCATAACAATTAAAACAAAATACTAAGAATTTCGCACACGTACAGATTCATTCTGTGTCATAACAGTGTAATGTAACAGTGTAATGAAGTGATGCAACTACATTGACAATGTGCATACAAAAATAAAAAATATTTTATTCGAAGTTCACACTTAGTCATTTTAATATAACATATAAATACGTAAGTATTGTATTTAATTAAACGCAATTTTATTAAAAGAGAAAATTGAGGTTGTAGGGGCTAATCTTTGGACCTATTGAAACCGATTTTGAAAATTCTTTCACCAGTAGAAAGCTACGTTATTCCTGAGTGCTATAAATATTTTCGAATTCCACGCGGGCGAAGTGCTAGTATTAAATAAATCAGAAATCATAATCTCAAAAATAGATAGTAGGTACCTAAATGCGCGAGATCAGACATGGCTTTATACTCTTTGCCTTTGCCAGTTTTAGGATTCCGTACCCAAAGCACAGATAATATAATACTAGCGTACCCAAAGGGTCCAAACGGAGCCCTATTTCTGTCACTCACGTGTCCGTTTGTCTGTCTGTCCGTCGTCTGTCACACAGGTTTTGCAGCCAAACGGTTGGAGCTACAGTTTTAAAATTTTCATAGTATAAGCATCTTGTTGATCCAAAGCCATACAAACAATCAAAAATAAATTTGGTACGGAACCCTAAATGTGCGAAGTCCGACACGTATTTGGCCGGTTTTTATCGATATCTAACTATCTACAAACCGGTAACAACACTATCGCTCGGTGACGGGCCGTCACCCCCAAACCCCGAAGCCCGCGGGCGAGGCCGTCAGTGACGGCCACAACTTCGGATGCAGACTGGATCAGTCGCTCGACCGATCTGCATATTGTATGAAGGCGAGCGGCCTGTGTTGGTAAACAAATCCGAAATAACACGACCGTAATTATTGTATATTTTAGGTTTAAAAATGAGTAAATAGTAAAAATGTGGTTAAAAATTACTTACACATGAAATGTAACGCCATCTTTTTGTAAATTTGACGTGGCAGGTCTCTTTTTGTTGCTGAAGATTTAGTCTAGTAAACAGTCCGGCTGCAACTAGTTTTTAACCGACTTCCAAAAAGAGGAGGTTCTCAATTCGTCCGTATGTTTTTTTTTTTATGTATGTTACCCGATTTCTCCGTTAGTTGTGAACCAATTTTCAAAATTCTTTTTTCATCTGAAAGAATATACTCCCGAGGTGGTCCCATATAAATTTTATCGAAATTGCTTCAGCGCTTTTTGAGAAACTGAACAAAAACGGAAAATACGTGTACCTCGATGACGTTTTGGTGTTCTCCAAATGTTTAAATTCCACGTTCCATTATATTGGGGTTTTTAGTTCTGGGGTATAACAACTAAAAAGTGAAAAATAAAAAACTTTTTTACAAAAAAAAAAAACAACCGACTTCCAAAAAAAAAATACACTAAAAATTAATAAATAACTTTAATTTCGGAAGTCGGTGTCAAATAACTAAGAAGTAAAAATACAAACACCGACTTCCGAAATTAAAGTTATTTATAAATTTTTAGTGTATTTTTTTTTTTGGAAGTCGGTTGTTTTTTTTTGTAAAAAAGTTTTTTTATTGTATGCATAGGACGACTTGTACTTGACAGAGGGGAACACCTGCGTATGACTACTACCCTCCGGTTAGCCGGTGGCCCGTGTTGCTCTATGGATTAGGACGAATCAATTGACGTAAGAATTATCAGAACGGGGCAGTTTAGAGACGAAATCTCTAAAGTACCAAAAACGGCCGTTTCTGACACTTTTGCCTACTACTTTGGATACGAAACATTTTGAGACCTGTTTTAACAACGTAAAAATTATTTACCCTCTTTGTAACAAACGTGAAGTTGGATTTTTTAATATTTTTTTTCTGTGCTATGCTACGATTTTTTATTCAATGAGGGCGCCACTGGACCTAAAATAAGCAGCTGTGACAAATAGGTGAAGTCACACCATAAAGGTTTTTTGTTTTGTGGTTGCCATGGTCATATAACCATGTAACAAGGCAGCTTAAGCCTCCATCCCTCCACTACGTGACAACCATGTCATGGCCCCCAGGGAAATGTAGCGATTTTTGGCTCGGCGTCCTACTTAAAACTTGGTTCATGGAAAAGCAAACTTTAAAATTTTAATCAGCTATTATCTCAATAACATTATTATATACATTTTACAAATGTCACGAGAACCAAAACTTCTGTTGTCCTGCTTCTGATGTTCCACTCTCCTGTTACACAAGGGTATTGCATCACCTGATGGTGAAAAAATCAGCACTGTCATTCTGTGTGGTATTCTGTCAGCCTTTTAGTTATCTAGCAATGCCTTTTCTCTTTGCTTTCTATGGGAGAAATCAACAATTTTTTCTATTGCATTGAATCTACGGTTCGTTTTCTAGCGTGGCTCAGTAGTGACAGTTAAAAATCCAGAGCTATAAAAAGGTGTTTCCTTGCGTGTTGTAAACAGTTGTAACCTTTACGCGTTTTCTAGTGAAAACGGTGGAGTGTGTTGTTAGTACAACACACATAATAAATTGTATGTCTCAATATTATTGCATTGTCTAATTTTCAAATCTCGGCTCTAGGCCGAGATAAACAATCGTTTAAATCTAACACAGCGAGCTTCTTTTTAAGTATTGATTTATGTGTCGCCTACCGTTAGCGAATACAAATTAGGCCACTTTAGCACTTGCGTCGCGACCGCCCGTCGTACCTAGGCGATTTGCTTAGGAACGACTGCTGACTGGAGAATGTGAGAAACGATGAGAACGACTGCAGACTGTAGGTATACGATACCTATAACCTTTACCCCCGTTTTCACTAACAACACACATAATAAATTGAATGTCACAATATTATTACATTGTTTGATTTTCAGATCTCGGCAGTAGGCCGAGATAAACAATCGTTTAAAATTTAACACAGCGAGCTTCTTTTTAAGAATTGATTTAAGTTTCGCCTAGCGTTAGCTAATACGGGCATTAGGCCACTTTAGCACTTGCGTCGCAACTAGGGTTGCCAACCGTACTCTCAAATAGAGTATTGTACTCTATTTCATGTAGGTGTACTTTATAATCTATAATACTAATAATAGTACGCTAAAATACTTTTTTTTACACAATGTTTAATAAAAGTACCAATACCAATGCATATCCCAAAAAAGTAACTTTTTACTGTTTAATATTTTTATTGAATTTAATAAAAAATGAGCTCTTGATTACATTAACTTAGATTTAGAATGTTTGAAGTAATACATTTTTTTAAATGATGAAAAATAGTTATGTGCCGCAACAGGCACAAAAAATACCTTTTTAATTTAAATAAATGTACTCATTTTTAAAAGATATTTTTTCTTTATTTACCCTCTCTGAAATCAGATAAACTCTTAATTGTTTTAAAAAAAAGTTGGCTACCCTAGTCGCGACCGCCCTTGATAGGCGATTTGCTTAGGAACGACTGCTGACTAGAATGTGAGAAACAATGAGAACGACTGCAGACTATGCAAAGTAGATAATACCTACACAACCGACAACAGAAGTGTTTGCCAAATAGAATGCGGCTAGTGCTATTTGTCTGTACTAGAGACTTAATAAATATCCTATTCAAATTTGTGATGCATTTTCATGTAAAGGAACATAGTTACAGCAAACAGTTTTCTTTATTTCACCAATTTATTTTGCAAACATTTGTTGGACGAGCTTTTTGTTTCGCGATGAACATTCCTTCGTGACGCGAATGCTCGCGGTGATTATTGGTTCGGACCCATCTTTAGCGGTACTGTTAATTTTAAGTGTTCACCAACTTGGATTGCAGACAGAATGTACTTCCTATGCCTTTAACAAATTTTGCAGCTTTTCTTTCACACTAGTATGAACTCCGTTTGTTTTCGGTTGCATTAAAAATAATAGAAAACAATGAGTCCATTTTTACACAATGTGTCCTTCCTGTCGTGGTGTATGAGACCAATAAATGGTCGCTCACCAAAGACAATAACCCATCTCCAAGTCCCTCAAAGATCTATTTGCGAAGGGCAATTGAAGATTTTTTTTTACCGCCATAGCCCTGGAGTTAGCGCGGAAGAATTGGAAGTGGGCAGACTACAATAAATTGTGAGCCAGAACGGCGCGGCGCCTTAGATCGCATACCACGACTGGTTCGTGGTATGCGATCTGCCAGGAGTACTGGCGCTGGTACTTCGACCGGTCGCCGCGACGAGCAGTTAAGAATAGGGAATATGCATAATATTTTTTATTTGTTCAATTGAAGACTTATTAACTATAGTAAACAAATATGAAAGAATTTTCAAAATATCGTCATCAGCGACGAAGTATACCTAAAGCTTTCAAAGTTAATAATTAGAAAGAAAGGTCCGACGTGTTCTTTGACGTCAAAGGACATGACACCCTTAAAACTGCCATAGAAAACAGCGTTTTCGAGAGAGGGCAATAAATTTGTTTAAACTTGTTATATCTCGTTTAATTTTCAATCAATTTTGATTCTACTTTCACTGTTCGTACTCTATTTTAGTATATTCAACGATAAACCGGTTAGATAACAAATATTTATATCATGCATGCTTACAGAACATCTTCTTCAAATTGCATCACAACCTCGTGACTCGTTAAATAAAGTGAATAACTTTTTTGTAACTGTAGGAACCAAGTTAGCAGAAGAAATCATGTCCAGGACTGGGCTGGTGGCTTACCCTATCACCAACTATAATTCCCAGACACAGTGTAACTCATTTGTGTTACTGGAGACGGATCTAGCGGAAGTGGATAGCATCCTTTCCGTCCTTGACTCGGGAAGTGCTACTGGATGGGACGGCATACCTATTAATTTATTGAAACTATCTAGAGACTTTGTTGTTCCCCTCATAACCCAACTAACTAATCTCATATTTGAAACAGGAATTTTTCCCACTACTTTAAAACGCTCCTTAATCACGCCTGTGCACAAGGGGGGGGACACAAACGACGTCAACAATTATCGGCCGATATCTGTCCTACCGTCAATCTCTAAAATAATAGAAAAGATACTGAACAAGAGGCTTACAAATTACTTAAATAAAAACAACATTATCTCTAATAGTCAATTTGGTTTTAGACAAGGGCGGTCAACACAGGATGCTGTCACTGCATTGACGTCTGAAATCACAGCTAAAGTAGACAAGGGGTGTAAATGCATTACAGTTTTTCTAGACCTTAAAAAGGCGTTTGACACCGTTTCAGTTCCCATCCTTGTGCGGAGGCTAGAGGCTATAGGAATAAGAGATACGGCTCTTGCACTTTTCGAAAGTTATCTCCGGAGAAGGAAACAGCAAGTAAAAGTGGGTAATGCACTCAGTGAGGATGAAAACGTAGTCTTTGGAGTCCCGCAGGGGAGCGTGCTCGGGCCGCCGCTATTCCTGGTGTATATAAACGAACTCTGTAACCTAAGGATTAGCGGCGGTAAGATCTTCTCCTATGCGGACGACACAGCAGTCGTTTTTTCTGGTGAAACTTGGGAGTCCGTACGCCTTAATGCTGAATGTGGGTTAGGGGTTATAAATAACTGGTTAAAAGCCAAACTGCTAACCCTTAATACTTTAAAAACCAACTACATTTGTTTTTCCCCGAGTCAAAGATCGAAACCAGGTCCAAATATCAGAATTAGAATACACGAGTGCTCAAACAATATGAATCCGAATTGCTTTTGTCAAAATATAGAACAGGTCAGCTCCACAAGATACTTGGGCGTAATTATTGACGGGAGCTTATCTTGGCACTCGCATATAGATGTTATTATGCCGCGTATAAGAAAACTGATTTGGATTTTTAAAACACTACGTTATGTGATGTCTCCGCTGATACTCAATAAGATATATATTGCGCTAGCACAGTCGGTTATGACTTACTGCTTACCTGTCTGGGGAGGTGCCACAAAAATGAAATTGCTAGAGCTGGAAAGAACTCAAAGATCGCTTATAAAAGTAATGTATTTTAGGCCGTACAGATACCCCACAGCTGACTTATAAAAATAGCGGACTACTAACGGTACGAAAGCTACACTTGTTAAACACGACCTTGTACTTACACAAATCTATTCCATATAATCCAGCTAAACAGAACAAGAGACGGAACGATATCGGGGCTCACTCTTCGGGGGTCCGCACTGCTTTTGCGGAGCGCCAGTTTGGAACTCAGTCTGCCTATATTTATAACAAAATTAATGCCAGATTGGGATTTCATCCTGAGGTTCTGCATAATTGCAAAAAGGTCATAACCGAGTGGCTGCAAACCTTAACATATGAGGAAACAGAGGATATACTGGTTAGAATAGGCTGAGTGAGCGGATTGTGCGTTTACTGGTGTTATAATAGAAACTTGGTGGTAGTAGTAGTTAACAGTG
This sequence comes from Polia nebulosa, assembly GCA_951329385.1. NCBI lineage: Eukaryota > Metazoa > Arthropoda > Insecta > Lepidoptera > Noctuidae > Polia > Polia nebulosa. The sequence continues at coordinate 18,334,691 of OX589602.1, read as the reverse complement.
GGTTATGATACTGACTAAATTAAAGTGAGGGAAAATATACACAAATGTTTGTTTATCTCATGCGGTCGCTGCCACAGACAAGTAATAACTGGAATGAATACTTGGTGATATTAAAATTTTGGATTCGCTTAGTATCGTATTGATTTTATCATAACATGAGTTAAAACATAGTAATATCTCGTTTGTAAGGTATAGTAATGTAAACATGTTTTTGTAGTTTAAAATTCGATTTTTTTTTTGTTATGAGAGTCGATAATATAATTGCATACTTACGCGGTAACATGTGAGAAATACAATATTCTTTTGCTAGGTTGTAATATTAAGTATTTAAACTTATTTAGTGCCTGTTTATGTTATTCTGTTTGCTTTTGGATTTCCTTAAGTTTGGTTTCTTTTACTTATTTTCCAAATATTCTGTTTTTAGCTCAAAATTGTAATAATTAATAAAACAAGGGAAGAGTGAGACAACCCCAACACAAGTGTTGTTAACTACTTACTGGGGCTGCCTCGATATTATTTTGTAATGCAATATTTGAGACAATAAAAACAATTTATTATTATTAATTTATTATGCATATTCCCTTTTTTGGGTGAGGAAGATCGGGTAAAGTGGCGTGTAATGGATGAGACGCACACTCAGCCACATATTACCATATGAATCACTCCATGTACTTACGCGCGCTAACTGCCTACCTACCGGCCGCCGGTTCGCCTGCGAACCATTTCTCAGTGGGTTGCCGACAGCGACAGCCGCGAGGCGCGTACGTTCGCATAAAATTCGGTCGACCTTACGTACTTTTTATAGTTTCGAATTCTTATGACATGGCTAGTAGTGGTGTATTATGTGCAGTTGATGGATGTAGATCCAGCAAGAGAAGAGATAAAAACTTGTCTTTTTTTAGTTTACCTGCTGATACAGAAATGTGAGTATCTAATTTGTTTTACTATCGTTTTTTAAACAGATAAATTGAAAACTTGCATGTTTCGTTTTTGTATTTTATTAAGTATTGGTAGATACGTAATAACTTCTATTATACGTCTGAGATAAGAATAGAAAGGTCAACAGACTTCTATTTGTCAACCGTCATTTGAAAATTACTAGGCTTCAATTTACGGTGGTGTAGGTACTAGGAATCTGGACATTATATAATCTAAGGTAGAAGCATAGTAGTCACCTATTACGCTAATTGTGTAAATGAAGGAACAAATCAATGAATCGTGTTTTCAGTTTCCTCTATTTCGTATTTCATTCATACTATTCGTGGCCATGCGTCCGTTGGCCGGTACATGACTCGCGTTTTGACGTACTACAAGTAATAAATTTCTCGGCGCACTGCCCCGTTATCGCGCGTGACGTCACGTCAGCTGATAATGTTGCATTCATCTGTGCTTCGCTTATCTGCGACGTCGTAGCAGAGTCATTACTATTGCACTCAATCAGGGCAGTTGGAGACTCCATCAGAAATTAATTTTGGTGATTCATGAGGCGATAATTGGGATGTTTTGGGTTCGGATTCATTATTAAAATACCCACCACGTTTAGAATTTATGTTGGTGACATCATACAATACCGGTACCGAATTAATTGTATGAAGTTCCGCCTTGAGCCCATCTAAATCCTGTTGACTTGCATACCTACTTTTTATATCTTTGACCTCTGATGGCAATAAAGTTATGTCTTTGAGTATGAGCTACTTTGTCACATCTAGATGATCAAATGTGACTGCGGTAGTTTGTTTAAATCTCGCTCTACAAAGACTGGTATTTTATCAGGATCCGTGCTCTTTAGAAGGGCCAATATGTCTTCCAGATCACGATTTTCCTTCCCTTTGTTCTTCCTTGTGATTTTTTTTTCTATCCGTCGACACAGTCAAACAACAGCGATTTCGACTTTTATTTCCGCCGTTGAAAACGCAGACACCAATTCTCGCTAAGCAGTCCTCGTCAATCACTGAGATTTTATTACTTATATAGGATAACATTTCATTTATCACGATGTTACAATTATTACACTTTAAAGTGTCCGTCATTATAACGTTGACTAGATAGCACGTAATTGGGTCAAGTACACGTCTGTCCACTTCAAACGCGACTTATTTTGAAAAAAAAAAAATATGGTAAAAACTGTATTTTTTTATTTACCATAAAATTGTGGAATAATTGGCTCAGATGTCTATTGGAACGAATCCTGTGGCATTTATATTTCTTGTACCAATAGATGGCGCTGTTTGAAGTTTTAGAATTTATCTATTCGTCTCATTAAAATTTGTGTAGTCACAGATAATATAATACTAGCGTACAGATGCCTCATCCCATACAAAGAAACGGTACCGCCGTAACTACGGGTTTTTTTCTGGCACAAGTAACTTTTGTTCTTCGTTCGGGCCCGTCCTCTACACCTCGCTAGATGGTGTTAGAAGCGACGGCTTGCAAGCTGAATGAATTTACATAAAATTTTACCAATATTTTCTCACACATCGAGGCATTATTTTATAGTATTTTTGGCACTTTATAGCAGTTTTACTATATCAAAATGTGTCAGTGCTATTACAATTTTAAAGAGGCGAAAGGATAAACTCTAAAACTTCAAACAGCGCCATCTATTGGTACAATAAATAAAGATGTCTAAGGATTCGTTACAATAATCGTCTAAATTTGAATTACAAGCCCATTATTCCACAATATTATGCTTAGGGCAGTTTATTAAATAAGAAAATACAGTTTTTACCATATTTATTTTTAAAATATTAATATTACTTAAACTTCAATAATAAATCAATGCATATTACGCCATCTATTGAGATTTATTTGAACTAAATTTTCTTTGTTCGAGATGAGACCCCGTGGTGTAGTGAAACATTTTGAAACAGTAAAACTATTATGAAGTGCCAAAACTACTATACAGGGTGTAAGGTACATGAGCGCACATACGTGTTCCAGTGATTCAGTACATGATTCTGGACCCTAGCGTTGGAATTTATCGTCGGCTTTTTCCTAATTTTTGAAAAAAAAATTGCGTTTTTTTTACATTAAACTGTATGAAATCGTTATACTTATTAGTCCGGTCAATTTAGACATTCGAAGGTACTTAAAGTCCCAACAAGCTGAAAATCAGTAAAACTGTTCGAAACATAATTATAAACAATGTTTAAAAGTTGCCCATCATTCCCGTGTATGGAAAAAATTTTATTCAAGGTCAAAGGTAAAAAAAAAGAGTTTTTCGCGATTTTCAGCAAAACGGTAAGTTTTATCATAAAAGTACCTCAGACAAAAATTGTAGATCGTAAAATTATCTATAAAAAATGTATCAAAACTTTTTTCTTACGAGCCACCGTTTCTGAGATATAACGATTCAAAAAGTTATAAAAGTTGTTATCGTTGTAGCGACATCTATGACGCTACATACGAACTAGAACATCAAAATTCCTACATCGCGTAAACAGAGTTCTCCGCGCGATTTGAACATATACAACAGCCCGAAATCAACTATCGGGCAGTTGCCCGGACCAAACACAACACCCGTCTGGTCGGAGGATCTTCCCTTTTCAACGGAGGTTTGCGGGACTTTACACTCTGTTCCGCATACCTCCACACTGGTGACCCTCGACTATGAACGTCAGCGCAGCCTTCGTGCAGCTACTCCAGCGTGACGTCATCATCATCACTTCCTCCAAGCTCTTTAGCAACGAGTCATACAGCCAGCCAGACAACGATACGCCGACAACGATACGCCGACAACGATAACGCCGACAACGATACGTCGACAACGATATCGCTGACAACGATACGCCGACACCGATTACGCTGACAACGATACGCCGACAACGATAACGCCGATAACGATACGCCGACAACGATAACGCCGACAACGAAACGACGCACCGCTCCAATTCACTGGAGCCCGCAGCAGTACTCCGACTCACTGGAGCCTGCAACATCATCCCGACTCACTGGGATATCATCACCGCAGACAGTTCCGACTCACCATGAACTATGCGCCTCTTCCGGTTCCGACTCACTGGAACCAGTCTTCCACTGGCCCAGCAAGCATCACGTATGAACGACTCATCGAGAAGAGAACAATCGATCTCCGATCTCTGGAGGGGAGTGATGTACCGACATCTATGACGCTACATACGAACTAGAACAGCAAAATGTTTTTCAACAGGAACTTTTCCTAATGATTTCAAAACTGCAGTCGTCCACCCTATCTATAAGTCGGGAGACAAGGACAATGTTGCTAATTACAGACCCATTTCAGTGTTGAGTATTCTCGAAAATATTCGAAAAAGTTATAAACCATAGACTCACCAAATACCTAAATAAATTTAACCTGCTTTCTAATAATCAGTATGGCTTTAGAACTGGAAAGTCCACCGAAGATGCTGTATTAGAACTAACAGATACAGTTATTGGCCATTGGGAAAATAAATCTAAAACTCTTGCCATCTTTTTAGACCTATCCAAACCCTTCGACACTGTCTCTATTCCCATACTTCTTTCGAAGCTAGAGCATCTTGGTATTCGCGGGACGGCCCACGATCTCTTCAAGAGCTACCTCACAGGTCGTAAACAAAAAAACAAATTGAAAACTACTTCAGCAACCAGGAGACCATTACTTTTGGTGTCCCCCAGGGCAGTGTTCTGGGACCCCCACTTTTTCTCATATACGTGAATGAGTTGTGTCAGTTATCTTTACCCAACTGCAAAATTATAGCTTATGCCGATGACACAGCTCTAATTGTTCATGGCCGGGACTGGACTGAAACTCGCCTCTACTCGGAGTTTGCCTTGAGCACCGTCATGAGGTGGCTGACCACAAATCTTCTCACTCTAAATGTCAATAAGACAAAATTCATCACATTCTGTACTATGAAGTCAAGTCAACCCCCAACACCGATTGAAATTCGTGCGCACACCTGCCCAAACTTACACGCAAACTGTGGCTGTCAACAATTGGAAAATACCTCTAGTATCAAATATCTTGGAGTCACTCTTGATAGCAACCTGAAATGGAAGCAACATATTGCTTCAACTGTAGCTCGTGTGAGAAAACTCATATATATTTTTAAAAAGCTACGAGGCGTGGCCGATTTTGGCTGTTTATTGACCATCTACTTTGCGCTCGCTCAGTCTGTTCTAGGGTATTGCCTAACGGTCTGGGGTGGTGCCGGTAAAACAGTGATGCTACGGGTCGAACGAGCGCAGAGAGCTGTCCTGAAGGTGCTGGCAAGGAAACCGATCCGATATTCGACATCCTCTGCCAGGTCCTCACCGTCAGACAGCTATTTATCCTCCAAACTATTCTTCGCAAACACAGTCAGCTTATCTTTGACCCTAAATGCTGTTCTACACGCCGCTCGAATAGGGTTTGTACTCCCATTCACCCTACACTCACTACATTAACTCAACGTCAAAATACATCCCAAATCATTTATCCTGTACTGTTTATTCTCACTATAGTTTTTTGTTTTCTTTCTTTTTTTATTGTTTAAATTAGTTTTTGCATGGAGCATCGTTCCATTCCGTATCTGGAGAAGGGTGTTGTTAGCTGCGCTACAGTTTACAACTTTTGCAGCTATCATCGTTTTACTTGTTGTACTTAGTCTTGTGTTATTGTTCCGAATAAACTTTTTATTATTAAAAAAAAAAAAACCTACATCGCGCATGTAGAGTTCGCCGCGCGATTTGAACATATACAACAGCCTGAAATCAACTATCGGGAAGTTGCCCGAACCAGACAACACCCGTCTGGTCGGAGGATCCTCCCTTTTCAATAGAGGTTGTGGGACTTAACACCCTGTTCCACGCCACCTATGAGGTAGTGTACTTAGCGCGTTTTTTTTAACGTGGTTTCCCCAGTAGGCCTACTCCACGGGTCAGTTGTGATCCTGTTTAATGTAAAACTATTGCAAAATAACGGAAATTTTCAAAGATTGGAAAAGATAAAAGCGATATAAATTAAAAAAAAAAGTGGTGAAGTTCATTCGCCTGATTCGTAAGTTTCAAATTCTTCTTGTTCTTCTTCTTGATCTTCTTCTCCTGCTTCTTCTTCTTCTTCATTTTGGATGCAAGTAAATTGCGTCAATAGCGATGTATCGCATGTCACTTCGTCGGAATCAAACGAATCCTCCATTGTTTGTGATTTAATATTAGAGCACGACCGGCCTTGACAATTTGTGTATGCCAAAGAACAAAACAGTCCGACTTTTTTGCAACCACATTTAGCACTGCATCCCTTTTTGCAGTTGCAAAAAATTGTGTTCAGCAGTTTTTCCGGCGCAGGTGGAAGTAAAGTTTGAACTGGCTCTAATATATTTTTGACCAACTTCCAACCCCAGTCTGTAGGGTCTAGCTGATAACCAAGCCACACTTGAACTTGGTAATATACCCGAAAAAGATTATAATGAGCAACAACTGAGGTTGGAGGAAGACAAGTTAATTGAACTTGTTTTTTATTTTTAGTATTTTTAACGAAACATGCATATCGATGCTTATCTAAACAGGTAGTTTTTTTAGGAGCTCCATACATGTTTTGTTCTTTGGGATGCACAAATTGTCAAGGCCGGTCGTGCTCTAATATTGAATCACAAACAATGGAGAATTCGTTTGATTCCGACGGAGTGTCATGCGATACATCGCTATTGACGCAATTTACTTGCATCCAAAATGAAGATGAAGAAGAAGCAGGAAAAGAAGAACAAGAAGAATTTGAAACTTACGAATCAGGCGAATGAACTTCACCACTTTTTTTTAATTCACATCGCTTTTATCTTTTCCAATCTTTGAAAATTTTCGTTATTTTGCAATAGTTTTACATTAAACAGGATCACAACTGACCCGTGGAGTAGGCCTACTGGGGAAACCATGTTAAAAAAAACGCGCTAAGTACACTACCTCATAGGTGGCGTGGAAACGTGTGCATATTATGACGATATAGAGGTATGCGGAACAGGGTGTAAAGTCCCACAACCTCTATTGAAAAGGGAGGATCCTCCGACCAGACGTGTGTTGTGTCTGGTTCGGGCAACTGCCCGATAGTTGATTTCGGGCTGTTGTATATGTTCAAATCGCGCGGAGAACTCTGCTTGCGCGATGTAGGAATTTTGCTGTTCTAGTTCGTATGTAGCGTCATAAATGTCGCTACATCACTCCCCTCCAGAGATCGGAGATCGATTGTTCTCTTCTCGATAAGTCGTTCATACGTGATGCTTGCCGGGCCAGTGGAAGGCTGGTTCCAGTGAGTCGGAACCGGAAGAGGCGCATAGTTCACGGTGAGTCGGAACTGTCTGCGGTGATGATATCCCAGTGAGTCGGGATGATGTTGCAGGCTCTAGTGAGTCGGAGTACTGCTGCGGGCTCCAGTGAGTCGGAGCGGTGCGTCGTTTCGTTGTCGGCGTTATCGTTGTCGGCGTATCGTTGTCGGCGTTATCGTTGTACTGCCTGGCTGTATGACTCGTTGCTGAAGAGCTTGGAGGAAGTGATGATGATGACGTCACGCTGGAGTAGCTGCACGAAGGCGGCGCTGACGTTCATAGTCGAGGGTCACCAGTGTGGAGGTATGCGGAAGAGAGTGTAAAGTCCCGCAAACCTCCGTTGAAAAGGGAGGATCCTCCGACCAGACGGGTGTTATGTCGGGTGTCATGTTCAAATCGCTCGGAGAACTCTGCTTGCGCGATGTAGGAATTTTGCTGTTCTAGTTCGTATGTAGCGTCATAGATGTCGCTACAACGATAACAACTTTTATAACTTTTTGAATCGTTATATCAGAAACGGTGGCTCGTAAGAAAAAAGTATTGATACATTTTTTATAGATATTTTATGATCTACAATTTTCGTCTGAGGTACTTTTATGATAAAACTTACCGTTTTGCTGAAAATCGCGAAAAACCCATTTTTTTTACATAAGACCTTGAATAAAATTTTTTCCATACACGGGAATGATGGGGAACTTTTAAACATTGTTTATAATTATGTTTTGAACAATTTTACTGATTTTCAGCTTGTTGGGACTTTGAAGGTACGTGGAACAGGGTGTAAAGTTCCACAACCTCCATTGAAAAGGGAGGATCCTCCGACCAGACGTGTGTTGTGTCTGGTCCGGGCAACTGCCCAATGGTTGATTTCGGACTGTTGTATATGTTCAAATCGCGCGGAGAACTCTGCTTGCGCGATGTAGAATTCTTGCTATTTTTAGTTCGTGTGCGGCGTCATAGATGTCGCTACATCACTCCCCTCCGGAGATCGGAGATCGATGGTTCTTGATGAGTCGTCCATACATCTTGTGATGCTTGCCGGGCCAGTGGAAGGTTGGTTCCAGTGAGTCGGAACCGGAAGAGCCGCATAGTTCACGGTGAGTCGGAACTGTCTGCGGTGATGCCCCAGTGAGTCGGGGTGTTGCTATCCCAGTGAGTCGGGATGATGCCCCAGTGAGTCGGGGTGATGATGTCCCAGTGAGTCGGGATGATGCCCCAGTGAGTCGGGGTGATGATGTCCCAGTGAGTCGGGGTGATGATGTCCCAGTGAGTCGGGATGATGCCCCAGTGAGTCGGGGTGATGAGGTTCCAGTGAGTCGGGATGATGCCCCAGTGAGTCGGGTTGATGATGTCCCAGTGAGTCGGGATGATGCTGCAGGCTCCAGTGGGTCGGAGCGGTGCTGTGCGACATAGTGGCTTGACTGCTGGCATCGACTAGGAGAGGTTCTTCGACCGGCCGAAGGTGCTGTTCGCTGCGCCAAGATCGCTGATGAGGTTGATGGTGATGAAAGAGGCTGAGGATGCTGACCAGGAATGCGCATCCGCTGCATGCTGGTGGTCAGGATACCCGTAGAAGCCGTTGGTACTGGCTGGCTGTATGACTCGTTGCTCAAGAGCTTGAAGGAAGCGATGATGATGACGTCACGCTGAAGTAGCTGTACGAAGGCTGCGCTGACGTTCATGGTCGAGGGTCACCAGTGTGGAGGTATGCGGAATAGAGTGTAAAGTTCCACAACCTCCATTGAAAAGGGAGGATCCTCCGACCAGACGGGTGTTGTGTCTGGTCCGGGCAACTGCCCAATGGTTGATTTCGGACTGTTGTATATGTTCAAATCGCGCGGAGAACTCTGCTTGCGCGATGTAGAATTCTTGTTATTTTTAGTTCGTGTGCTGCGTCATAGGTGTCGCTACAGGACTTTATGTACCTTCACTCTCATTTTTTGGTCTAGATTGACCGGACTATATCTACCTCAATGAAATTTTTAATTAAAAAATAATTAGTTCGGTTTTTTCGCAAAAAAAACGCAATGTAAATAAAATTAAAAGAAGCTCCCTGCTCAGCTGATTTCTTAAGTTCACCGGAGGTCATCGCGGGCCCAGTAGGTACCTACGCACGCAATATCGGCTAAAGACCGCCGCCGACGTTTCTTTGTCGGTAAATGCTCACACAGACCGCCGACTTTCCTTTGTCGGTAAATGCTCACACAGACCTATGAATCTAACAGACGCGACACGTTAGGCATTTTAAGTGTCTACAAAAATTGATATCCCATTGACTACTTTTATTTGAACTTATTTTGAGGGGAGGTTATTTTTATAAACCTTCATCGAAATAAGTAAAGAAGATCTAAAAAAAATGTGTTACAGTTTACTGATAACGACTTATTTCTTAGATACATTTTTGCTATCAACAAAGTTAAGTTAAGTAATACAATACAACAACGTTACTTACTCATTTCGTTAAAACCACATTCCTACATTTCGTATACCTACATCAAAATAATTACTGAGTGAGTAGGTAGTAGGTACAACTTAATGCGATTGTACAGTCTATCAATTTTATTGATCTATGACCATGTCGGCAAAGTCGGCACGTTCAAAAGCGTACCTACACTAATAAATAAAATTTTATTTCTTTGGCATTTCGCCGACGACGAATTATTGTTTTTTGTTAGTTCCGTGTTTACGTTCATCGCAAACGGATGTGCAGTTGGTAGCGAATTTAGCTTGTTATCGTAAAGTTATCAAAAACAAGTTATTTTATGTGTTTGTTAGTATGTGTGTTTTTTGTTTTGCTTGTTGAGTGTGTGCTTGTTGTGTGCGAGAGTGTTTTTAAACAACACCTCAGTGCCCAGGAAAATGCTCATGCATGAAGCATGTAGGAGCCTCGGGATCGTTAGAAATAATAATAATAATAATAATAACATTCCACAACTATCTCACAACGCCATCTAGTCCCAAGCTAAGCAGAGCTTGTGTTATGGGTACTAGACAACGGATAAACATACTTATATATTTCTAAATACATACATATTATAGATAAATTACACCCAGACACAGAACAAATGATCGTGCTCATCACACAAACATTTGTCCTGGGTGGGAATCGAACCCACGACCTCCAGCATAGCAGTCAGGGTCACTAACCACTAGACCAACAGGCCAGTCGAACGAACTTTAAGTTGAGTTTGTTCATTAGTTAAGTACACGGTTAATAACCGCGTCCCTGACAGAGGTGTTCGTGGTTGGCGAGCGGCAGAGCTGTAGGTACCTACGAAATTTCAAAATTCAAAATCACCAAGGTCACTTCGGTAGGGACGCGATTGGCGACCGCAGGCGCTTTATACTACATTCCTGGAGCGCAATGTAGGTACTTACAAGCTTCTTTATTATTATCTATCCTAATCTTCATCTAACCCTATCTTCAGTATTTTTGAGGGATTAAAAATGTATGTGATATCAATGTTGTCGTCATTAGAATAAACAGTTCAAGGTGTCACGGAACATTATACGCATTTGTCGTTTTAAACGTTTAACGCTTCAGGCCCCTCGCGTCGCCATAACAATAGGTTTTTAATTGTGTCTACTAATGAGGGACTTGACGCGTTAACGCACGTATGCGCTTATGTCTATTAAGTATCTGATCTAGTTGTTTATCACATCGATCGGAAACATCGGAAACATCGACGTAAATGTATTTTTATCACAAAGTAGATAGGTAGTCTATCTAGGTACAAGCGCTGGTCGCGCCGCAACGCTTATACACACAGGAACAGGTGTGTCTGTGTATATAAGACGTGGTAGGTAACTACGTACTACGCGCTCGCGCGCGCCTACTTCATTGCGAAGCGTTGAGATCGCATTGTTCACAATACATTGCGTGCTTGAAAATGTCAATTTCTGTAATCGATCATTACCGAGATTAATGACTATCATAATTTTGTTACTGACATTAGGTGTAACCTTTTCGCGAAGTTTGCGGTATCTTGTTCCTCAGCATGTATAGTAATTCCTCAATGTGTGAGAAAATATTGGTAAGACTATGGAAATTTATTCAACTTGCAAGCCGTCGCTGCTAACACCATCTAGCGAGGTGTCGTAGTTACGGCGGTACCGTTTCTTTGTATGAGATGAGGTATCTGTACGCTAGTATTATATTATCTGTGACAATACTCAGTTATCTAGCACAACTTACACACAGAATAAGTATTTAAGAAAATTATGTGCGCTCCGGCAGAGCACTGAACTGTGAATGAGCAATAGAACACGGTATCCAGCAAAGGAAATAATGTCTACCCTCACCTAAAAATGTGCAAAATAATCGGATTTTTTGTAGGTTTAGCTATAGGGCTTTTTAGTTTCAGTGCGCAAAGGCAACACCGTACGTGTTACTACATTGTGTATTTGTGTTTATGCTAATCTGGAGGACGAAGCTGAATATAATTATTTTTGGTTTTCATATTGAATTTCCATTTATTAAACGCGGTAATTTAGTTTTTAAGAAAATGATTAAGTATTTGATTTCGTTTATTCATTTGTAATTTGTAAATACATACATATAAATTATATTTTTAAATATTTCAATGAAAAAATAAAAAAAAACATTTAAAAATATAAAAAAAATAGTATCCAACCGGTATCGGGAACAGGGTCCAAGCTACCGGCGGTCAGGGCTCCAGAGAGAGGAACCGCCTGACAATGCGAGCCCTGTCCAGAAGTATTGCTTTCTGAATCAAGCCCTTGATCCAGTCGCCTAACGAGAGCCTCCTGAGGTGTTGGTCGAGGCTCGTGGCTATTAAGCCATTGGCTGACACGACTATCGGTACAATGATCGCTGAGTCCACATCCCACATGTCGACAACCTCGCGAGCCAAGTCAATATACTTGATTTGTTTATCTTTCTCGGCTTTCACGAGGTTCTCGTCGTGTGGATCGGTAATGTCAACAATCATTGCACGCCTCTCGATTCGGTCCACCACCACTATATCAGGCTTATTGGGTACAATAGTCCTGTCAGTGATGGTGGACCGATCCCAGTACAATGAGATATGACAATTATCGAGAAGTGGGTCGGGCGCATATCTGTAGTACGGCACTTCCGATTCCACAAGAGAGTATTTCAGAGCAAGTTGCTGATGGATAATCCTGGCTACAAGGTTGTGCCTATGTAAGTACTCACCGTTAGCTAGACGAGAACAACCAGAGATTATGTGGCGAATTGATTCTCCTGGACGATGACATGCCCGACATATGTCAACCGTGCCGTCCTTCACAATGAATCTCCGGTAATTTTTCGTCATGATAACTTCGTCCATAATTGCACAGACAAAACCTTCGGTTTCCCCAAAGAGGTCACCGACACGCAGCCAGGCTACGGACGCTAGTTGGTCTACATCGGGCCCATGTAGGGCCCGGAAAAAGCGTCCGTGAAGTTCCTTACTCTGCCATACTTCTCTGCGATCGTTAGTGTCAAGCACTAGAGGTTTGCGCCAGTTCTCGTTAGACAAGGAGAGTGGAGTAAGACCCTTGTCCATCGCCACTACATTTCGATGCATACCCACGTCAGCAGCTAGGAAATATTCCCTTAGACTGCATACCTCGCGGTTGTGGAGGGTCTTAGCATTTAAAAAGCCTCGGCCTCCACACTTCCGCGGGATATACAGTCTCATCACCGACGAACGTGGGTGATGCATTCGAAATGTAGTCAGCAGTGTACGGATACGCCTATCCAGGGCGTCAAGTTCTGTTTGAGTCCATTTGAGTACGCCGAAAGAGTACATCAATACCGGCATGACCCAACCGTTGAAGGCGCGCACCTTGTTTCCGCTCGATAGAAGGTTATTAAATACCTTCTTCAGGCGGCCAAAGAAGCGCTCCTTCAACGATTGCTTCATGTCAGTAACATTGATACCTAACGCTTCCGACATACCTACCCAAATACTTATAGGTTTCGGTTGGAGAGAGGGATCTCAGGTTTATGGAAAATTTCAGCTTTCTGGTATTTGATTTACTGTTGTAATTAATAACTACATTCTTTGTTGAAATAATTTTATTTGTTGGCAATACCTGTTTGACAGATTTGACGGAAAATATATAAATAAAAATAAATTTATAAATATCAATAAATTGTAAATATATAAGACCTGCATAGTTTAATATTGTTGACTAGCAATGCATACCACATGGTAGAATATAGAAGAGCGTTTAACATTGTTATAACAACTGTATAACCCATATTCGCAATAAACGATTTTGATTTTGAATTTATGTTCGGAAAATAATTAGGAGCCTTCGCTCCTTCGTTGCCCAGGGCCTCCAGACCTCCGAATCCGGCCCTGGCTTGACCATTTAAATCTATTATTTCTATGACATTAAATACAATGGCATGATTTAAATAATTTTTCGCCTTTAAATACATTTTGGCCATTTACGCGGCCGGGCCGTGCCTAACCAATTCTCGAATTTGGGATTTCTGTTAATTCATTCATTCTTGCTTGATAGCGACGTGGTCTTCCTGCACTCACATTTGGCGTGATGAGCATTCTCCAGTCTCTTATTCGCTGTGCAGCGCGTAAAAATGTTCTTGGATTTGGGAGAATGGGAGAATTATTCTTGTATACAATAGTTGATACAATCGCCTTGCTGCTTCACCATTACCCCCTGCCGAGTAGTAGCACATCACCATCACTGTACTCACTCGCTGTGTACGGCATAGTGCACGTGAGCGTCAAATAAACAAAAACAAGTGTATGCGGCTCGCTTTCCGAGCTGACTGTTATTATTACGTCACTACTGCCACAGTATAAATATGGACAGTATGGAAACTAAGCCTATTTGTTGAGATAATTACCTACGCTCCATTAGAGAGCTAGGGTTGTCACTGTTAATGTTTGGAAAAAAAATCTATGGAAGATGCTTCAAAATTGCCGCGCAATTCGAAAAACATTAAGATATCCCACAAAGGCCCGCACCCTTTTTTTTTTTACGTCGCTAATATTTTGATGGTTTTCGAGGGTGTTAAAGTGAATTCAAAATGCGCGGCGCTCGGCCGATAGCTAGTTAACCCTGCGGCAGCGCACCTTACCGCGTTTCAACCTAAAAATGCGTGTGATGTAAATGAAAAACCATTAACATTTTAAAAAACGTCTTTATTTTTCATAATTAAATCATTATTAGGTACCTTTCAAGATCAGCAGAGAGTTTAAAAAACGAAAGCCCCGGATTTGAAGAAGCCGAGTTCATACAACAGTACACTGCGCACTACGCTCGTGGCATTTTAAAACGGTCCGTGGCTCAAGAGATAACACGACCACTCGTCTCGACACGGCAGCCGCAACTGGGCGCACCGCGACTATCGCTTATAATAATAATAAGACATTTATTTCAGACGTAGTCCGTATACTGTTAGTAACACAAAAAACCTTATAAGCTATTGTTAGTACATACAATAAAAAAGACACAGAAATCATGCCAGTTTATGCCACGCCCTGGACACGACCACCCTCAGTGTGAAGTCTCATCCAGTGCCGCCACATCGGCGAGTCCCAGCGTTCCACGAACACACTCAGAAGGCTGTTCGAGCTGGCCCGCATGCGCCTCATAAGGGACGCACAGCGCTTCCGCATGATAGCATGAAAACCATCCACGCTTTTCATCACAAACATTGCTGAAGCGCTACAATGGCGCGGCAGCCCGAACAGCACCCTGAACGCGTTATTATATTGTACTCGCAGAGCACTGTATGTACGCTGCGTGTACTTAGTCCACAGGCTGCAGGTGTAAAACGATTGACAGAAGGCCTTAAATAATGTCACTTTGACTTGCTCGGTACACCGTGCAAACCTGCGGGCCAGCATGTTACAACGCACAGACAGCGCCCTGCGCTCCCTCTCCAAATCAAGGTTGTCACATTGTAAAGAAATTATTCTTCCACCGGCTAGCGTCAAAGATAATTTATGGCATGAGACCCTATTTACCAATCTTCGGGTTTATTGCATGAGGTATGTCTGTAGTAAATAAGAGTCCTTTGATTTGGTCTTCACATTTATCACATTTATTGTCAACACTGCATCACACTAGATAGTATTCAGTACACAGAAAATTGTATGTTGAACTTTGAACCACTATTACCCTATCGTTCGAAGATCGAAGATTAAAGGTCCAGTGAGGAGATCCACAAACAGTATCTAACCTTTTGCTAAGACCGCATTGTTCTTCCAAAAAAATAAAGTGATGTTTATGATTCGACCTATTTTATTTAGTTATTTTGTATGTAACTAAACGTAAAGTAGGAACCCTGCCAACAAGAGAAAATTTCGGTGAGACTCATAAATGCCACGCTTAAGATTTAGCATCACTACAGAAAAATCCCAAAAAGAGTACTTACAGCGTCCTACATCCCAATGCTTAACACATTTGAACTTAACTCTGGTTCCAGCTGCCTTTCGAGACATCAGTTAAATATTTTTTTAGATCTTTCCAACACACGGAGATTTTGTCTCATCGACGTATCAAGGCCAAAAAGGGCGAAGCGCCATCTTCCCAAGATGACGTTCCGTTATCGCTAGTCAAACGTCTCGTTTCACAGTGTGACATATAAATTTTAATTAAGTATTATTTATTTCTGAATTAAATCTGATATATAGTAGGAACCAATGTGTTTATTTTAATACATTTCAATAACACAATTTCCATAGTTACGATTTCAAGTAATTGGGTCAAATGCCATCTAGTGTCTTCGTAGTATCTATTGATTCGACATTCGCAGCACTACACCCGTTCTCGGCCAGATGGCACCACAAACCTTCGGGGTTTGTGGTACATCCAACAGGTACACTTATATTATTATTATTTTTTAACCGTTACAATACATCTCTCCCCGGTCAAAAAAAAACTTTCATTAGAAAGATTTTTTTTTCTAATCAAAACTATATTGCCATGCATATTTAGAATCTCACCAAAACCCTCGACAGAAGCTGGGGCAACCCGAAACAAATCTGAATTTAGATTCCCCCCAGATACAATGATTAAATTACTACTATATAAGTAAGTACTAATTTAATTTAAATTTTCAATTTAATAGCATTACGCCTACCAAATAAGAATAAGGCAAAGGCTTTTCAACCTAACGAATACGAACATTGATTGCTTTCACTATCCATTACTTACTCATTTAAACAACTATTATGCATATAGCAAGCAAGTATATACAACACTCAAGCTTAGTTTACCAAAGTTTGAGTGCAGGTAAGCAACTATTTAAGTTAGTCAATTTTTTGTGCAAATATTTCTAATTAGATAGATTAGATAACTACCCAAGTTGACTCAAAAATGCTCAAAATCAGGAATCCTCATATTTTAAAACTAGCTGTGCCCGCGACTTCGTTCGCGTGGTTGTCGAGAACAAAACAACGTCGTTTAGATAAGAGTATATCACCTTTTTGATGATTTAGATAAGAGTCCTGACTTTGGTATAGTTGATTACGTTAATGCTTCTCTATATACTATGTTAGCGGTGGAATTACCCGGAGCATATACAAAAAGGTTGTTTGGGTTGCTAACACGTGATAGAGAAACATAGAGTTGGCCGTGTGAAAAACAATCAAAAGTAAGGTCTACACCCGCAACGGATAACGTCTGGCCTTGGGCTTTATTAATAGTCATAGCGTAACAGAGGCTTACAGGAAATTGCACACGTTTGAAAGTAAACGGAAAATTATTGGGGATAATGGGTATCCTGGGAATGAAAACAACATCACCGGAGCCGCAACCTGTTAAGATTTCGGCTTCGATGACATTTCGTTGGAGATTTGTTACTCTCAACCGAGTTCCATTGCATAGTTTTGGTGGGCTTAAATTTCTGAGTAGAATGATTGGTACTCCGACTTTTAAATAAATTTTGTGTGCTGGAAGACCTGGTGTATTTAGAGAGTCTAAAAACTCTACTGGATAGTGGGTGGCATCTCCTTCTTCTAAAACCGTGTTAATAGATAAATATTCCCTACTTTCTCCAGAAACATGTACCAATATTTGAGAATTTATTGCTGCTGCTTGGTCGTTGCGAGGTGCCAAAATAGCTCGTTGGCATAGCCAAGCAGCGTCATGGTTCGAGATCTCTGATGGATCTCCGTATACAGAGGAAATGAGTTCCTGCTGTGAGGCAACAGAAGAACACAGGCTTTCGACTAAAGTTACTTTACCTCCTTCTTGAGTCGGGTATGTGCCGTTACCAATTTGAAGTAGTAAATTTGAGAAAACCTGCGCGTTTGCGTCACCTCCCAAATATGCTCGCATATTAAAGCTCAAATTAGTTAATATGACACTACGCCATAAAATAGAGCTCTTTAAACAGGCACCTATTTCATCGGCCCTCGTTCCTCTGGGTATTATAGGGAGTGTCTGCCTGAAGTCTCCACAGAATAGCACCGTTAAGCCTCCCATCGGTCGGTCATTTTGTCTTATATCTCGCAACGTTCTATCTACAGCTTCCACAGCTTTACGATTTGCCATCGTACACTCGTCCCAAACGATAAGGGCGCAATCGCGTAAAACCCTTGCTTTATCACTATTGCGAGACACGTTGCAAACAGGGTTTTCTGTGCGGTCCAAGTCGATTGGTATTTTAAATGTTGTATGTGCAGTTTTTCCTCCTGGTAATAAAGTGGCAGCTATTCCTGAGGAAGCGACGGCAAGGGCAATTTTGTTTTGGCTCCTTATTTGAGCCAAGATAACTTTAGTGAGGAAAGTTTTACCTGTTCCACCAGGTGCATCTAAAAACAGCATTTCTCCTAATGAATGTTCTACACTACAGCATACTCTATCAAAGATTTGACGTTGTTCTGTCGTCAAATTTGAACAGCCATTTCGCAATATTTCTGCTAACTCTTCGGGGTTGTAATTTATTTCAGATGTATACTCCCTATTAATTCGTTCCCCACCAACTGTCGGTGTCGGCAAGCCGTATTGACTGAGGGGGTTCCCTCCTATACTTGTAACTATATCTTGTATAGCCAGCAAAGCCCTATTATGGCAGCTTTCACGTACTTGGTCAGAAGTTTCACTATTTATATTTTGCTGTCTCAAAAAATCTTCGGCAAACGCGTCTTTATATTTTTGCCACAACTGCCCAGCGTCCGATAGGCCACAAAATGGCAAATAAATGGCGCAAACGATGTGGACTATCACTGACGCATGCTTCGGCTAAAGCATCATCCCAATGCTGATCGCCATCTAATAAATGCCGTGCGCGGCAAGCAGCTTGAAATGTGGGATATTCTATATCGTCCACTTTGCGGAGCTCAGCAAAAGAAGTAGGTCCTCGCACTGTGTGAAGAAGAAGGCGTAAATAATAACACTCTGCATTATTTGGGTGCACCGTGTATACTCTTCCAATCACGTGTTCTTTAAAAATGCCGGACTCGCCTTCTACAGCAGTTCCACGTCTCCTGCGATTAAAAACACCTTGCTGCTTGTTATAAGTATAATAATGTGGCACTTCATTGTACAACAGAGACTTAGCGAAATTGTCTCTTTCGCAAAGGCGAAAGAATGCGAGCAAGGTGGTTTGTCTTGGGTTGTTCATTCTTTCTGCCACATTTTCTGGCTGAAAGTAAACTCGCTGCCCGCCTTCCAGGTGCACGTCAAGATGGATGACTGGCGGATACCTTTCATGAATAGGGAAACTCAAAATGCGCCAAACTGCCTCCGAAGAGCTTATGTATCGGCCAGATTGATACCTTGTCACTTCATCAAATTGGTTGTTATTTCTTAGTGCTATCATGGCTTGATCACTACCTTTATTAACATATTTACATATATATTTTATAGATTCGACGCTATTACAAATTTCAACATTAATGTGTGCTTGAAAAGCGTTTGACAAAACTGGAGAATACGGTACCACCCAACTATTATTTAGAATTATTTCTTGTCCACGGAATCTGACAGTAGCTGTGAAACCACCTTGTGACGGTGATCTTCGCCGGTATTGCGGATACCCATTTTCCCCAGCCATAGTTAGTTCTTTCAGTGCTCTGGGGTATTTTTTTGAGCATTGACCATCTTTCATGCACGGTGATTCCCTGTTTAAGAGGCCACATGGCCCGTGAACCATATGTGTTTTTACTATGTCATGCAAAATCGGATCTGCATTATAGTCCGGAAATTCTGCACTTATGACACTGTCTATAGCATCGGGACGAATTTTTTCTTCCAGTCACAGAAGAATGTGCGCGTGGGGTAAACCACGCTTTTGCCACTCGACGCTATACATAAAACAAAGAGTTGAACCGAAAACTTTCTCCTTTGTAAGTAGATTAATCAAGACTTTGAGTTTTAAATGAAAAATCCTAGCAATAATGTCATGTCTGTCGTATGACGCCTGTCCTGTGAGAAGTGCCTGGCAAATCTCCGTCCACTTTGGATTTGTTGTAAATGTTATAAAAAGGTCCGGCCGGCCGTATTTACGGACGTAACAAAAAGCATCTTGCGTTCGTTCGTGCATATACCGCGGACCGCCTGTGAAACTGGATGGCAAAATAACCAATCGACCCAAGTTTTCGACGTTATTATCTGATTGCATGGCGTCCCGCAAGTGCACGTATTCTTCAGCGCGTAACCGTCGCTGGTTAGTGCGAATATACACTAAACGTTCAGTTTCTATTTTTGCGTACATGTCCACAATAAATTGGCTGAACAAACCACGAAATCGTTGCAAATATACGAAACTGTTTTGCCTTATTTGTAAAAGGTAGGAATAGTATTGTTGAGCAGATATTTTTTTTTGATAATTAGTGACTCTCGTAGTAGGGTTCACTTGGTACAGCCCAAAATTGTACCCATCTTCACCATGACAATAAATTAGTGGATATTGCAGGGCGTCGTAAGCTCGGTGGGTTTCCAAAATGCGTTGAAGGCGATCGTCGCGTGTACGCAACACGATATCACGTCTCTCACACTCCTGGTCGACTAAAACAACTGCAACTTCATCTGCGACGGGTGCATTGTGTCTTCCACGGTGTTCACCCACAGGACGTCTATCGGCACTTATAACAATTTTGAAATCATTGCTGCCTTGTGGAATTGACTCCAATGCAGCTTTGAATTCACGAACGTACTGGTTAACGTGATGCAGCAATTCTTGAAGTTGACCCAAAAGCTCAGCATTGAGCTGGGGAAAATTGTGATTTCTAACATTGAGCTGTTGCGTGTAATCGGATACAAAATAAATTTGGAGAAATTTGGGTTCATTTTCTGGCAGCAAAGATCCAATAAGGTGATAAACTTGACCTTGTACTTTGAAGGTTGGCATGAACGGTCCTTCCGTTATTTGTTTTGCCCCAAAGGAAGTCATTTGGAAAGCACTGTTATATAAACGAATATTATCCAAAAAACGGTTCGACTGGGGATGATCGCCATTCAGGAGACTTTTAAGTAAGTGTGGTGGATCTTGGAAATTTGGAAGAACAATTTTTCCATTTGAGCAGCACATTCCATCTGTCTCTTTCCTCCATTTCAAAGCATGACAAAAATTACAAATTTCTCTCATGTCACCCACGAAAGTAAAGCCAGCATAATTAATTCTAGACGAATATGTGAACCCTGATTTTTCCCTATTGTCCCAAGGTAATAAAATATTTGCATCGTCATTTTCCATGGACTCATCAGCTCCGCTATTTGTTTCTCTATTCATATGGTATCGAGCTCGTTCTATTTCTAGGCGAGATTGACGTTGTTCTGCTGTTTCTGCTCGTCTTAGTTCATCTATTCTTTCCCTTTCAGATGCAAGATAACTTTCATTGTTTCTTTGTACACCTACATAGTTATGTCTAGCTATTTGTAATCGTTCTTCTCTTTGGGAGAGAGATTCAGACTCGCGCGAGAGAGCGTGTCGCTCTCGGTCAGATGACAGACGTGCTTGGCGTTCCTCGATACTCTCTTGAGAACGCAAAGTCGCGGTCCGAGTTCTTTGCGAACTTAAGCGCGACTCCCTTTCTGTGAAAGTCTCTGACTCGCGTGAGAGAGACTGGCGCTCCCGATCAGCAGACAGCCGAACTTCGCGTTCCTGGATATTCTCTTGAGAACGCAAAGTCGCGGTCCGAGTTCTTTGCGAACTTAAGCGCGACTCCCTTTCTGTGAAAGTCTCTGACTCGCGTGAGAGAGACTGGCGCTCCCGATCAGCAGACAGCCGAACTTCGCGTTCCTGGATATTCTCTTGAGAACGCAAAGTCGCGGTCCGAGTTCTTTGCGAACTTAAGCGCGACTCCCTTTCTGTGAATGTCTCTGACTCACGTGAGAGAGAGTGGCGCTCCCGATCAGCAGACAGCCGGTCTTCGCGTTCCTGGATACTCTCTTGAGACCGCAAAGTCGCGGTCCGTGTTCTTTGTGAACTTAAACGTGACTCCCTTTCGGTGAACGTTTCCGATTCACGTGAAAGAGCGATGTGCTCTCGGTTAGCAGATAACCGTGCTTCACGATCTTCTTCCGATTCCTGAGACCTACAAAGTCTCATCCTTTTCGCATTTCGGCTACGCAGCGAAAGGTTAGTTTTTTTTCTTTGAGGCATTTTCAAGGAAAATTAAAGCAATAAACAAAACTAACAACACTTATGACTGAATAGCCTACAAACTTAAAAGAACGGTGCGTCGAACAGTCTAGTGTGACAACGTATCGTCTGTTCGTGGTCGTGACTCAACGAATTGGCAACACTAACTTACTGTATAACGATTGGCACTATTGGATTCAAACTACGAAGTAAATCAAATACAATCTTTACTTCGTACTTCAAACCAATGACCAAAGTTGACCAAACGAAACCAATAAGATAAGCAAATACTTTTTTTTCGACCAATTTAGAAAATCGATAAACCAAGCAACCAAAGAACTTTTACGACACACGCAAGAACTTTTAAGACACCTAACGAAACCCAATTTGCCTAGTAAACACGGTGGACGTCATCCTCGCGCGGAAAATCTTAACACCGCGATTCAGAAAATGACGTCATTTGCACAACGCCATCTATCGGATTTAGATTTCAACTATCAACATTAGTTCTATTTTTAGTCTTAAGATGTCGTTGCAAGTACTATACTTAATTGCGTAACGTAATATTTTACTTCTTGAACTCACTAAATTAATCATATCTTTTGATAGAGTGAACCGATTTCGATGAAACAAAAACTAAGTTAATCCTCAAGTTGCGTATAATTTTTGTATATAAACATTGTCAGCATTGAATTCGTAGATTTTACGTGATGTGCGCACAAACAAACAGACAAACAGACAAACAGACAAACAGACAAAAATTTCAAAAATGATGGAAATGGGTTCTGTTACTTATCTTTTCACACGCTGGCTATTTTTTGTTTCAATTTCTTCAATGTACAAAAATGACTTTTCTACAGATTTATTATATGTATAGATATCCTTTATGTGAAATTTACCTAAATTTTTACCTTGCATATCCTTTAAGCTATACGCAACAGGTGAATGTTTAAACGAGACAACACATCTTACAAAACGCGGTGCCAGTTTCGACGTAAAATGCTTGCTAGCGTCCGACAATGTGAATGTCCTCTTATAAACTATTTGACCAACCTTATATTCCAAAGGTCGCTTCCTCAAGTCATGATGTTTTTTATTTTTTTCGTGCACAAGTTTTAAATTTTTACTAACCGCCTCAAAAATTGTTTTTAGCTCATTAAGGTTATCTCCATGGATTCTAGGATCTACCACAGTTAAATCAGAAACCGGCTGTGGTACTTCTGAGTCTTGATGTGTCTTACCATCCACAAACATCTCTCGCCCATGGACAAGGAAATAAGGTGAAAATTTATTGAACTCGTTAACTGAAGTATTAAGAGCACACTGGATTTCTGGTATGTGATTGTCCCATTATCTGTGGTTTGATTTCACATATGAGGCAATCGCATACAGAACATTTCTGATGGCTCTTTCAGCCTGATTAACCTGTGGATGATATCTTGGATTATAGTAAATATTTGGCACATTATATTTGCACATTAAATCTCGAAATTGTTTTGAGATGAATTGAGGACCATTGTCTACATAGACAAATTTAGGAACCCCATGTACCAGAAATACTTTTTCCTCAAGTATCTTAACTATAGCATTACCTGTTGCGTTCCGTATAGGAAACAACATTACGTATTTGCTAAAATAGTCAGAACATACTAACAAACTTGTGTTTCTTTTAGTCGATACAGGAAAAGGTCCCAATAAGTCGCAACAAATTGTTTTAAATGGTTTGGTAACCTGTTTTGGGTTACCCATTAAACCAGGCCGAAATGAGTTTACCGGTTTGTACTCCTTACAAGTTTGACAACTGTTGACATAGTTCTCAACATCCTTGTACATGTTTCTCCAAAAATGTAATGCTAATCGTTTATGAGTTTTAAATATACCGAGATGGGCGCCAGTGGGATCATCGTGAAATTGTTTTAGTAGATGTCACACGTCTTCACTTGGTATCACTTGTTTCCAAGAGAATTGTGAAGTTAAATTATATTTATTTTTAGAATGTCTAAATAATTTATTACCTTTAAGTGTATAATTTGGAAATTTATGAGGATATTTTTCGCAATTTTTTACCATTTTTAAATACCATTAATCTTGAGGATTATCTGAAATTTCTACTGATTCTACTTTAATTCTTGAGAGTACATCCGGCAAAACCAACCCTTTACCTTTTCTATGTATAATATTGAAATCAAATTCGAAAGACTTAAACGAATACTCCAACGAGCTAATCTCCCTGAAGGATTTTTCAATTTATGAATCCATTGTAATGACGCATGATCCGTAATAATATTGCACTTTTGACCCTCCACATACATTCTGAATTGTTCCAAAGCAAACAAAACAGCCAATAACTCACGCTCTGTAGTAGTATAATTAACCTCGTGCTTATTAAGTAGTCTACTACAGAACGCAACTGGATGGTCAAAATCGTCATATGACTGCGTCAGTACAGCCCCTATAGCATAGGCAGAAGCATCACTTTGTATTGAAAAAGGCAAATTAAAGTCTGGAAATTTAAGAATTGGAGCTGAAACTAAGCTAGATTTCAATGTATTGAAAGCTTCCTCAGCTTCCTCTGTCCATTCAAAAGCAAGATTCTTACAGGTAAGTTTACTAAGCGGTCTACTAATCTTAGAAAAATACTTTATGAATCGACGGTACCATCCCGCCATACCTATGAATCTTTTAACTTCTTTAGGTGAAGTTGGTGTAGGATAATTAAGTATCACTTCCACCTTAGAAGGATCAGTACGAAGACCTTGTTTATCAACCATGTATCCAAGATATTTAAGTTCCTTTCTACAAAATTGAGATTTACTCATATTAATTGTTAAGTTTGCTTCTTTCAAACGTTGATAAACTTTTTCTAATAATTTAACATGTTCATTAAATTCATTCGAGATGCATACTATGTCATCTTGGAAAACAAACACTTTATTGTCAAACTCAGGACCAAACAACTTATCCATTAGACGTTGCATAGTGGCAGATGCACCAACAAGACCAAACGACATTGTCACATAGTGGAATTGACCCCTTCTAGGAACTGTGAATGCAGTTTTCTCAGCAGATTCCTGACTATCATATTCTATCTGCCAATATGCAGCACTAAGGTCAATTGATGTCAAATATTTAGCATCCCTCAAGCTATCCAATATCTGATGTATTTACGGCAAAGGATAGGCATCAGCCTTAGAAACAGCATTAAGTTTCCTACAGTCCAAACAAAGCCTTAAGTCACCATTAGGTTTGGTTACCATTACAACGGGAGAATTCCAAGGTGAGTTAGATGGTACGACAACACCAAGACTCAACATCCTATCAAGTTCCTTCTCCAGAGCTAATTGTTTGGGTGGAGATAATGGATACTACCTTTGTTTGATTGGTGGGCTATCACCAGTTTCTATCTTGTGAGTTACTAGTTTTGTCCTACCTAAACCAACTTTTTCAGTGTTTATTTTATCAAATTTATCAATGATCTTCTGTAAAATTAAGTGTTGTTCAGAAGTCAATGATTCATAACTTTCCAAACCTTGATCCATATTAATTAAGTTAATATAACTGTCAGGTAAACTAAAAAAATTATTATCACTTAATGAACTATCTAGTGTTATCATAAATACCTTACAGAAATCCATACCAAAAATGATTGAAGTTACTATGTTGGGAACAACGTAAAACTTTATTATTTTAATTTGATTTAAATAATTTATAGGTAATTGCATTAAGCCTAAACATTTAACTCTTGAACCATCTGCAGTTTTAACATTTTGTCCTTTGGGTAATTCAATCAATTTAAAACCAAATTTCAAAAATATTTTGTGTGAATTATTTCCTAATATTGAACAAACTGCTCCAGTGTCCAGCAAACCATAAACTTCCAAATCCAAAATGTTAACTCTCAAATGCGGTCTAATATCACCTTTGCTTGCCTGAAAAAGAGCCAGACTACTGTGTGGTGAGTACGATGTTAAATTTACTATTAAGTCATTGTGGCTCAATTTTGTTCGTTTTTTGAACACTTAGGCATTTGAAACAAACCACCTCCTTTGAAGTTTCACATTTGGATGAGAAATGTTCCGTGCTATCACACCTAAAGCATTTCTTAACTTTTGCTCCAGAAGTAGATGGAGTGTCAAGTACAGCCACTGGTACTCCAGACTTATTGCATTTTTGTTTACCAGTTTCCTTTGTAGACCGGGAAACCTGATTACATTTTGGTGGAAGGTTAGGTTCAACAAACTGATCTGACCTAGCACGAGCAAGTTCAATCTTCTTACCATAAAACTGGAGATCCCCAATAGATTTAATATCAAGTAAAGCTAATTCCATTATATATTCAGGTCTAATGTTATTCATTAAGATCTCTAATTGTTCATCCTGTGAGAGGGGGGTTGCAAGTCTATTAAACATACCCTTCATGTCAGACAAATATACCAACATGGATTCCTGCTTAGCCTGTGAGAACGTATTTCCTTTTTTAACCTATAGTCTAAATCTGGAATGTCAAAATCCACCCGTAAACAACCAAGTAAATGCCTATAAGATGTGAAGGTATGTCTATTTGCTCTATACCAACTTAATGCAGATTTCTCTAACAGATCCGAGAAAGCAATCAATGCACGTTCTTCAGGTATACCCCTAGCCTGCCTCAACTCTTCCAAACGTTCAGTAAAAATCCTAACACATGTAGTACCGTCATATTTTAAATTCAAAGTACACAAATTAATTGCCACTATTTCTCTCTCTGGTGATGAGTCATGCGTAGATTGCATTTCTTCATCATCATCAGGATCCTCTTGTACTGAGGTGATTATATTAATCAAGTCATCTTTAAGTTTTAATAACTCCGGTGAAGTATTAATCACCCGAGAAATTCTTAATAGATAATACTGAGATCTAGCTAAGACTCGTTTAACTACTTTACTATCATCCGCAGATGATTCTTTATGTAAGCGGCACAACTCAGCGATTGGTTCCGAACACAAGCGTACCTCATCGGCCACCGCAGGTGCCGGATAGTCCTCTTGTTTGATGCTACCCCTCCGATAGAGACCACACAGACGACGATACCGTTTGCGAATCTCGTCCCTGGATGCCTTTGGATCTGCGGAAACATTAAAGTAATTTAATTCATGAATAAGTTCCTCCTTAAGAAGCTAATCTAACCATATTGGTTTATCCATCTTGAATAAAAGAATTTTATCTTAAGTTTCTTAACAAGTTAATATTATATAATACTAAGTGTAACAAAGTTACCACAAGTTGTATTAATTAAATTTAAGAATACATATACTAAGTGCCGAGGTTCAATAAGCGGCCTCACATTTAAACCATGTGCTTCTAACCTCAATTTAAACACTATAAAAGTAATATGTTTAATAGTAAATAGCTTTAACCATTAAATTAAACACTATTTAAGGTTAACTAATAAGTATTAGAACTTAATATTGGCAACTTCAAATTAACAAAAAATGTGCCTTTTACCACAATTTTGTCAAAATGTTTGATCTTAAAGAATTAACTAAAGATTACTAATCAATCTTATTACCACAAACTTCATGCCCCACGTTGGGCGCCAATTGTAAAGAAATTATTCTTCCACCGGCTAGCGTCAAAGATAATTTATGGCATGAGACCCTATTTACCAATCTTCGGGTTTATTGCATGAGGTATGTCTGTAGTAAATAAGAGTCCTTTGATTTGGTCTTCACATTTATTGTCAACACTGCATCACACTAGATAGTATTCAGTACACAGAAAATTGTATGTTGAACTTTGAACCACTATTACCCTATCGTTCGAAGATCGAAGATTAAAGGTCCAGTGAGGAGATCCACAAACAGTATCTAACCTTTTGCTAAGACCGCATTGTTCTTCCAAAAAAATAAAGTGATGTTTATGATTCGACCTATTTTATTTAGTTATTTTGTATGTAACTAAACGTAAAGTAGGAACCCTGCCAACAAGAGAAAATTTCGGTGAGACTCATAAATGCCACGCTTAAGATTTAGCATCACTACAGAAAAATCCCAAAAAGAGTACTTACAGCGTCCTACATCCCAATGCTTAACAAATTTGAACTTAACTCTGGTTCCAGCTGCCTTTCGAGACATCAGTTAAATATTTTCTTAGATCTTTCCAACACACGGAGATTTTGTCTCATCGACGTATCAAGGCCAAAAAGGGCGAAGCGCCATCTTCCCAAGATGACGTTCCGTTATCGCTAGTCAAACGTCTCGTTTCACAGTGTGACATATAAATTTTAATTAAGTATTATTTATTTCTGAATTAAATCTAATATATAGTAGGAACCATTGTGCTTATTTTAATACATTTCAATAACACAATTTCCATAGTTACGATTTCAAGTAATTGGGTCAAATGCTACTGAATCAATAGATACTACGAAGACACTAGATGTAGTGTCTTCGTACCAGCCCGCCCACCGCACAACATTCCTTTGACTCGAGTACCAATATCTCAACATTGCAATAACATCACGTGGCACATCTGTTTCATTTTTGATCTTCTGCCACAGTACATCATATGATACCAAATCGAATGCCCTGGACAGGTCCAGGTAACAGGCATAGACCGGCGTACTCCTGGCTGTATAATACTGCACAGTCTGCTTGAGGCACATGATGGCACTCTCGGTCGAAAGGCCAGATCTAAATCCAAATTGAGCATCATGAAGCTCTATATGCCTATCCAGATGTTTGTCAAGCAGACTGTCCAGTACTTTTGCTATCACAGTAGCCAGCGAGATTGGTCTGTAGTTTGCCAGGTCTGCGACATCCCCGGTCCTGTTCTTTAAAACCGGAACAACCACGGTGAGCGTAAGTTCCTCCGGAAGGTAACAATGACTCACACATAAGCTGATGAACATAGCAAGCACTCGAGACAAATGGGAACCAGCATATTTTAAATGCTCAATGCTAAGACCATCATGACCAGGGGACTTACCCCGCACCATTTTATGTATTACGGAGACAACCTCCTCGGCACAAAACCGAACAGCAACGTCCCCTGCCATGATCGCAGCACCGCATGTCAGGTCAGTCGAGCCTACCGGAGGAGATTCCACCCTAAAATGTCGCTGAAATAGGTTGGCTATATCACGAGGTGCATGCACGCCCGCAACACTCACAGGTAGACTCGATTTCGGGTTCAATTTATTTGTCTTTTTCCAGAAATTACCAAACTGTTTATTCGAATGATGCTGTGCAATTATATCTAACTTGATTTGTTTTTCATTATCTTGACAAAATTTTACCCGAGATTTAAAAAGTCGCCTCGTTTGGCACATGCTATCGTAAATAGGTCCACTTTTTTGTTTACCACTTAATAGCCAGTTTTGATAACATAATCGAGCCTCTCTGTGAGCACCGCTGACGTGTTTGTTCCACCCTGGTATATTTTTATGTTTCCTGGACACAGGACCAACATAGCTGTCTGCCGTCGCCTTACTAAGTATTCGCACAATATCGCTATACATTTGCTTTAAAATGCGCTTGTGATCCTCATTACAACAACAGAGATCAGCGCAGTGTATAAATTCTGCAGGAAAATTAATATTTCTCAGTTGTGAGTGACAACTTTCAAAAAACTTTCCGATCTGTTTACTGTTTCTTTCTCCCCAAATTACTTTATTATATACGTTATCACTATCAGTCACAATAATTTTCGACCTTATCAATTTTAAGTCACACTCAACCAACAAGGGACAGTGATCAGACCAGTAAGCATCATGTAAAACGGACACTTTACGTACTGAGCGTCTCGCCGCACTGGTTGTCACACAGTGATCGAGCCAGCGCAGACAGCCATGTGCCTCACTCACAAACGTATAAGTGTCTAGAGGTAGCAAGACCATATCTACGCACAACCACGATTGTTCGGTACAAATGTTAATTAGTTCACTTGAAAACAACTCACCTGGGTGTGCATTAAAGTCCCCAAGTACAAATACAGACTCCACGGCACTATTTTCAATCAACGCATTTACTTCACTAAGACAATTGGTAAATTCAATTAAATTGTCGGCACTCGCGGTGGGCATGTACACCGATACGACCACAATTGGCCTGTCACTGAGCACTACTTTAATGGCTGCAATACGCACGTTATCACACGGTATCACTGTTACGCACGGGAACGCAGATTTCCTCCAGAGCAAGGCTACACCACCGTACGGCCTGCCCCTTAACACCCCTGCTGTCGTATCCACAGCTGAGGTGCCCGTAAACGCAAACCCGTCATCGATAGTACCGAGAAAAGGTACGTCATGCGGCAACAATCAAGTTTCTTGAAGCGCGATTATGTCGGTTGTCTTGCACAACTTCCGTATGCAATCTGCCGATCTAATAACATTCTTACAATTGAAACTAATAAGTTTAATTGGCGTACTATCCACTTGTTCCATTAGATTTTGTCTTGAAGTTCACAAAGCGACGATACGCGACGCCTTCTGGCCAAAAATCAGCATTGAGAAACATTTCCAAATTTTGCCTTGGTACCAATACTTTGTACGCAGCATACTGTTTTGGTAATTTCATAGTCATCTTTTCTATGTGTACCGCAACATCAGTTTTACCCGCAATATAACTTAAAATGTCACACACGGGCACGTTCTTCGCAACATTATAAATGTAAATGGGAATTTTTATATCCGCAGCTTTGAAGTTCGCGTTCGAGCACAAAACTGCCTTTCCTCTGTTTGCAACAACACGATTCCTTAGACGTCTCCTCTGTACTACGGTCCATTCTGTGTCTACTTTTGGTATTTTCCACTCGCCAACACGTACAACATCGGCTAACGATTTGTTTTTGCCGAATACGTCACTGTTTACATTCGGAGCCGCCGTGTGTCTCATCTCGCTGGGTACGTCGATCGCAGCTGATTGCGCGTGAGTCACCGACTCGGGCTCGTCACTGGCCGCCGTAAGGCGAATACGGCTCTCATTAAGTACATGAATCTCACCGCAAATTTTTCGCCCACCTTCATTTTTGGAAAATGATTGACCAATATCCCAATAACTGGAATCTGAGCGGACCTCACTAGGTTTTCTGCATGGAATTTCATGATCTGCGTCCATGTATGCAAGTCCCCTAGGATCGCTGCAGTAGTCGTCGTGACTATCCAGCAAAAAACCACCCCGCTTGATGTTTACATTACTGGCGGTACTTCCAAAGTTGTTCACTAAAGATGCCTTTTTTATGTTTTCAAGATCATACTTAACAGCATCTAGGTTTTCCTTAGTGACATACAACTCTTTGATCTTATTCATCTCCTGCTGCATACGCACCAAATCCTTTAAAATGCGAGTGACGTTAACATGATCGAAAAGCACCGGTGGTAGCTTTTGTAGATCACGGGCCACAAACACTGGTAGGACCTCAGGGTCGGACTCCTTCAGCATGCAGATGATGTCATCAATTTCACGGAGCTTCTTCCCGTCTCTCTTTCTTGTCTTCTTACGCTTCTCTGTACGTAATGATTCGCATAGAAGATTTTTAGCACTATGAATGTCCTCGTCAGAAAATGCACTCACACAGATGTGTGTGACTAATGCTCTCCTCGTTAATAACATCGATTTTATTACTAACAAATGCTAGAACCTCGTTGATGACTATATTGCAACTCGAACATTTTAACAATTTAGAGGCCATGGCTCACGCGTCCGTACGACAGTGCGTGCGCGACGTCACTCCCACTCACAGCTTAGGGCTAGCGTAGATGCGCGCGTCTGTGTGAGTGTGCCGTTTCGACCGTTTGTACGTAGTTACCCTACTGTCTATATTTATACCGAGCTACTGCACTGCACTGCACTGAGGCAAAGGGGGCGGTGCGGGCGGCGGGGGAACGTGAGACTACTTACTACTACTACTACTAGTACATTTGCCGGGCGCTGCGTCGGTCGCGCCGCTTACGGAGCGGGCAGCAGATAGCGGTCACTGCCCTTGCGCGCGCGCGAATTTCAAACTATTGTTATTAGTGATAAAAGTGAATAATTAGAAATCTTAAATTCAAGAATTTGTTAGGTACGGCCCAGCAGAAAAAAATCCTTTATTATTGTTACGGATGTTTTTCCCGATTACTTTAAAAAAGATACTACGGAGAGCGTGAACTTCGGCAGTAGGTAGCGCTGCCTTTATATTTCGTGGGGTGCACGGTCCATAGGCCACGTTTTGTGTCAAACTCAGCAATGTTATTGGCTTGTCACTGCTCGAGGCTGCCAGAAATTCGCTAACAACGCCCTCATTTAACTTCTGGTTAAATCTGCATAAAATAGAAAAAAAATGTATTGTGTAAGCGAATATATCAGCCTTTCGGGGCCCACGTGACGATGGGGCCCTCAGGGCCCTGGGCACTAGCCCCGTGTGCCCTTATGGTAAAGACGGTACTGTCAGTAGGTAGTAACACTTTGATCTTGAGCTGGCCTAGCGTGGCGCGTAGTTTCAAAACTTCCAATCAAATAAAGCTATGTGTGTGGAGGAATACGAAGCCATCCAAATAAATTTGATTAATCATCAATATTGTTTTGAGTTGATTTTAATTTATTGAAATAAATTGATACGAGTAAATACATTATTGGATTAAGTTTATTGCAGGTAATCAAATACAAGATAAATTTTTATTGCACACTTCCACTCGTAAGCAACTTTTCAATTCTAAAAGCATTTTTGTGTATCATTATTTTAAGATCGTTTATTTTATCATGCTTCTCTTCAATATCCCTTTCTATTTGTTTTAATTTAGTATGGAATGGCGTCAGTGAGTCTTCGTTCAGGCTGAAAGATTAAATTATAGAGATCTTAGGTTTATGAACAAATTTTAAATGTCCTACCTACAGATAGATTATCTATTAATATTGAGGTAAACCCCCTTTTTTTTTTGGAGTGGGAAATCATCCAATGACTTCTCCCGCTCTAGGTGGAGCGGGAGGGCGTGTCAGATTCTTACTGACTAAAACCCACCCCTGTTCCTCCCTGCCCTTAATGCCCAGGGGCGAGGTAACTCTTTAGAATTATCCTCAACCCCTAGGCAGGCATCGGCCATGACGGGCCCCGTCATGTATGCTGACAACTCTTTGAGGCGCGCGTGGAACACTACGCGCCGTCGACTGTCGGGCCTGGTGCTGATCGGACGGTGAGCTGCCCATTACTCGCAGTCCGCAAGCCCGGGTGGGGTACACCCCCTAGGCTTGTGAATTCAGTCAGAAACTTCACCAATAATTTATTATTTGAAGTGACCCTGATTAATGTTTTATGAATATTTTGAACTGTAGAGGAAGTGCAGCATATTTGGAATACCATTTTGTTTTTCGGGAATAAGTCGAAGATGAAGTGAAAAATTGCTTATAATTAAAAAAATATATAAAAATGAATCCCTATTTCCCTTGGTGACGGCATCACGCGTGAACGGCTGGACCGAATTCGCGAATTATTTTTTTGTTGTGTTTGTTATTGTCAGGAGAAGGTTCTTATGAAAGAAAAAATTAAGAAAGTTGTGCGGAAAATTATAAAATTTCAGAAAACTTAACGACTATTTAAACTTCGCGCGTTCATAGCTAAGACAAGACGTCTGTTGGGTCAGCTAGTTTAAAAAAAAACTTATAATAATAAGTAGGAACATTGTTAAAATTTAAATTATGTAGATAATCGAAAAAAGGCCGAAATCATGTTCAGACATTATTTTTTTAATGGTGAAAAATCATCAGTGACTTCTCTCGCTCTGGGTGGAGCGGGAGGGCGTGTCAAACTCTTACTGACTAAAACCCACACGTGTTCCTACAGTTGCCTGTGCGTTCCAGGGGCGCGGGAACTCTTTTAAACACTCTTGCGACCCTGGATCGTGTTCAGATTTAAGGTGCAGGTTATTTGGGATACTGTATTCGAGCCGCTTTTTTTTCTTTCTTTTTCTTAAAAACTTGAAAATCTCTTAAATCCTTGCTATATAGGGTGACTGGTAATTAGTGACCAATACTTAAACACGTGATTATACTCATGATTACAAACAACTTTCCCAAAGTAACTTTTTTTTTATACGTATTCACTATTTTCACAATAACAACAGTTTAAAATTCGCGCGCGCATGAGGGACGTGACCGCCGCGATCAGCTGTTAGCACTGAGGCAAAGGGAGCGGTGCGGGCTGCGGGGGAGCGTGAGACGCTACTACTAGTACATTTGCCCTTGCCCGAGGTCAGACTATCAGCTGATAGATCGCGCCTACTTTTAATGTTACGGCGCGCGCGTTCATGCGCTGACATACGTTGTATATTAAAAGTATTAGTCAAACACGCTGTCTTTGAAAATATTTTATTTATTTAGCAACAACCGAAACATGTAGGTACCTACACTGCTTAGGTACACCGAAAACAGCACGAGGTGCCCGGCCGAGCGAGCTTGCGAGCCGTGCTCTGTACGATACGAGACCGTGACTAACAGCTGATTGTAGCGGTCACTGCCCTCGCGCGCACGCGTTTTTAAAACTGTTATTATTGTGATAAAAGTGAATAACTATAAAAAAAAAAGTTTTTGTGGGAAAGTTGTTTATAATCATGAATACAATCACGTGTTTAAGTATCAGTCACTAATTACAAGTCACCCTATATACCTAGGCTATGATATAATAATCTCCGAAAAGTGTGCTGTCGATCAGCACGTACACACAGCTTACAACACCTCAGTAAGGCGGCGAATGCGGCTCAGCAGCGGTACCCTTCCGCCCATTCGGTGTTACTGGGGGACTTCAATGCCCACCATCAGTCACATACCAGTGCACAGACCATGCTGGACGAGAGATTCGAAAGCTAGCGCTAGCGTTGAATCTCACCCAGCTGATCCAGGGCCACTTGCTTGGACCTTCTGCTGACAACAGATCCGGACCGATACTTCGTGTCGATTTCTTCACCATTAGGTAGTTCCGACCACTGTCTGGTGAAGTCTGTATTCGTCTACTTCCCGCCTGATCCTAGCCCTAAAGGCACCCGGCGGGTTTGGCGATACAGGTCAGCAGATTGGGATGGCATGCGATCTTTCATCGCATGTTATCCTTGGCATTCCCTGATGTAACAATGTCTGGCGAAGGTCGTACATGGTTTGGCGCCGAGTGCAATTGCGCTGATGCACTTAAACACGCGGCGTACCTGGCATGGGTCGATGCTTGTACGCGCAAAGAAGAAGTACAAAGAGTCAGAAGAAGAGAGCCTTCAACAGGGCTGCCAAGTCCTACAAGAAGGTGTTGCGGAGGCCTCGGTTTGACCACATAAGCTGAATTGGGAACAAACTTGCTTCATATCCAGCAGGTATAAGGCGATTTTGTCCCTGGCTAAGTCGGTTGAATCGAACTTCTGCCGCCCCTCACTACCTTCACTGCTGAAACCCGACGGGTCGCTGGCCCACTTCGCTGAGGAGAAACCAAACTTGTTTGCCTCTCTGTTTGCGGAATCTTCACGTCTAGATCCTCATGGCGCGCGACCCCGTGATTCTCTTGATGGATGCCAGTCGAGTATGTCGGACATTCGCATTCATCAGAAGGATGTCCATACTGCGTAACCTAGACGTGAACTAGGCTAGAGGCCCCGACGGGATACTAGCAATTGTACTGACGACTTGTGCGCTTGAGTTGTCTCCGATCTTGACAAGCCTATTTCGCCTTTCGTTTGAGACTGGAAAAGTGCAGAACGCTTGGAAGCAAGCTAACGTGCAACCCTCGTGCCCAAAAAGGGTAGTCGAGCTGACCCAGCGAATTATAGGCCCATCTCGGTAACGCCTACTGAATGGTAAGCTCCGAAATCGGTCAACTGGGGATCTTCTAGCGTATGCCATTCACATCTGGAGTGAGGCCATCGAGGAATACGGGAAAGCACTTGCGGTCGCCTTGACATCTCGAAGGCCTTCGACAGGGTCTGGCACGACAGTCTTATTGGCAAGCTTCCTTCCTTCGGTCTACCTGCCGGATTTGTGATTAGATTGCAGATTTCCTGAGGGATCGGTCTATCCGAGTGGTCATAGATGGCTGCTCGTCCGGACTGCTGGATATTAATGCCGGGGTTCCTCAGTGGTCGGTGCTCTCGGCATCATTGTTTTTGCTGCATATTAACTATCTGCTAGAACCCGGTACCTTAGGGTATGCAGATGACAGCACTGTTGCCGAGAAATACGTGTCCAACGCACGAGTTGGTGGGTCGCAGATTCGGTCTCTCCGAAAGGCTATGGTTAAGCGCTTGAACTTGTCCTTATCCAAATAGCATTTATTGTTGGGCCAGTAATACAATTATAGCATTTATTGTTGGCCCAACCAAATGCCAACCCTAAATGCCATTATGCTCCAGGGTGTCTCTGAATGGAGCGATTCCAATCTGGTCAAGTTCAATGCTGCTAAGACTCAGGCGTGTATTTTTTCCGCTAAAAGGAGCTAATTTCACCCAGCTCCATCTTTCTGAGGTGTAACCGTGCCGATAAACCAACTTGAGCTTCTTGGTGTTACGTTGACATCTACCTTTATAGAGGCAAAGGCTCAAGTAGTTGCCAAAAAGCTGGGGATCCTCGCAAAGGTGATACAGTAGTACTTCACGCCTAAACAGTTGCTCAAACTTTACCAAGCGCAAGTTCGATCGTGTATAGAGTACTGCTCTCATCTTTGGGATGGATCTGCCCGATATCAGCTTGATGCCCTTAAGCCAATTGAGAAACTAGCCTAGAGGATCATCGGCAATAATAGGCTCGCCGAGCGAAGCTACAAAGCCTTGAGCACAGAGGCGGCAGTTGCCTGTCAGTTTTCTATCGGTTGGAGAGTGCGACGGAATTGCATAATTCAATTCCGCCAAGCCCATTCCATCATCGGACCACAAGACGCACGGCTATACGCTACCAGTACATGGTGGACATTCCACCTACATGCATAAAACGTTTTGAGAACACATTCATTGTGCGTACAGCTAGGGAGTGGAATTTTGCTTCCAGAGTCTGTGTTTCGTGATAGCTACAACCTGGGAGTCTTGAAGTCAAGAGTGAATAGATTGCTTTTAGGCAAGCGTGCTCCATCTTCGACCACATCGTCACATATCATCGGGTGAGATAGTGGTCAAACGCGTGCCTGTCAACAGTAAAAAAAAAACGTTGAAGTGTTTGCTCAGCAAATATTGGACCCATGTTTTTTCAAACGTTGGCAGCTGCGGTGACCGTTTTTATCCTCTCCCACCCCTTTTCTGTCCTTTACTTTTGGAATGCTATCTAATATTAACAATTTATTAAAAAAATAAAAATGAGAATTAAAAATGTAAAAGATCAATGTGTGAAATCGTTGTATTCCAAATTATGGACCGTATTCACTCTCAGTATTCCTAATTGACGAAACCATAGTTTTTGCACATCATTTTGATGATTTTTTAAGGATTTATCCCTGCCGAGTTTTCAAAATTGAAGTTTCTCTCTCGAGCAGAAATGGTTATATAAATGTTTTATGCGACGAAAAAAAAGGAGGAGTTTCTCAATTCAACATTCATTCATTTATATATATATATCGTAGACAAATGAGAAAACCAGGGATTTTACGAAATCCCTAGGGATACCACGAAATCACGGTAGATGACAAATATTCTTGTTTATTATGTCTTCTTGTTTAGTGATATGACAAAATACTAATATAATGCCAGTGATATGTCATTTCACTAAACTAAATCTAGTAAAAAAAGCGGACACCAAAAATAACGCCGTTGGAAACCGGCAGTAGGTAAACTGCTGCTGGGAAGGCTGCATGGGCACCCCGACACTGACAGGTTAGGTTCCTTTAAACCTTGCAGGGCCGTGCAGCGGCGCTCCGTCGGTTTAGCTTACTTACGACCGTCGCGTCGCCGTCGTTAGCACATTCAATTATTTGCCCATTGCTTGAAACTTTATAATATAAAACAAAGTCGGGATAGTTAGGTACACCATTTATACCTAACTCAAGAACGGCTGGACCGATTTTAATGATCTTTGATTTGTTGGATTTGTCTCTGCTCCGAATAGCAGAATAACTATTAAAAACTTGGAAAAATTCACGAAAAAAAAAATTAAGAAAATTCGTTTTCTCATACATTTTGTTTGAAACGAAAAGTTATTTCAAAGAGGGTGAAAGGAAACGATTGTTTGGGCAACAACGCTTCGATTGTTCCGTATTCGCCACTACTTTCCAAATGCAAAGTGGAATATTGCAATTCAGTGAAATCCATCAAATGTATTTGCAATAAATCAATCTGCCTAGCCTTTTCCCAACTATCTTAGGGTCGGCTTCCAGTCTTACCGGATGCAGAGCTGAATACCAGTATTTTACATGGAGCGACTGCCTATCTGACCTCCACAACGATACCCCTTGGTAAGACTGGTTGTCAGACTTTCGGGCTTCTAGTCAGAAGCCCGAAAGTCTGACAACCAGTCTTGGTGTGTTCCGAGGCACGGAGGAGTCTCGGTATGTAAAGATAGTCACCCATCCATGGACCAACCCTGGCGAGCGTAGCTTAATCAGATAGATCGACCCGTGCGGCGGTTATTACTTTAGCCATCAAATGCATTTGCAAATATGTCAAAAAAGGTAGCAATAGTTATGGCGGTTTTTGACGTTCAGATTTCTAATACTAACGATGAAATCACGCACTATCAAGTTGCTCAATAAGCTGCAATGAGGTGATTTGGCGTATAATTATTCTCATTCCCAATTTATGAACGTCCTCCCACTGTTGTACATTTAGCGGTGCATTTGGAGAATGGTCAAAGCACCTTCAGCGACCACACTGACCATTTTTTTTTTCGATTTGCCAAAGCGATCCGTTTGCACGAACGTTGCTCTACCTACTCTGAGATGCCACATAACACATAAATTCGTATATCACAACGTCCTTGAATGAAGGGAACGACCCAAGTGCATCCCATCAAGCAAATAATTTAA
This sequence comes from Polia nebulosa, assembly GCA_951329385.1. Lineage (NCBI taxonomy): Eukaryota > Metazoa > Arthropoda > Insecta > Lepidoptera > Noctuidae > Polia > Polia nebulosa. Next base: position 18,295,958 of record OX589602.1, on the reverse strand, counting down.
GGTGGATGCTCCAGGGTAGCTCGCGAAATTCAAATTTTCTTACTTTTTTTGCAATTTGCAGGTCAGTATATCGGGAGGTCCCTGTGTCGCAAAAGGCGCGAGGAAACGCCCGGAGTTGTGGTGGAGGAAAGGACTTGTGCCCCGCTTGGGCGGAGAACCGCCGTGTCCTCGTGGAGGCGATCGACGGTAGCGACCTCTCGCGCCCGGTCGTGGTCCAGGCCATGGTACGGAGCTAGAGGGAATGGGAAGCAGTCTCGTCCTTCTGCGAAGCAGTAATGCTTGCGAAAGAGGAGGCGGAACGGGTGAAGGAGGCTCAACGGAGTCGTCCTCACGTCCCCAGCAGCAGCCGCCGCAGCGATCTCCGGCCACAGTGGGCGCGGGCCTGCGGACGGCGAGTAATGGGTAGCTCGCCGTCCGATCAGCACCAGGCCCGAGAGTCGACTCGAGAGAGAGCCGGTCATGGCCGACGCATGCATGCCAAGGCGTCCCGGATAAATTTAAAACAGAGTTACCGCGCCCCTGGGCACTCAGGCAAGGAAGGAACTCGGGTGGGTTTTAGTCAGTAAAAGTCTGTCACGCCCTCCCGCTCCACCCAGAGCGGGAGAAGTCATATGATGATTTCCCCCCTACAAAAAAAAAACGTAATGTTTTATTTGGAAAAAAGTTTAGTAATATAACACTTGGAATTAATTTTCGTATAAAAGTAAATAAAAAAAATGCTACTTTGACCTTTAATATCTCCAGAACCAGTGGATTCCCAGTTATGGTTCAGTGGAAAAAAATTATACAAATAATGGGTAGAATAGCGAAGCTTTCAGCTTCAGAAACTGTCATTTTACACCCTATATATTTTTATGTCTGTTCAGCCCTTACTCCGTTATTTATGAATCGATTTTTATAATTATTTTCTTTGTTAGATCGGATAATACCTCAAGGGTGGTCCCATACCCGGGCCTGCGGACGGCGAGTAATGGGTAGCTCGCCGTCCGATCAGCACCAGGCCCACGAGTCGACGGCGCGTAGTGTTCCACGCGCGCCTCAAAGAGTTGTCAGCATTAAGGACGGGGCCCGTCAAGGCCGATGCCTGCCCGGGGGTTGAGGATAAATTCGAAACCGACCGATTCCTGCCTGAGTGCCCAGGGGCGAGGTAACTGGCCCCTGGGCACCCATTCCATCCCAGGAAGGAACAGGGGTGGGTTTTAGTCAGTAAGAGTCTGACACGCCCTCCCGCTCCACCCAGAGCGGGAGAAGTCATTGGATGATTTCCCACACCACAAAAAAAAAAAAGAAAAGGGTGTTCCCATGTTAAAGAAGACAGGATCTGATGATGGAATCCTGATAAAATTGAGAGAAACCCTCGAAAATTGTGGGCACGAATAGTGTTACTGTCTACTTTTCATAACTTAATCAGGTATTTGCGTTAAGGGTCTACTACCGGCCAAGTGGCGCCCTCTTTGTAACAAACATGACGTTGGATACTTTAATATTTATTTTCTGTGTTATGTTACGATTTTTTATTCAATGAGGGCGCCACTTGGCCGTTAGTAGGGCCTTAAGGAATCATCACATCACGAAGCTGAGCTGATGATGGAAACCGTACCTTTCTTTAAGAAATAGAAGTTAGATATAAAAAAGATGATGCGAGCCACAAAAAATCATAAAATAAAAAACTTTTTAACAAAAAATTAAACCGACGAAAAAGAACTTATAAAAGCAAAAAATAAATAAACAATTTAATTCTTGAGTTCTGAGCTACTATCAAATTTTGTATAAACTAAGTTTAAGTCAGCGCCAAATAATAAAATTATTAATTACCTACGTAGAGCCTTCTCCATTTCTACGTACCTACATAAAAAAATCAGAATATATTTTATCAGTTTTTTGTTTGGCGCTGACCTAAAATTAGTTTATACTTAGTTTGTGTAAATAAGATCAATACTCAAGACTTAAATTGTTTCATTATTTTTTGATTTTATTATTTATTTGTGCTCATCGACATCGAGGGTGTCGTGTACCACAGTCATGTCCTTTACATTCATAGAGATATCCGAGTATTCCAAATTACCTGCAGTATTCAAAATTCGCTGCCTTTCCTCGATTAACGTTAAGGTATTCGACTTTTAACTTTCGGAGAAGCAGACTCAACAGATAAACTGAAGATAGATACATAGATTATACATATATTGCTGTGATCACAGTACTTATATGGAAAGAGTTAAAATTTCTATCGACTTATAAGACGACTTTATGAAAGCGAAAAACTCACGTCTTTTGTTTAAGCATCTCTTTGGTAACATCTTCGTAAATTTTTGACCATTGATGAAGTTCCTGACGCATCACTTCTACATCTTCTTGGATGTGATCTAGTAATTTTCCCAAGGGATTTGCTACACGAGACAAAGCTTGAATATTAAACCGAAGTTGCTCAATTTCTTGGTTCATCGCCTCTCTGGCTTTCTGAGCTCCAAATTGCCATTCCTGCAAAAAAAAACATCAATAAACCAATATAATATATATACATATATTTGAGAATTAAACGAAGGAATACGTACAATCTCTGTTTTTCCTGTTATGTGAGATAGCTCTTTCTGAGAGTCTAAAATCTGTTGAACTAGATGCCCATGTTCATTTGATGATAGCTGCAGTTCTTGCTGGTCTTGGGGAACTGAGTTCAAGCCTCCATGTTGTTCTATTACTAAAAGACTTGTTTCTTCTTCCTGTAATCAAAATTTACTTATTAAAAATAAAAGCCCAAAACTTTATAACTGCACAATATGTACATACGCGAGTGACAATTTCTACAAACCTCTTCATTCTGTGTATTTTCTATGATTATGTTGACTTTGCCTAAGAGTAAATTATCTGAATCTTTTGTAACGTTGTCTAGTTTTTCCCTCATTCGCGGAGCTCCGGGTCTAGAAGATGAAGGCCTTACACTGGGTGGTCGAGGAATTTTTGAATCACTTGTAGTGCTCATTGAACCTTTGGACAAATTCACAGGGTCTTTTTCCGTATTTATAATTTTATTTTCGGGTTCATTAAGAGCTTGGGTGTAGATTTTTTGTGTTTCTTCACTATTTATAGCTACATCCAAACTTTTTAACTTTAAATCATCATTCAATTCAATATGTGTTTTATTTTGATGTTCAACATCAAGAAATGCAGTTTCTTTATTTACATTTATTTCTTGAGAGTTTATTTCATCTTGCTTATTATTATTTATTTTATTATTTGTGATTTCATTCAAATCATTTGAAGATGACGATGAGTTCAACTCAGTTTCGGCTATTGTGTAGGAGCTGTTCAGTTTTCCTTCGTCATCCTGCTCTATTCTAGGACTTACAACTTGATAAACATTTATTTGTTTGCATAACTGATCTTCTTTTTCTACGGATATGTTAGATTCCTGACTTTGAGCTTTGTTCAAAGTTTGTGGGCCTTTCTCTCGCTCTGTAGACTTGGATGATATATTTCTGCTCCGTTTTTGTATGTTATCGTCTTTAAGCATATCTTTTTTTTCCTTATTATTGTCCTTTCCGTTTTTTGCGTTGATTGTTTTAGGTTGTTGTGTTTTCTTGAGGTTTTGCGGTTCTGATTTAACCGATCCAATTTCTTTTCTTTTTGATTTAACATCATTTGTCTTTTCTTTATCTTGCTTAATTGTAGATCGTGTAACATCATTTCTTTGACTACTCAACTTTTCATTGCTACGCGATGTTAACTTTTTCGATTCTGTTACTTTCTTGGTTGACTTGATTGGCTCCTTGCTCTTAGTTTCAGATATTTGAGCTGTTTTTGAACTTTCTATATATTTTTTTACAGCTTCTTCTGACGATAATTTTTCATCGAGTGCTTTAGCCAAACACTGAAGTAATTCATTCGTTTTCTCGGGTTCTTGACCTGCAACTATTTTTGATGGTTTTGCAGCTAGTGATTTTCCTGTAGTTGAACCTGTTTACGTGTTAAAATGGTAGCATATTAAGCAACTTGCAGCAGGGTATATACCTAGTAGACGTTAGTTTTTAAATCAACTTACTCAAAACATATATCACTTTGTTGAGGAATGATATTTTACTATCTCTGTCTTTTACATTATCTGATATCAATTCATCTTCCTCAAACAAATTTCCAAAGAAACCTGTTGTCTTTAAAACCTGGAATTTTCGAATAATTTCTTACATAAAATAAAACTTTAAATGGGCAATGGGCCTCATCAAAAGGCTTAAAGTCACCCAAAGGGCAATGGAGAAGGCTATGCTTGGAGTTTCGGTAACCTTGGTTCCCTTGCGACATAGTCCGAAATATTGCTAAACTGAAATGGCAGTGGGCACTGTGGGCAGGGCACATTGCTCGCAGAACAGATCGTCGATGGGGCCGAAAAATTCTGGAGTGGCGACCGCGTACCGGAAGACGCAGCGTTGGAAGGCCTCCCACAAGTTGTGGACCGATGACCGGTGAGGGTCGCGGGTAGCTAAAGGATGCGAGACGCACAGGACCGGTCGTTGTGGCGACACTTGGGGGAGGCCTATGTCCAGCAGTGAACGTCTTTCGGCTGAAATAATGATGATGATTATGATGAAATGAAGTTAGCACCAACATACAATCAGCAGCGAAAGTATGGTTTAAGACATTTATTTCTGAAAAACAGAATATATTCACTTAGAATGAGAAACACTGGTTGCATACATATAAAAAGTTCCTTGGAACAAGTATCGGAACGGTATGTTTAAAGTTAGACGTTGGTACAGTATTGTTAGTCATTAACTTATCATTATGTTAGTAAAATGAACTATGCCAAAAGACATCGAGATTTGAAGGTATTTTTTTTAAGTATTCTTGATATAATGTAATCTGCAAAAATATTGAGAGTATGAGTCCATATTAGGTAACAAAACACAGTTTCTATCATAGTTCCTATTGAAAGCATAATTACTTTTTAATTAATGTTTATTTTTTGTTTAAACTTAGGTTTAATTTTGCATTATGTACCTATACGTTTTATTGTATTTGTTGTGAATATGTAAATAGTTTTTATTATTGATTTTAAAGTTTATGTAAATATTCAGTTTAGTATTATAAAGTTAGTATTATGAAATACTTAGATAATTGAAAACTTTTCATTATGTGGAATTTTATTTTATTTTTAAATAGGTTAAAATATTGTATTTCCTTGATATCTTTTGGAAATCGTTATACAATTAGGCACCGGTAGTTGGTCCGTGGTCTACTGTATAGGCAGATATCGTTGGCATTTCTCAATAACTGTGTCTGAATTTGCGCTTTTTTGGTAAAAAATATTTGAGAATGTGTATCTTTTGTCAGTATCTTCCGTTTATGGATGCAGGTATGGAATTTATATATTTGAGCAGGAGTCATAAATTTGGTTTTATGAAAAACAGTTTCGGTTGGCGTTAAGTAATTCAGATGAAAGAGTAATTTAATGATTTTATTTTGAGTGATTTGCAATTTTTGTATGTTGGTTTTAGCTGCAGATCTCCAGACTTCAATTAAGTAGGTCAAGTGAGATTTGATGAGGGTGTTATAATTATATACTTTACAGATTTGGGAAAGCAACGGATGGTACCTCCTAGGCTTCCCATCAATGATAATTTTGAACGCATTTTGTCTTGTGATTCTACTTCGGTTAAGGTGGAAGCTCCAGGGTATCCCGCGAAATTCAAATTTTCTTACGCTTTTTGCAATTTGCAGGTCAGGTTGTATCTTGGTCAAAATTTGATTCGCGGCCATAGCAATTATGTGTCTATAGAATTATAATAATTAAAAGCATCAATAAAACTCTCTCAGTTATAATTGATGCCAAATGTAAGTATTTCAAGAAATAATGAAATACTTACATTTGGCATCAATTCTAACGAAGGTTACAGGCTGATTATACACATGGCATATACTGGTCTATATAGTATTTGATTTGAAGCGGAAGCCATACTGTTTATGGTAAAGGAAATTGTTAGAGCTCAAATATTTGTCTAAACGATTATATATTACTTTTTCGATAATTTTAGAAATGACTGGTAGTACCGAGTTAGGACGACCCGGGCCAGTTTTATTGCCAGATTTAAAAATGGGCTCACTTTAGCTATCTTGAGGGAATCAGGGAAATATTCAGATTTAAGGCAATGATTAATGCAGGTAGTTAACTTCTAGAGTAATCAATTTTTAACACATTTAAGAGACTTGCATAAGATGTCATCGAGACCAGTTATCGTGTTTGTATATAAGCTATCGATTATTTTACTAACTTCAGTTAAAGAAGCAGGGGCAAATTCTGATAGGTCAGTATATTTAAGTTCTATTTTATTGCTGTGCAACTGTTTGTATACTTCGTCTGTACACTATCGTCATATTTAATAATAATAATTTAAATTTAACGAAATAATAATTTCATTTATTTCAGGCTTTAAGCCCCCAAGCGCATATATTGGCGAAGAAAGAGTTAAAGCAATTGCATACATCTGTAACTTCGGTAAAACAGCTTAAACAGCCCGAGTGCGTCTCAAGATTGGATGGAGCAATGCTATTTTTAGTTGCCACATTTTAACTGGTTTTTTGGAACAGTTTCTACAAGCTTTGTAGTAGTATCTACTTTTAGCATCTAGTGTTTTTCTTGGACTTCTTTTCTTACTTTTAATAATTCTGTCTCTATGTTTTCTTCCTTTTCTTCGAATGCTATCGTATTCCGGGCTTAATATTTGGTTTCTTCTGCTTATTAAATCTATAATATTTTTGTTGATCCAGTCCGACTTTGGTGGGTTTTGTATTTTTGTTTTGGTAATCCTGCTTTTCTTTACAGCTTCTGTAAGTTTTACCGTCCAGGCAAATAACCTGATCGACTGTCTTGTATAGTTTATCATAGTCCATAGTAGTGTAGGTACTCGTATGTGATTTTTGCTATTCTCATATATTATCAATAGTTTATTGTCAATCAATATTGCGATTATGGAATTAGCACTTAGGGTTTACTTTTCTCTGACGACAATTTAATAATTTCGAGATTCGGTTTGCGACACGTCCCTTCCGTACGCTCGCTCGTTCGGCAGTCACTCCCGATACTCCCGATAGTATCTACCTAAATTGGTTTTTAACCGACGAAAAAACGTAGAAGGTTCTCAAGTCGACCTGGTTATTTTGTAACTTTTACAGATTAGTTCAATTTTGATACTTAAAGCTGGATAAAGATACTTTGAAGTTGGTCTTTACGTCTTTGGATTTCATTTCAAAACGTGTTCATTTGTTATTTTAATTCCATGCAAATATGACATCTACCTAACTAGAAGTAGTTGAACCGTTGTGAAGACAATGGTTTCAATTTCCCTCCACACAGTGCAAAATGAACTCCGGCGCGGCGCACTCGGAACACTGACAAGCAAGACCTAAGCACGGTCACTGTCGGACTGCAAAGAGATGTAGGTACTATTCGCAAAAAAGATAAGTAACCACACACACACACACACACACACACACTACAAAACTATATCGCTACTATTAAAGCACACAAGCACAGCTACGCACACATCGCTGTTATATATTAAACGTAGAACCAGCTTAACGAATGACCGCAGTGCAAATTGCGTACCTTCACCGCGGTCATTCGTCCAATCATGACATACGGTGGCCCTGTCTTCGCACACGCCAAGCCCCGTTTCATTCATAAGATGCAGACCCTTCAGAACCGCTTTCTTCGTAGAGCAGTGGGAGCCCCCTACTTTGTTCTTAACGAAGACCTGCATGTAGACCTCAAACTCCCCACTATCCAGCAGTTCTTGAAACGTCTCACCAAGCGTTTCTTGGATACTGCTTCTAAACATCGCAACCCCCTAATCGCTAGGCGGCAGCGATCGCTAGGCGGCAGCGACCTCTCGCGCCGTGCCCTGGTTCAGGCCATGGTACGGAGCAAGAGGGAATGGGAAGCCGTCTCCTCCTTCTGCGAAGCAGTAATGCTCGCGAAGAGGGAGGCGGCATACGTTAGGGAGACTCGACAACAGCCGAGTCGCCCTAGCGCCCCCAGCCGCAGCCGCCGCATCAGACGCCAGGGGGTTCGGGCGCCGCGAGACGATCTCCGGCCACCGTAGACCCGGGCCTGCGGACGGCGAGTAGTGGGTAACTCGCCGTCCGATCAGCACCAGGCCCGAGAGTCGACGGCGCGTAGTGTTCCACGCGCGCCTCAAAGAGTTGTCAGCAAAGGACGGGGCCTGCCACGGCCGATGCCTGCCCGGGGGTGGAGGATAAATTCGAAAGAGTCGCCCCTGGGCACTCGAGGCAGGGAGGAACAGGGGTGGGTTTTAGTCAGTAAGAGTCTGACACGCCCTTCCGCTCCACCCTAGAGCGGAAGAAGTCATGAGATGATTTCCCACCCCCCAAAAAAAAAAAAAACCCCCTTAACGTGTTGTCGCTTAGTTTGTAAGTATATACACTTCTGGACACATCTATTGGCCCACCTTAGAGTTTAGGTTTCGATGGCCCCTACCGAAATATGATTGCTAGATTGAACAAAAACTGTTGATGCAGTTTTAAACCTGATACATTTTACCATCTTTTTCGATCGTATTGTTTTAAATTTGAATTCAGAATACCATACGACATGGAGCTACGCCTAACAAGTCGGATATGCGCCTTGTTAAAGGCAATTGATTTTTGAATAAAAAACATGTTTTATCAAATAAAGGTTTAATTTAATAACGCATGTTGCCTCCATGGGCATCTACCACAGCTCTCATACGATTAGGCATAGAGTTTATCAACCGCTCTATGAAATTTTGAGGGATCATCTCCCATTCCTCTTCTATGGCAGTTTTCAACTCCTGCATCGTCTGGGCAACTGGCTCGTCAGAGCCCTAACACGTCTTTTTAGGTCGTCCCACATGTGCTCAATGGGGTTCATGTCTGGGCTTCTGGCTGGCCAGTCCATAACTGTGATGTTCACATCCCGAAGATATTCCCTGACGATGACGGCCGCATGGGCTCTTGCATTATCATGCATAAAAAGGAAATTTGGGCCCACATAGTCCGCGTATGTTATCACGTGAGGTTCTAAGCACTCACGAATGTACCTTTCAGCATTTAATGTTGGCAGCCGTGGTCCTGTAACAACCTCAAGTTGAGTTTTGCCGCTCGCGGATATACCGCCCCAGACAGTCCATGAGCCACCGCCATAAGCAACCCTCTCTTCAAAGCAGCATTGTGTGAAACGCTCTCCCTTACGTCGGTAGACCTTCTTCCTTCCATCATTGCCATGTAACACAATTTTAGACTCATCAGAAAAGAGTACACGGCTCCAATCTTGCTGTGTCCAATTTAAATGACTGCGTGCGAAATGAAGGCGCGCTGTTCGGTGGGCTCGCGTTAGTTTGGGCCCATTAGCTGGCTTGTGTGGTACCATATCGCGTTCTTTTAACCTTCTCCGAACAGTTCGAGCGCTCACAGATACTCCGTGGAAGTCGCGAAGTTGGTTTTGTATCTCAATGGAGGTAAGGTGACGATTTCTCAAGCTGGTCGTCACGATGAATCGATCCTGCCTTTCAGTTGTGACCCGAGATCGTGGCCTTCCTTGGCGACGAACAAAGCCGCCAGTCTCTAGGTACCTCCGATAAACATTTCGGACCGCAGATCGACTTAAATTAAGTTGAGCACTCACGTTTCTTTGGCTGTGTCCGGCCTGAATAAGTGCCACAGCTTGGGCGGCGACTTCAGGTGAAGTATCCATAGATTATTGATAGAACCTCACCTTAATGTTAAGAATAAGTAATGTTTGTTGCAAAACCAAAGATATCAATCACTTTTTCAAGAATTAAATCCAAGTAAACCAATAAAACCAAGGTTTCTTAGTATTCGATTGTTTGATATCAACAAACAGGCTCCAAATTGTCTTTTGTTTCTTTAAATTCTGTGTTCGAAATTAAAAAAAAAACTATTGAATGAAATTGTGAATGTGCCAGGTTCAAAACTGCATAAAAACTTTTTGCTCGACCTAATATAAAATTTTAGCTAGGACCAAACGAAACTGAAAATACAAGGTGGGCCAATAGATGTGTCCAGAAGTGTAATAAGTCCTGGCTGGAGGCTTTAATAAATTAAAGCCTACACAGGCAAGTCCGGTTAAGCAGACGACAGCCTCAGAGGTTGACCTGCAAGATGCCACACACAAAAAAAAATAAAATAAAAATAAGAATAGACTGGCTTTATAGGATTGGAGATAGTCTGGGGTAACCGGCTTACTCGGACTGGGTTTCCGGTATGGTCTCTATTGGTTGGTTTGATACTAATTAAATATAATGAAGACTCCTACGATCTTTTATTATAAGAATATAACACATTACTTTGCGGATGGCACTACGCACAGCAAGATAGAAGATAAAAGGTTAGTCAAAAATCTTAGAAGAAACACTATATTAGTATGTTGGACACACATAGAAAAAAAATGGCGGAGAGCAGAAACACAATGAATACTGGCATTCAAGCCGGACTCAAATCATTGAATATGGAAGAGTACAAAAAGTTTAAACAATGATTTGTTTATAGGCTTGCATCAGGTGGTCATCTAGCTTAAACTGACAAAAGATTTTGACGTTAAGTGTTTTTTATAACCAATTTACAAAATAAGTAGAATAGAATAGAATACTCTTTATTATGTACCCCATTTAGATGTGTACGTACGCGCAGCGGAATGTTGTTGAATTTAAAGATTTTAATTATGCAGATATTTAGTGTATGACGTCGTATAATTGTGTATGGTAAAAAAAAATTTGTGCAAGCAACCATTGTGGAGAAATTCACCAAAAACTGATTCCGCTGGGCGAACGTTGTCCTGGCGGAACTTTTTTTAATCCATAGACTTTAGAAGAAAAGAGATGTGTCCAAAAATTAGTGTGTATTTGTGTGTAATTGTGTATGTATGAATAAAACTAGTGCATGCATAAATTTCGGAGAAATTCAAGTTTCCGCTACGCGAACGTTTGGCCATTAGCTAGTTTTCATATAAAGCGCTTACATAGAGAACTGTAGATTTTTACATACGTTGTTTTGAATTTGTTTATATTTGTTTAAAAAACAGATTTAGAAAAAATCGTAGGGCTTAAAAGATAAAAATATAAACGTAAAATACGCTTATTAGGTCTTAGTTCTTAAAGTATGCACTTTGGGGTCTAGATTTTCACGTTAATACAAACCTTGTAAGTGTCTGCAACATGTTACCAAGTATCAATGATGTTCCGTTAGTAACTAAAGAGTTATAGGACAAATTTACCATGAACAGATCACTGTTTACAAAGCAGTCAAATATCACGACGTTCTGAAGGAATTGCATGGTAATATGTATGTCAATAATTAGTGTATTCATTCAACTATTCTTATGCAAAATTTCATGTCATTAAATTCAGTAATTAAAGAAAAACAATTATAATACTGACGAAGCATCGAAAACCTACATAACCCGACCAAGTTCGGATGGCTACAAAAAAGCGGCCGTGCAATATATTTAGGTAACATCCCAAAATTTACAGTATAATACCGGTATTTAATTGGTATAGGTGATAACACAATTGTTGTTTCGATATAATTTATAGGGCATTTATTTTTGTACACCTACTTTTTTAAATGTATTTGACTATGACAGAAAGTAGGTACTATTTACGTAGGTACTTTATTTAAGTATGCGCTTGAGACTTGAGATATAATCTAAATATATTATTTAAGACAAATAAAATTCATCCTTAAATTCATTCCTGAGGCATTAAGTCCGCCTCTGTACTTGTATGTGCGTGAAGTGTTAAATAAATAAATAAATTCATACAGCTAATTTCTATTGAAGATTTCACGGATCAGGATTCTAACTATAGACCCTTTAGGGAAATTAAATATTTACCACATGTAAGTATGTACAGACTGTTGTCAACATTACCTGACCCACCCTAAAATCAAACGAATTTGTACCCTCTGCATGTAACATTAAGGTTTATTTAATTTATATGAGCTTATCAGACAACTGCTCGAGGATTTGATGAACAAATACAATAATAATATAGACACGCAAATATGATCTTTAAAACGTTATCATTAGGTTATATTTTATAACTATTTGTTATAATATGATAAGTGTAATAGCTTATTTTAATGATTGAGTTCAAGTAATTCTGGTCTCGTGGTCTGTGTGTAAGACTGAGAAAAACAAGGTTCGAGATCAGATCCTGCGAGAAAGATATTGTTTTGCTTTCAATATAGAATTTATATTCCAAAACTATTTCTTGTATTATTGTAAAGAACTACAGACTATGAGTATACATAAACTTTTTAAAATGGTAATATTTTCACATAACTTGTAATAAGTGGGTAGTTGAAAAATAAATATTCGTATTCATTATAAGGAACTGTGAACTTAAAGTTTTTTAAATTACCCACCCGTTTACAAGATAATTTATTAGGCGAAAATCATATTGGTCGTTCTTTAATATTGCAAGCAATATTGTAGAAATGAAAACAAATTAAAAAAGAAACTGAATGTATAGATGGACTGTGTTTTCGAACCCACATGCTGTTCGTCGTCAATCCAGTATCAAACCGCTAAGCCACAAGAACTTGTTGGGAATACGCGAAATTAAAGATTGGGTTGTAATTATGTAGTGTGACTTAAAAGCTTTTCAACTTTAATGTTAACGAGATAATGATTAAAATAGCTTAACAAAAACATATATAATACCGGTGGCTCCGACTATGTTGGGTGGGTTTACCTTAACGTTACGTGTTAAAGATCAAATTTGAGTGTCTGTGTTATTATTGTATTTTTGTTCATCGAGTCCTCGTGCACTTGTGTGATAAGCTCATATAAATTAAATAAACCTTAATGTTAAAGGCAGAGGGTCCAAAGTCGTTTGATTTTAGGGTGGGTCAGGTAATGTTGACAACAGTCTGTACTACTGTTTAGGTAAATATTTATCATATTGTAGCTTATTACACTATTTAACCAATAGACTAGGCATGCACGAGCGTTCCCCTTTGCAACTTTAGTGGATCAAACAATCTAATAACTTAAAAAAAACTACTTCTTGAATCGTTTTTTTTTTCTTATGTATGTGAGCGTGTTCCCCCGCACCCCACCAAAATATGCAGAATTATTTTGTTCGAAGTTCGGTACGCTTAATCCTTTAGTTAAATAGTCGAGTATTGTAGTTATGAATTGATCAAAAATATTCTTGTGTGAAAAAATAGACAACGCGCTGCGCGCAACGAGCGATAGGCGGCTTCCCGCTTGAAACGGTACTGTCATCCTTGAAGAAAAGAGAGGGCAATATGTTTTCGCGCGTATTCGTTTGCTGTTTATTTAGTGTTAAGTGACTTAACGTCTGACCACTGTGGACTATTAGTTAGCTTTCCTATGCCACAAAATAAAAAGCCGCTTAAAATAGAATACAGGCCTTATACGGTAAGCCGTTGTAATAAGTTTAAAAATAATATAGCTAATAAACTTACACCATCTTTAGTAGAAAACGAGAATCCTAATGAAATCTATAGAGCCCTTTTTGATGTTGTGCAAAAAGAGTACCAAGCCATTTTTAAGTCTAAAACTATAGACGTTACGGGTACCTCCATTGGCTTCAACCAATGGGCCACTGCTGGTATATATAAAAGTAGAGCGAGACTATATGAGTTATACGGTTTAAAAAGATATAGGTTCGATACTCCTTTTCTAGAGTATGTTAAAAAATATTCTAAATTGTTTAAGAAGATTTGTGTTGCTGCTAAATCAAAATTCTTAAGCGAGACAATTAAAAATTCTGATAATAAAGTAAAAGCCACTTGGAAAATAATAAATAATGAAACGGGAAAGTCGGTTAAAAAAGTAAATCAGCTAGAGATTCTATTCGAAAACAAATTAGTTAGTAAACCAGCTGACGTAGCTCAGGCATTTAATGAGTTTTTTGCCCACATACCTATAACTACAACTCGCTTCTTAAATTCATCCCCGTCTAAAGCTGAAAGTCTTTTGAACGGTAGTGTACCTAAGTGCAATCAATCATTTAGTTTTGAGCATGTAACACCACTTGACGTAGTTAACGTTTTTAACTCTTTAAAATCAAAAAACACAGGTGATTACTGGGGCATCTCAATCAAACTTTTGAGTGATATAATAGGCATCGTAGCGCCTTATCTTGCTGTAACTTTTAATAAATGCGTGGACTCAGGAACTTTTCCTGATCTCATGAAGTGTAGTAAAGTCATACCTCTATTTAAATCAGGCAATAAAAATGATATAGGCAACTTCAGGCCTATTTCCATCCTGCCTGCATTTAGCAAAATTTTTGAAAAGTTAATACTGAAGCAGTTGCTAACATATTTTAATGTAAATAGCCTCCTTCATAATGATCAATATGGCTTTACAAAAGGTCGATCGACTACAGATGCGGGTGTTGCTCTCCTAAAACACATATTCAACGCATGGGAGAACTCGCAAAATGCAATCGGAGTTTTCTGTGACCTCTCCAAAGCTTTTGATTGCGTACACCATGACACGCTTTTGCGTAAACTGCGTCATTATGGTCTCCAAAACGAAGCTCTAAATGTAATTGATTCATATTTATGTAATAGGTTCCAATGTGTAGATATCAATGGTGTTAAGTCTTCCGGGCTACCAATTCATTTAGGTGTGCCTCAAGGCTCGATATTGGGACCATTCTTGTTTTTGGTGTATATTAATGATTTACCATATTTTTTAAAGGGTATCTGTGACGTAGTACTGTTTGCAGATGATACCTCTCTTATCTTTAAAGTAGATAGGAATAGAAATGATTTTGATAACGTAGATAGCGCTCTCTCAATGGTTACGGATTGGTTTACGACAAATAACTTAGTTCTTAATGCTAAGAAAACTAAATGTATAAAGTTTGCCTTACCTAATGTTATAAATCTAGGACCTAATGTCATCTTAAATAATGAAGTGCTTGAAACTGTGGACTCGGCAGTTTTTTTGGGTATAACTGTTGATCCCAAACTTCAATGGGGCTCACATATATCAGGCCTATCAGGAAGGCTCAGCTCTGCCGCCTACGCCGTCAGAAAAGTTAGACAATATACTGACGTTGACACAGCACGGTTAGTCTATTTTAGTTATTTCCATAGTGTTATGTCTTATGGTATTCTTTTGTGGGGTAAAGCTGCGGACATACAAAATATATTTGTTTTACAAAAACGTGCTGTACGAGCAATATACAGGTTAGGGTCAAGAGTTTCTTTACGAGAAATTTTCAAAGAGATTGGAATTCTCACGGTGGCATCTCAATTCATTTTTGCAAACATATTATACATTAGACAAAATATACATTTATACAAAAAGACCAGTGATATCCACAATTTTAACACCAGAAATAAGTATAAACTTCATGTTCCTGCCCACCGTGTTCGTAGGGTTCATGGTTCGTTTGAGGGTCTCGGTATCGAATTTTACAATAAGCTACCCCGTTCTTTTCTTGACTTGCCTTTTAATGCATTTAAAACTAAAGTTAAATCTAGTCTCTGTTCGAAGGCATACTATTCCATCAACGACTACTTAGAAGATAATAATAGTTGGTCGCTGTGTTGAACGCAAGACAATGTTACACTTGATGTTCTTTCTCCATATTTAGCTTATGGTTATGACAGATTATATGAGTT
Source organism: Polia nebulosa (assembly GCA_951329385.1). Lineage (NCBI taxonomy): Eukaryota > Metazoa > Arthropoda > Insecta > Lepidoptera > Noctuidae > Polia > Polia nebulosa. The sequence continues at coordinate 18,280,301 of OX589602.1, read as the reverse complement.
CATATAATAATTGTCTACCAATTTTAGTGTGATGGCCCTAGTTCATCACTTGTGGCTTCGAATCACAGCCCGTTGATAGTTTCTATCTTTGTTCTTGTAAGCAGGCACACCAGTTATGTATGGAGGCTTCTTTAATTTGGTTTAGTGTTTATGCTAGAGTTTGTTTTTAATGGCATGATTGAGTGTGCTAGCTGGCAAGTGGCGGATTATTTAATTTTATGATTATATTTTAGACGACATATATTTATTTTTCTGTTTTACATAATGTTAAGATTGTTGCATAAAATTATATAGATTCAAGTTCTTAAAACTTAACAGACAGATGTGTTGCTGGGGAGTTTGTTGGCCACTTCTTCTTCACAGCTAAAACACTAGGAAGTGGTGACGGGCGGGCGTTTTTTGGGGGACTGTCTTTATGTAGAACTTTGACGTTCAAAAAGTGCTGGTTCTCAGCCTAGTTTGAATAAATGACTTTTGATTTTGATTTTGATTTTGTTGAACTTGAACCTGATTTTGTTTCATCCCCAGTCACAAACAAATAAATGTGCAGTCAAGGACAATGTGCGTATGCGCTGTTGTTTTGCTATGCATCGCCAATTCTCTGTAATAATAATATTGAGAAAGTGTGTTATTAATGTTATAGTGTAACAGTCAAGCATAACATAATTATGTAGTAGGAATATTGAGTGAATGATAGTGAGAAGCTGATAACAGATATAAGGTAAGATTTTATAATAAATTAATAGCTATAGACTTATTCATTTACGTAGGTAATTTATTAGGCAGATAAATTATAATAATTGTGTTATGTTAACATTGGACAGACACCATAAACCCAAGTTAATATCTACTGATTGATCTTATTCTATATCTATTTACTTAAATTTATAATAATAAATTATACAAGACATATATTATAATATAATCGTAACAAAGTAGATGTTTTTCCTGGTTAAAGACAAACTACTGAATAGATCTAAACTACTAAACGACCGACCAGATTATAACGAAATGTTGAAAAGAAATATTGTTATTAAATAATCACCTTATGTTTATTACCTACATGTAATGATATACGTATGTGGGCCTCTCACAGATCGTCAACTCCTCGGCAACCTGGAACAACTTCCAGAACAAGATCACCACCTTCCTGGGTAAGGATAAACCGAGTAACAGGAACTTGCTCATTTAGTTGCAATTTTGTTGTAAATTAGACCTTAGGTCTATTGATATAGAGTTTAATTTGTGTACCTAATCGGTTTTTGAATTGAAATTTTGTGTGTGTTAGTACAACTCGGTCACATTAACTTGACGCATGGCGTCGATATAATAATGTCTTATGGTTATTATTAATAAAATATTTTTCATTCAAGAAATGCAATTGTTTTACTTTTTCCTAACGCTTGTGTACGCAACTGTACCATATTAATAAATACTATATTGGAAGGTTAAGAATGTTTCTTAGATATATGGCACGGCCGCTTTTTGGTAGCCATCCGAACTTGGTCGGGTTATGTAGGTTTTCGATGCTTCGTCAGTATTATAATTGTTTTTCTTTAATTACTGAATTTAATGACATGAAATTTTGCATAAGAATAGTTGAATGAATACACTAATTATTGACATACATATTACCATGCAATTCCTTCAGAACGTCGTGATATTTGACTGCTTTGTAAACAGTGATCTGTTCATGGTAAATTTGTCCTATAACTCTTTAGTTACTAACGGAACATCATTGATACTTGGCAACATGTTGCAGACACTTACAAGGTTTGTATTAACGTGAAAATCTAGACCCCAAAGTGCATACTTTAAGAACTAAGACCTAATAAGCGTATTTTACGTTTATATTTTTATCTTTTAAGCCCTACGATTTTTTCTAAATCTGTTTTTTAAACAAATATAAACAAATTCAAAACAACGTATGTAAAAATCTACAGTTCTCTATGTAAGCGCTTTATATGAAAACTAGCTAATGGCCAAACGTTCGCGTAGCGGAAACTTGAATTTCTCCGAAGTTTATGCATGCACTAGTTTTATTCATACATACACAATTACACACAAATACACACTAATTTTTGGACACATCTCTTTTCTTCTAAAGTCTATGGATTAAAAAAAGTTCCGCCAGGACAACGTTCGCCCAGCGGAATCAGTTTTTGGTGAATTTCTCCACAATGGTTGCGTGCACAAATTTTTTTTTACCATACACAATTATACGATGTCATACACTAAATATCTGCATAATTAAAATCTTTAAATTCAACAACATTCCGCTGCGCGTACGTACACCATTTAGATTGCAGAACATATACATGAAGAAAACTTTACATAGGGTGACACAATGGGCGGCCTTATCAAGCGATCTTTTCAAGATAACCTTTGGATGGATTTTTAATAATTATGAAACAAAAAGTATAGAACCCTAGTAAAAACGATTTATAGAGGGAGGTAGTGATTTTTGACCATTGTTTTAAATGTGGACAAAGATTGAGCACGCCTTACCGACACGGGCAAAGCATTCCATAACCACACCGCTTGTACCGTAAAAGATTTGTCGTAAAAACTGGTGGAATGCATCGGCATCTCTAGTCTCAAGTTTTCCGATGACCTCAGATATCTATTATGTGTGTCATGAAGGAACTTGAAACGTTCTTTAAAATAAGAGGGGGTTTTAGGATTGAACAGAATACTGTAGAGCAGAAATAAAATATGAGAATCCTGGCAAAGACGTATGGGAAGCCACTTGAGCTTTGTGCGAAATTCAGAAATGTGATCATATTTGCGCAGGCCAAATATAAATCATATGCAAAGACGCTCAAGTTATCTAGTTGTGCCTGGGTGAGATCGAGATAACTGACATCAGCATAGTCAAGGACGGGAAGCAGAACGGACTGTGCAAGCGCAGTTTTAGTGGCAGTGGGAAGAAGGTTCCGCAACCGTCTAAAGGACCTGGCAAATGCAAAAAAAATTGCGGCTTACGTCCTGTAGCTGCGGACGCCAAGACAGATATTTGTCGATCCAAACCCCAAGGTTCTTAACCTTCTCAAACATTGGAATAGTAGTTCCGTTAAATTGTACCTGGGGAAGGTGTGACCAATTTACTTTTGGAATCATCCTAGAGCTGCCAGCAACAATGACCTGAGTCTTCGACGGATTTACCAGAAGCAATAAGTATCATTTATAATTTACTGCTCATGATTCCAGCTACAAAATACTACTTAATGATTTTAGTAGATATTGATAATTTAATTTGATGTCTATTATCTAAACATTTAGATTTTCTCACAGCCCTCTGCAAGTTAGCTTCGGCCCCTCGCACCCCTACCTTCTATGTTTCTAACAATAAGTTTAATGTGCGCCACCACTTCTTCTTTCATACCTCTCTCTTAGTCGTCATATCAGTAGTCACTTGCCTTCTCTAGAAATTCATTATCCTTCACACAATCCATCCATCGTTTCTTTAGTTATCCTCTAATCTTGCCATCCACACACTCAAAACATACAAATAGTTAAAAATCGTTAGCGCACATAATCTTGCTTCAAAAAGATTGAGCGGCATTTTGTATATGTATTAATTTTATGAATTCATGTGGCAATAAATAGTTTGAATTTTTTTTTATTTTGGTAAATAATTCAAAAAAGAATGATTAATTTTCTACAACTGCCTTTTACAGAGGGGGGAGAGGAGCTAAATTTCGAAAGTACTTAATTCGCGCGGACAAAGTCGCGAGCGACATCTTCGCTTACCATCAGGTAAGATAGTGGTTTTTCTGTGTTGTAATTATCTGTTTATCAATCTATGATTAAAACAGTATATATATCTGTAGTCTATGACCGACCTCTTTGGATTAGCGAGCCAAGATGTAAGACGTGTTATAATGGTTGTGCTTGAGAATAAAATAAAAGAACTATCAATTAATCTTTTATTAACATTATGTCAGAAATAAAGTAATGCACAGCAAGATTAAAACTCGTAAAGATATCAAGAGGCTTGAAAAGATTCCTATAGTCGTTACAGTACGGCGTGGTGGTAAAACAAAATGGCTACCAGAGAAATGGCAGAGTTGACTGAAATTATTGAAAGCAATGTGAACTTCTCAAACTCATGCAAACACAATTGCAAATGCAAGGGACTCGGGGAAAAATCGCGTATACACATTCTGGCCGCGCCTCTCGATGTAGATTCGGGGGATCCGGGAGAAGCTTTAGATTTCTTCAAGACCACGTGGATTAATTATGCTACAGTCACAGGTCTGAAGGAAAAACAAAGACCTACACTTCTTATTAATGCTATAGGTCATGCTGCCATGAAGAAATACATGCACTTTGGCCTAGAAGATAAAGACATGAAAAGTGAGGCAAAAATATTTGAGAAGCTTGAAGAAAAATTAAGGAAGAAACATACCTAACGTCATCTATAGCCGATACATGTTCAACCAAAGATCACAAGCAGAAGGTGAAAACATAGATACCTTTATACTGGAGTTAAGAAAATTAATTAAAACTTGCGAATACAGCAACATAACTGATGAAGTGCTACGAGACAGAATTGTGGTGGGCATTAGAAGTCCGGAAATTAAAAAAGAATTATTACGGATAGATCAACTGGATCTTACCCAAACCACAGATAATATAATACTAGCCCAAACTATTAAGATTTGTAAATCGGCTGAAGCAACAACTGAACAACTTCAGAATTTGTGTTCCGAACAAGTTTTTGCAAAGATTCACAAACTTGACAAAAAGCAGACCAAAGTTGACAGCAAACCACTACTGTGCAAATTTTGTGGTGAGAAGCATGTACTTATTCAATAAGAAAATTTGTCCTGCTTGGGGAAAAAGATGTGAAAATTGCCAAGGTAGGAATCATTCCAAAAAAGTGTGTAAAAAGATAAAAATGGTGAAAGAGATGCATACAGAAGACTCCGAGGAACAAATCAGTGATAACAGTATATACATATCTAAGATCAGGACGAATCGACAATCCGGTCACAAAGAAGTGGAACTCTACTTGAAGTTTAATAACAACTGGTTGAATGTCTACTGTTTTTGAGTTTTTGTTGAGAATTTTGACATCCATCTTGGAAAAAGAATAAGGTTGCGTAGAACCTGACTCGACCCGACTCTAACACTGAAGAGAGAAGACCACCATGGCAGGAAGGAAGAACTCCCACCCCGCCAAATGCAGCCCGCCTCAGCAACGGAGTCGTCGACTAGTCCGTCGCTTGTCCGTGGCGATCCCACAGAGGCCATGAATTTTATCTACGTTGCGCCCACGGGTAGGCCGCGACCGGAGCCGCGCCCCGCTCTGCGTCCCGAGCAGACCCTACACCCGCGCGATTCGAGGTGCCGCAGTGTCGCGCCCGTATCGCGCTCCCCTGCCGAGCTGCGCGCCCCTGCCTTCGTGCCTCACGCGCCCGCGAGCGCGCCCGTGAACGTGTCGCGCACATCGAGTGCGCCCACTGCCACCGCTACCACATCGCGATCGAGGCCAGAACTGGCCCTGCTATCGCCGACGCCACCGAGGAGTGTCGCCCAAGACTCCCCCGCCATGATGTCGGCGTGTTTCTCTCCGCAAGAGACGGACATGTCGGCATCAGAGGTGGAAACCGATGTCGAAGAGGAAGACCGCCGACCGACGTCCAACCAGGGGCGTAGCAAGGTGGCGAACCAGGGGCGTAGCCAGGTGCGCCCCCAACGACGTCCCAGAGACTCGGACGACGAAGATGCCCAGGAAGAGGCGAAGAGGCGCCCCCAGCAGATTACGCCGCCCCCTGCGGCCGCCGGCGCACCGGGGATGTCAAACTAGTTTACGCTTTGCGCTTCACCGTGTTTATAATCGACATGTTAATTTAATTTAATTAATTTGTATGGAAATATTAGTTCAACTAATTTGACAGCTCTAATTTACGTCCGTCTCTTTCTTGTTCTATTAGAGAGAAAAAAGTAGAACACACACAGGATAGGACATATATACAGGGTGTAAAAAGAAACATCACAGAGCCGTTAACTACGCATACTGTACGTCTAACAAAGTAGTTTTCCGCAAAAAAGATATTGCTGAGAAACGACTTTCTTATTTTAGTTATGAAAAATAAAACAATTTTTTCTTCCGTGCAATGTAACGCGAACACAGGCAAGTGGAATAAAACCCCGCCCCTTCGCTCGTTACATACGTTTGATATTCATTGCCTTTTCGTAACCGCAAATTCGTAATTTCGACATTTCGAAAAAAATATCGAAAGTTCAGTTAATGTTTGTTTGGAAAAAAGTTTAGTAATAACACTTAGTATTCATTTTCTAAACAAAAAAAAAGTCAGAGGTAGGGAGAATAATAAAAGAAAAACTTAATAAAAGAAAACAAATTGATACCGAATTTTAACCCCACACCACATACGGTTGTAAATTCTAGCGGTTCTAAATATACCATAAAGAACGATTACACCGGACAAGAGTTGAGGAGGAATATTGTCCATCTATAAAGACTTAAAGGTAAATGGCAAGTGTGTGGAGAAAACATCTGATTCTGATGATACCAGCGATTGCGATTAAGACAAAAAATAGTATAATTATTTGTCAATCTTGTTTGTGTAATTGTAATTAACAATGTACAATTTTCTTTTGTTTGAATCCTCTATGTAAACTATTTGATTAAAGTTGAAAGTGGACTAATTAATTTAAATTTAAAAATTATATTTACGTTAGGTGTAAACTACATTAGTAGTCTAATTCCAATTGCGTTTTAAATGAGTTTAAGTTTTCAGTTTTCACTTATGTGTACCTATTTATAAAAATCTGAAAAAATAATATTTGTAAAAAGGGAAGAGGCGATTACTGAGACTGTGACGATTAAATAATATAGAAGCGCAGGTAGGTTGTCAAGTGTCACTGGACAGCTGTCACTGTTGCCGGGTGGACATGCGCCCTGCCTGCTATTTCAAGACACCAAATTATTGTTTTATTAAACCATCTGTGCTTACTTACCCCTGTGACAAGTGGACGTCACACCTCTAAAATGACAAATCATATAAATGTTAGAAGTTGATGAACATATTTCATAATGCTATTGACTATCGGGTTCTCGTTACCTACGTTTTTAAACATTATACTTATGTGCATGTTTTGAGAATTGCTTTTATTTTTTAATTAATACAAATCACTTAACTACACTTATACGAGCTGATATTTTTCTGCCCACTGTGTAAAATTTTTGTTTAGCGTACCTACATTTTTATTAAAGTACATTCCGTTAGCCCGCGCGGAGACAAATCTTTTGACACCGCACACTTGAGCCTAGCTGTCACAAAACGTCAAGAAATTCTGACATCAATTTACTGCCGAACCTAAAAACACTAAATTAAAAAAACTGGCCAAGTGCGTGTTGGATTTCGCACATTAAGGATTCCGAACCAAATATTGGTATTTGTCATTATATGTATAGGCTTACGTTATAATTTTTTTTTATATATCAATGGTTATAACATTATCACCATGGGTAAACATTATCACCAAATTTCAAGTTAGATAGGTCAATGGGCAGTTAAAAATTCTTCGTAACAAAATTTTATGACAGACTTCGTAGTCTGTCATAAAATTTTGTCGAAACGAACGGACAGATCGACGGACACGTGAGTGGCATAAATACCACTGGCCGTTTGGACCCTTCGGCATACGGAACCCTAAAAATGGATCCCTATTTGCTTGGTCACGGCATCACGCGTGAACGATTGGACCGATTTCGCTAATTCTTTTTTTGTTGTGTTTGTTATTGTCAGGAGAAGGTTCTTATGAAAGAAAAAATTAAGGTTGCGCAGAAAATTCAGAAAACTTAACGACTATTTAAACTACACGCTTTTGACGGTTCATAGCTAAGACAGGACAACGTCTGTCGGGTCAGCTAGTACTTTATAATTTATGCTAGTTAAACGACATTTATAAATTCTACTTATGTAAAGTGCGATTCACGAAAGAATTCCTTTCGTCGGAATGTTGGCTCCATTGCTTTTCATTGAAGGAATGGTTTTTGCAAGCAATTTTTCAATGAAAAACAAAGGTGCCAACACTACGGCGAAGGGAATTATTTCATGAACCGACTTTACTTTACGCTAGCTTACCTAATAAAAGATATTTCATCTTAAATCTAAAGAATTATTTGTGATTTATACTGATCATGTTTTATCTGATTTCAAAGACTGTAAATTATGCCAAAAATGTGATTTATAATAAAAATATACAAAACTGTTACACTTAGATTGTTTCATTTTCTTTCATCCTATGTATAAACACACAATATGACTTTAAAAACCTGAATACTTAGGTACATAGTACGATTAAAGTATGTAGTCGGCTCCCAGACTATAATCCAGTTCAAACTAATTCAAACTGACAATGTAGCGCACGGAGTGGCAACACCGCTCCTTACCTACTCCGAAGCAATCATTAGAATTTTTGGCGCGGAAACTGTTTTTTTGTTTATTACGTGGAAACTACTAGTCCTAGAGATTTGAAAATTTTGGAGCCTTTGGCTGCTATTATGCTTTAAATTTTGAGCTATAATACATAAGCATGTCTTCATTCGTTCGGAAGATATGACATGAGCAACTGGGGTGCCGTCACTCCAGCTTACACATGCTTATCGGTTTAATAACTCGAGTATTTTGACCAGAGATTTGAAAGTTTTGCAGCTATTATGCCTTAATTTTTGAGCTAAAATACGTACTCATATCTTCTTGCGTTTGGAAGATATGAATGAGCAGCTGAGGTGACGTCACTCCAGCTTACACATCACGTTTTTGATCGTAGTTTCAACAGTTTTTAAGTATTATCATTGAAGTTCTTTTCTGCCTTGTGCTGCTAATGCTTTATTTTTTTTACTTTAGTCCAATCCCTAACCTCACTGGTTTGTCTGTATTGAATGAGTAAGCTGGGGTGACGTCACTCCAGCTGACACACACTAAACGACTCATATTAACGAAGGTTTTGTGGCTGCTAAATTAATACTGGGAACTTTGATTGCTGCTATTAAGCCTTAAATATTGGCATAGGTAGAATTATTATGTCACATATGAGGAAGCTGGAGGTATACACATGGTTAAGGGGACTTGTCTCAAGCGCTCTCAAGCAATGTTTGCTGCCGGAGCTGCCTGACAGATACTCACAGGCAAAACCGGGTTCGCATCGCAAGAGAATATTTGGACTTCGATTGGTGCAATAATTAAAGTTATATTTAGCGATGAAAAATGTTTTAAGTCAGACAAGGACGGTCGCAAAATATTGTGGCGAAAAGATGGTGAGCGCCAAAAAAATATTCTTCGAAACGACTAATAAAAATATCAGGGGGTAATTAAATTCGTTATAGGTGAGTGATGTTATTTTTAGTGAGTTTACAATTTAGGATACTTGTATCTTAATATTTATTTTATTACTAGCTGTGCCCCGCGGTTTTACCCGCCTAGACCGGAATAAAAGGTAGCCTTTATGTTAATCTAGGCTATGAGCTATCTACATACCAAATTTCATCCAAATCGGTCCAGCCGTTTGAGCGTAAAGAAGTATCAAACATACACTCTCACAAACTTTCACATTTATGATATTAGTAGGATTATGTTTATTCAAATCACTAATAAATAAATTACCCACTTGAATATGAAAAATAACGTTAATTCTTGTCCGACTTAGAATATTTTTCATGCACAAAACTACAAAAATATTTTTTTTTAAAAACCTAGTCGATACATATTGTTGGGTTGGTATCAGAATGACTATATCTCAAAATGACCACGTCGCTCATAGTCCAAATCTCAAAATGTCTAAATCTCAAAATACCTAAGTCGCAAAATGACTACATCGCAAAAAGTCCGAACAGTTGTGTACGTACCTATACATTAATCTCTTTGGTTCTTAATGTTGGACGATTTCATGCCTGGCCTCTTGAAAATATCTATAATACGAGTAGGAAATAAAACAATTGAAGTATGTCTTTTTTTTTTTTTTTTGGGGTGTGGGAAATCGTCTTATGACTTCTTCCGCTCTAGGGTGGAGCGGAAGGGCGTGTCAGACTCTTATTGACTAAAACCCACCCCTGTTCCTCCCTGCCCTACATGCCCAGGGGCGAGGTAACTCTTTCGAATTTATCCTCAACCCCCGGGCAGAAGTATGTGTCATTCGAATTCATGAAATTCACACAAATATGTCACTGCTATTATGATCACAATAATAATGTAGTTTTTACATTATCTTTGATCACAATGTCTAGCGATGAAATTATATTTATTTCAAAAAACAAGAATATACCGGCTGTTTCATGCAAAGGTTATCGCTATAATTGGGTGCAGTGCGTCAATTACCGTGAATGCTAACAAAACTGAAATAATCCGTGAAAGCATTCATAGTTGTGTGTCAAATCCCGGAAAACAGGAAAGGGACATCGTTGGCAACGCCGCAAAAGACAAAGTATACCAAAGCGTGGCAGCAGTGAAGAAACTTTACGAAAAAACTGTGCTTAAATACGTTAAAGAAGATGATGATGAGAAGATGTCTTCTTTTAAATCTGTGAGGGATACTTTACATAGAACACGGAAAAGGTTTCTGGAAGTAAACACTACCGAACTTTCTAAGTCTACAGATGTAGAAATTCCAAACATTATCAAGCATGATTTTTTGGCCAGCGAATATGAGTTGGATTCTCATAACAAGATGTTTTTATTTGCCTCTAAAATATGTAAAAACTATGCACAATTACAGAGCTCTCTTAATAAAACTTTTTTCGGCGATGGAACATTTAAGCCGGTGCCTGTTCAATTCTACCAGCTGTTTCCATTCATGTGGATGGGGCAAGTGATGAGCAAACTACGAATGTTTTTCTGGTGCTGTATGCTTTGCTACCGAATAAAACTCAAGCAACATATTGTGCTCTATTCACATTGATACGTGATGTATTGGGGATCAAAATTAACAAAAATAAATGTGGAATTGGCACAAATAAACGCGCTCAAAGAAGTTTTCCCTCATGGTAAAATAACAGAAAGCTATTTCCACTTTTCGAAAGCTATCTGGAAAAAAGCCGATGAACTGCAGCTGGCAACTATAGACAAAGGAAAAGAAATTGTAGGACTGGTATGTAATTTACTACTGTTACCAACATCATTTATAAATATTGGCTGGAACTCGATAGTTAACTACGCGGCAAACTGTAAAGGAATGAGTGCATTCATAACCTATTTTGAAAATCAGTGGCTTATAAAAAAAGAATTGATATCATGTTGTTATGTGAGACATCGAACCAATAATGCAATGGAAGCTTGGCACCGTCGTCTGAGGGTTCGAATAAAAAAACCGCATTGATCCACTTTCTGTACAAACTTAAAAAGGGTCGAGATACCAGGATATGATAGTGAGAGAATTGTTTTTCAAAACAAAATAGGAAAAAGATAGCAATATTTTTTGACAGAAAATACCGACGGGAGCTTACAAAACTCCGAATGGAAGATATTACACCGTTAAACTTTCTTATAAATATTTATCACCTTAAAGACAAGTTATACTACAAATAATTAATGTTAGTTAGTCCTAATGAAATAAGAAGAATAAGGAATAATGTTATTGTAAGAGAATTCATTTTTATTTTTTTTCTCTCAGTAATTTAGTTAAAATAAAATAAATGTTTAATGCCGTAAATGTTTTTTTTTCCTAGCCTATGTGCTTCCCAAAGATTCATTCTACTTTTACACCAAACATGAACCAAATCGGTCCATTTTGATGCTTGGCCAGGCATGAAATCATCCAACATTAAGAACCAATGAGATTAATGTAGGTATAGATACGTACACAACTGTTCGGACTTTTTGCGATGTAGTCATTTTGCGACTTAGGTATTTTGAGATTTAGACATTATGAGATGTGGACTGAAAGCGATGTAGTCATTTTGCGACTTAGGTATTTTGAGATTTAGACTTTTTGAGATTTGGACTATGAGCGATGTGATCAATTTGCAATATAGTCATTCTGATACCAACCCACATTGTTGATTTCTTTTTACAAATTGTTTAATTTTTACATCCATGTATTTTTTCTCGAATAATGTTCTTAATATCTGGTAAATTACAATAATAAAAATACAACGAAATGAAAAATATGTTTTTAATAATGCAAAAAGTTAACGCTGGCGGTGAGGATCGATCCTAGGACGTTTGGTTTGTAAATCCAATGGTCGTTTAAGCTTAGCCATTTGAACTGATACATTTTTGCTTATTAAAAATTTTAAGCGTCACTACTACGAATGCGCTGTGTGTGTAACGATTTGTTTTAACAGTAACGATGTAGTTTTTTAGTGTGGATGCTGGTTACCTACTTGTCTTTTTGCTGTAGGTATGTACCTACCTACGATGGTTATAGATAAGTATAAACAGTATCTACATAAATATGTGTGGAACCCTTTGATATTTTAACTATGTAATTAATTACTCTACTCATTACTCGACTACTTGCAAGTGTTATGATTATAACAGTCTGTTTATGTAACTCATATTTATGGATGACCAACCGTAGCACCTAACCTACTGAGTGGATTTTGATAAATCAGGTATCAATCGATAGGTTACGCAGGTACCTAATTATGGTCCGGGCGAGATGGTTAAAATTTTATGCAAAAATAATCATTAAGGCGGATGTTAAATTAATTTTCTATCCATTCAAATTGTAAAAGAAGAGAAAATTCCGGTTTCTGAAAATATAAATTTAGTACTATTTATGTATGTAGGTACAATATTAAAATATATTAAACAACGAAAACGCCACTTATCCATATTTAAGCTTTAATGATATTATGACTAATAGCGCTGTCTATCCGCAATTCTGAATATCAATCGTTGTATTGTCCGTAGTCGGGTTTTGTTAGTAATAATTGCTAACATTCAATTAAAAAAGTTGAAGTAGGCTCTAAGTAACTAAGTACATAAACCTAGAAAAGAATCGAGTTTGGTCGACGGTGCGTTTCAATCACAACCGAATAAAATTCCTGGATCCATTGCTTTAGTAAAAATGCTTAAAAATTCGTCTACTCGGTGACTGATCAAATGAAAGGGATTTCGATCGATTGTGTGAATTTGTGTGTTACGCAAGTACCCCACAAGACACTTACTAGATGGCGTCAGATTAGAAGACGCAAATTGTATGAAAGGCGAGAATTTCATAATTAGTTAGACAACACATACACTTACCGTTGTAAATATATCGTGCAAAAATCGAAAAGGTGGTTTCTTCAATAATTTCTCACTTAACGGCGGACGCTTTACATATTTTCCTAAGGATACTTGCGTTGTTTTGATAACATCTGGATCTAATTCTTTTTCCATAGTTCATAATGCTTTACCAACGTATAAAATAATAAAACAGTAATCAATAATTCCAGAAATCTTTTAAAATACACTAAAATCCACTGAAATCAAGATTTACTGTGTCAAGCGTGTTGTCATGATGATTTTTTCGTTTACACATGGTTGCCATGGTAACTAAAACAGATACATATTTAGTGTATTATCTATGTACGGACTAGCAGACCTGTCAGACGCACGTTGTCCTGACTCCTGACCGAACTCTGGCTTTACTTTTGGGAGAAGTCATAAAAAAATAATACTTCTGTTGTGTTGTGAATTTAGACTAAGCAACCTACTCAAACACACCCAAAAATTTTATCAACATCGATTCCGCCCAGAGTGCAGACAGTTTGTACAGAGTAAAATTACATCTTTCGCATTAATATTAGGGGCGTTAACACGACAATAAGTTTTTAATAATAATAATTATAATTTTTAATAATAATATTTTTTTCAACACATTTGCTCAAAAAATGCATTTACGAAGCCTGTATACATTGTTCGAAAGTTAAAAATTACGCACCCTATAATCGAACGTGCGGTAAATAAGGTACTCACACCTAAGTACCTATTTTACCGCACGCTCCGTTGTATAGCGTGCGGTAAAATCGTGCGTATCCTTTACGTTTTTTTTTTTATTTTCGTTTAAAACATAATATGTATAAGAATTTCTATTTTGTTTTGTTTTTATTTTTGTGTTGTTGTTGCTTGTAGTGGTTGTTGTTGTTGTTAGTTGTGGTTTTTGTTGTTGGTAGTTGTTTGTTGATGTTGTTTGTTGTTGTTGTTTGCTGATGTTGTTTGTTGTTATTGTTTTTTGTTGTTATTGTTGTTGTTTGTTGATGTTGTTTGTTGTTGTTGTTGTTTGTTTTTGGTTGTTGTTGTTTGTTGTTGTTGGTTGTTGTACTTGTTTGTTGATGTTGTTTGTTTTTGGTTGTTGTTGTTGTTTGTTGATGTTGGTTGTTGTTGTTTGTTGTTTGTTGGTTGGTGGTTGTAGTTGGTTGTTAATGTTGTTGTTGATTGTGGTGGTTGTTGTTGGCAGTACTGTTGTTGTCGGTGGTTGTTGTTGTTAGTTGTGGTTGTTGTTCTTTGTTGTTGTGGTTTGCTGGTTGTTGTTGTTGTTTGTTAATGTTGTTTGTTGTTGTTGTTTGTTGTTGTTGTTTGTGGTTGTTGTTTGTTAGTTGTTGTTGTTGGTTGTTAATAGAATAGAATAAAACTTTATTGGTATTGTTGTTGTTGGTTGTTGTTGTGCTTATTGTTGTTGTTTGTTGTTGTGTTTGTTGTTAGTTGTTGTTGTTGGTTGTTGTTGTTACTTTTTTCGCATAGATGTTTCTAGGGAGAAGGGAGTCGAGAGCGGTAGCGTAGTGGGCTTCGTGGCATGACGACGTCATCCCGTTTTTCGTCACGACATTCGAGTCGGTTTTACTGCCAAGCCGCGCCAATAGATGTTTCACATCAAAAACAAAAGATTTTTTCATTACCTATTGTAGGTACTGTTTTCTCGCAAATGTGTTGAAAAACGTTGTATGACACACGTGCGGATTGGTATTTACAAACTCGTGACTATGGTAAGCCCTCGACTTCGTCTCGGGCTTACATTCGTCTACTCGTTTGTAAAGACCAACTTACCGCACTAGTATCATTCGCACTTGCTCTCTGGTGAGGCATTGAGCAGTGACGTGTACCTAATTCGTTATTATTTAATTAGATGTATAAATAAATAAAATTGTGATTTCTTTTCTTTTTTATTGTGTAATTAAATTTTCAATCTTGGTTGCTAGTCATCATCTCTAACAGACGGACCGCAACCGATTTACATTTTTCGGCCATTCTCCGATTGCAAGTAATCAGATATTATCAAATTCAATCATGTAATTTTTTTATGTTAGTTAGCATCCGTATCTAGCTGTAAACAAAAATGAAAAAATGTGTTGCAGTGTGCTAGTGATGGTATAGCAGCGATTAAGGTTCCGATACGTGAGCGTTCGATGTTAATTATATCTCTGTACATGCCTACGCACTCAAAAGATAATTTGATTGAGTTTACAGACTGGAGGAGAAATAAATTCTATAATTTGAAAATAGTGACGAGCAATCTGTGTATGTGTTGGGAGACTTCAACGCGCACCCGGGTCAGTTATTCGCAAATCAACGCTTAGACTTCTGTACGGATCAGTCGTGGACTTGTGTTGATAGTGATATGTTACCGAACGATTCACACACGTTTGTTAGTGAGGCACACGGATGTCGTCGGTGGCTCGATCACTGTGTGGTCAGGAGCGCGGCGCGCGCAACCATCGTGTGACTATATTATACGATACCTACTGGTCGGATCACTATCCGATGCAGATAACTTGTAATGTAAATTTAATAAAACCCAAAGTTATGATGTATAGCGTTTGTAAAAATAAAGTAATATGGGGAGAGAGGCAGACTAGTCATATTAAAAAATATCTTATTTATTGTCATAATAAATTAAGGGATATTGACTTTCCAGCGGAATTTTCTACTTGTGCTGATAAACTATGTAACTGTACAATTCATAAATCATTAATTAATGACATCTATAAATGTATAGCGCGTATACTGACTGAGGGCGTGAAATATTCTTGTAGTGTGACTTCAAATAACGGTAGGGGCAAACACATAGTGGGCTGGAACGCCTGGAACAGACGCGTGAGAGAGGCTCACGGTAAGGCTCGGCAATGTTATCAGAATTGGTTATTTTATGGGAGTCCTAGCTCTGGTCGGTTTTACTATGAAATGACCGAGTCGAGGCGACTATTTAAATTAAAGTTGAAATGGTGTCAAAATAACCAACAACAAATTAAGATGGATATTATAGCACGACAACAATAATATTTTTTCAAAATTTTGGAAATCAACAAATAAGTTGAATCTGAAGCCGAGCCGACCCGTGAGTGTCGATGGTGTACACGAGCTAGGTGACATCGCGAGATTATTTCAGCAGCATTTTAGGGTTGAGCCGTTTATGAGGCCTGCTCGGTCTTAACTGTTGTCGGGGTCCGGTGTTGGTGCTATTTTTGGACATACCAAGATTAGGTTCACTGCAAAGGATGTGGCTTTAGTTATCAAATCAATGAAAAGAGGAAAGTCTCCATGATAACCTCAGCATTGAGCACCTGCGGTATGCTGGGGTACACTTGCCTAGGGTCCTAGCTTTGCTCTTTAATCTGTGTGATAGCCACTCCTACTTGCCAGACGACCTCATGTACAGTGTAGTTGTCCCCATTGTAAACAATAAGAGTGGTGATGTCTCGGACAAATCGAAATATAGGCCTATCTTTTTAGCTACGTTGTAGCGAAGGTAATGGACAGTCTGCTTGACGGCCACTTAGCAAACAATATAAAACTGCACAACGGTCAGTTCGGTTTTCGGGCTGGCCTATCCACGGAAAGTGCAATCCTGTGCCTCAAACAGACTGTGCAGTACTACACCACGCGTAAAACGCCAGTCTACGCGTGTTTCCTAAACCTTTCCCGGGCATTCGATAATGTTTCATACAATCTGCTATGGACAAAAATGCGTCAAGAAACTAGTCGGCCCCCTGAGATTATATCTTTGTTTGAGTACTGGTACAATAATCAGAAAAATACTGTTATGTGGGCGGATAGTAAATCGGACGAGTACGGGTTGGAGTGTGGGGTGCGACAGGGCGGGTTGACCTCACCGAAACTGTTTAATTTGTATTTGAACCGCCTGATTGGAGAGCTGAGCAGCACTGGAATCGGATGTTATATAGACGGAATTTGCGTTAATAATATTAGCTACGCCGATGACATGGTGCTGCTCAGCCTTTCAATTGGTGCACTGCGCAAGCTGCTTCGTATATGTGAAGGGTACGCGGAGGCCCATGGGCTCGGACACAATTTGAGTAAGAGTGAGGTTATGGTTAATAGAGCACCCAAAAAAGATTACTCGGAGGTACCACCTGTCTTACTCTAAGGTTCGCCATTAAACGTAGGGCGTTGTCTGTTCGCTGTAATATATTGGCTCGCAGATTCGCACGGTGTACTACACAAGTAAAGGTCACACTATTTACGGCATATTGCCAGACCTTCTACACGTGCTGTTTGTGGACTAAATACACGCAGGGGACATACAACGCCCTGCGTGTGCAGTATAATAATGCGTTCAGGGTGTTGATGGGGCTGCCACGGCACTGTAGCGCGAGTAGCGTGTTCGCGGAGGCGCACGTAGACGGCTTCCACGCGATTATACGTAAGCGATGAGCGTCGATGCTGGCGCGGGTGCGCGGCGGCCCCAGCGCTATCCTGATCGCGTGCGTCGGCCGATGGGACTCTTACTTACTTGAATTTAATAATTGTAATTGTATTTTACTAATACTAGGCTAATAATATTGTTACTAACAAACGTATGGACAAAGTTTAAAATAAATTTTATTATTATTATTTAAGTAGTAATTAAATCTCTGTTCAAAAAACCTATATTCTATAATTACTGTGGTGTGTCCGCACACCAACTTAATGTTAAAACTTGCTTGTAATTTTTATAACATGCAGATTTACTTTAATCCATTCAACGTTTTAAACGATAAGCAACGTGTATCGCAAAAAAAAATATCGACTCAATAGAACCAGTATGTAAATAATTATCATTAAGTAACCGCATGTGCACTCAATAAAACCCATGTTAAAAAACTTTAAACTTGTCAAAACGCTATGGAAAGGAGTACGATGGGAAAGAGACTTTCGGAGAGATTAAGAATCATCACTATAAATAAATTTACTAGAACAAAGGATGTTACAGTAACTATTAGAAAGCTCAAATGGAAATGGACAGGGCATACCATTAGAGGTAAAGAGAAGTGGTCGAAATCTATAATGCACTGGTTCACAAGTCATATGAAACGGAAACGAGGTAGGCCACCAAGAAAATGAGTAGGTAAACGAGATAAAAGTTGTAGCAGGTGGTGGATGGACAACAATAGCCAATGATAGAGAGAAATGGAGACAGTTGGGGGACGTCTTTGCCAACAAAAGACACACAGACTGGTGTCAATAATATTTATAAATAGTATTCATAAACTCAAATAAAATAAATAAATACCTAATTTATAATTAATAACTAAGGTTAATTTGGGACTATAATTGTATTGTATTTTATAAATTAAATTATTATTTACTTATGATAAACTGAATGTAATAAATTATATTAATGTAAGTACTAAAAAAATAAATAAAAAAAAAAACCTATGATGTCTGAATAAAGGCTATTATTATGTATTATCTCTCTCTCTCTCTCAGCTCTTTGGCTGGTTTTGACCACATTTACGCGCTTTTTTTTTTGTGGGGTGGGAAATCATCCAATGACTTCGCCCGCTCTGGGTGGAGCGGGAGGGCGTGTCAGACTCTTACTGACTAAAACCCACCCCTGTTCCTTTGCTGCCTGCGGGCTAAGCCAAGTAAATGTAGTGTGTGGTGTGTAAAATTAATACCTATTCGTGAGTTGCGTGATGGCTGACAGGACAGAATGGAAGAAAAAAACGTGTTACGCCGACCCCAAGTAACATGGGATAAGGGCAGGAAGATGGATGGAGTTTCCTGACAATTCTACACGTATTTAAAATCGCAACCTTTTGTAAATTTATTTAAAGGGTTTCTATAGGATCTAATAATTTTAAAGTAAGGAGGAGATGGTTTGTGATAACGCCCGTGGTGGAAAGGACAATGGGGACAACATATACTTTTTCTTTGTATGCGGACGATGGGCTGCTGATCATTCCGTCAAGTACTCGGGCTGGCCTTGAGAGTTTGGCTGAGACTACCCTTTGTTTAATATCTCAGTGGGGTGATCGGAACCGTCTTACCTTCGCACCGCATAAAACTTATGTAACCTTAAGTCTTGGCCTAGTATAAGGTTTAATAATATTCCCGTAAAAAAATACAGTCCGTATGCTACCTCGGTATGGTATTAGAAAATAACTTTCTGTTAGCTGCAACTTCAGAGTAGAGGGAGCTACGAGTGGTCAGCCCTATATAAGCCAACGGAAACCAGCGCGCTCCCCTTTTTTCGCCGACAGACGTGCGCTCGTGAACATCGACTTAGGATTCCGTGTCAAATAATTTTGTTAATAATATTTTTGTGAATTTATTAAAAACTTTTGCTTGTGCTTAATTTTTTTTTTTTAATTAAAATCGAGTTAAATTCCTAAAATCAGAAGTGGGATTGAACGCTATTATAGCCGCTTCAAAGTCATTTCTGGTTCCATCATAATGTCTAGTAGAAAACGTGCACCACCGCGAGAGCGCGCGTCTTCACCTCCTCTAGGTAACCTAGCAGCGACGATGGAAGCAATCCTCAACCGCCTGACAACGCTAGAGCAGCGCGCCGAACCACGTGCAACCACGCCGCCGCCGTTGCCAGCCCTTGGCGAGCCAGCTTCAGCCCTCGCAATTAGCGCGCCACGTGGCGAGAGCGTGGCCAGCACCCCGAGCGCCGCCGGATGCTCAGCTACATCGACAACGGCTTCAACGGACATCACGGAGCGTCTTATCGACGCGCTAAAATTCATAAACCCGGTGAGATCTAACCACTATTATGTGTCGGACTTCGATCCCAGCATTCATGACGCCTATGCGTGGTGTGACGAGGTGGATCGAGCTCAATCGCAAAACCAGTGGGATGAAAAAGAATGCCTAGCCCGTGTGGGATTATCTCTAAAGGGCGACGCCCGTTTCTGGTTGCGCGAGTGGACTAGTAACGATCGTAATTGGTCTAATTTCAAATTAGAGCTCAAATCACTTTGTCCGCGACACGTTGACGTTGCGAATATTCTTTTTGATGTGATGTGTAAAGAATCTGATAAGTACTCCACGTATGCAGACTATGCGCGAAAATCATTATTACGATTACGTATTGTGAAAGGATTAAGTGACGAATTATTGTGTGCCATAATTGTGCGTGGCATAAAAGATCCACAAATACGTGCAGCCGCCACGAACGCGAAATTAACACCAGAAACTATCGTGGAGTTCCTATCAATTTATGTGAAATCAAATCGTTCAAGTGCAAGTGCACCTAATAATATTCAGACACGCAATAACCGATCCACCACTGACTCTTCCACCGAACGATTTCGCAAACGTCCTGCCACTAATGCAGATGTACGTCTACGTTGCTATAATTGTAACCAAATCGGGCATAAAAGTAAATATTGTGCAAAACGAAATAAAACCGAAGACAGTAATACTAATAAACATAAATCTGTGACTACCCCCGAATCTACTAACAAATCCGTTTCTAAAGTTGTGTGCACATTTTGTAAGAAAGTAGGTCACACCGAAGACACTTGTTTTACAAAAGAACGTTCCGAAACACGAAATAAATCTAATATAAATTTTTGTCGTGAAATAACGTGCGACCGTACTAAAAGGGATGTCATAACAGCCGTGATCAGTGGAGTACCCACCGATGTCCTGATTGATAGTGGTTCGAGTATTTCTTTAATATCAAATGATCTTGTCAAACATTTCTCATGTCGCACGAATCCGAGTGTACAGATATTGCGTGGTTTAGGTGGAATAAAAATGCGTTCCGATTGTTTCGTAACTTTGTCAATAGAATTTAGTGACGTCACCTTAGAGGTAGATCTTTATGTAGTGCCCCGTGATTACCTTAATGCGCCAGTGCTTATTGGTACAGATGTATTAAATAGGGAGGGCATCGCATACATTCGAACTGGCGATTCGCAGCGAATAATTAGGAATAGTTTGCTTGTAAATAACTTAACACACAGTGAACCGACTGTGCAACTTGATTCGGTCAACACAAAACTGTGTGGTGATGAAAAATTGCGTTTATCGTTTGTGTTAAACAGATATTCAATATACTTTCTCAGTGGGACAGCGACAACCACTGTAAATACCGGAGAGATGCACATTCGGCTTACTAGCGAAGAGCCTGTTAATTATCGACCATAAAAATTATCGTACGATGAAAAACTGCGTGTTCGTGAAATTGTTAGTGATTTAAAGGAAAAGGGTATAATCCGTGAGTCGGAATCGTCGTATGCGAGTCCGATTTTGTTGGTAAAAAAGAAAGACGGATCAGATATAATGGTTGTTGACTATCGAGCTCTAAATAACATAACGGTAAAAGACAGATACCCTCTTCCTTTGATCGATGATCTCATAGATAGGCTTGGCAAATGTAAATATTTCACTGTGCTGGATATGGTGACAGGCTTCCATCAAATAAGAATCAATGAAGATTCTGTACACCGAACTGCGTTTGTGACGCCCGAGGGGCATTTTGAATATCTGAAGATGCCCTACGGTCTCGCTAACGCCCCTGTGGTCTATCAGCGAATTATATCTGATACATTGAGATCTTTCATTGATGCAGGTCAGGTCCTAGTCTACATTGATGACGTCATGCTATTGAGCGACTCCGTAGGGGACGGCTTGTCTTTGCTCGATTCTGTTCTGGAGGTTTTAACAAAGGCGGGTTTCTCTATTAATTTAAGAAAATGCACTTTCCTTACCACTTGTTGGGGCTGTGATCTCGTCCCGTTTGAGGATAGTGTGTGGAGAGATAAATAATACTCTTCTTGATGGTCGTTGCTTCTATATTTAAAGATACTTAATTTTCTATTGAGTACAAGATGTCGGATCGCGACGCGACAATAATGCGTTGTGTCGTTCGTTCGCGCGTAATGATGGTGCAACCGATCCGTGCGGCCGCTGGAGTTGTACTGAGGCGCGGCGTCGGAGGCCCGCGGCGCGGGCGCGCTGCTGAGCCGCGCCGCCCGTGGCGAGCCAGCTACCCCTCTCCTCCCGCATCCCGCTCATGCGTGGTTGGGGCGTGAGGGCGCGCCAACAGGCTGCCCCCGTTGGAACTTGTTCCAAAGTCTGAAGTTGGCAGCAGGCAGAGCCTATTGTAGGCTCGTCGAAGCACTCCTGATGCAGTCTTGACGTCAGCGACACGTGTGATGCCGTCGGAGCCAGGGTGCAGGTTTATGATGCGGCCGAGTCGCCAATGGTTTGGTGGGAGGCGGTCATCCTTGACCACGACCAGGTCTCCCAGCTGCAGCAGCTCCTGTTCATGGCGCTGCCATTTTGCACGTTTCTGTAATTCTGAAAGATATTCTGTCTGATACCGGTTCCAAAAATGAGCCGCCAAGGCTTGTGCCCTTTTATATCGAGGCAAAGTACTGATCTGACTTTCTCTTTCTGTGTCCACCTGAGTGGGCAACATCATGATCGTTCGTCCAATTAAAAAATGAGAGGGAGTCAGTGGAGTCATATCGTTGGGATCAGAAGATAATGGAGTAAGAGGGCGTGAGTTTAAAATCCCTTCAATTTGAATTAATACTGTGTTTAACTCTTCGTAAGTTAAATGGGCTAAGGATAGAACCCTTTTAAGAAGAAATTTAACTGACTTAACGGCGCCTTCAGCTAAACCGTTGAAATGTGGGCTATAGGCAGGAGTGAATTTGAAGTTAATTGCCTGCTCTGCTGCACTTAAACTAATGTCATTACACCTTGATTTTAGAAAGGTTGAGAGTTCATTGTAGGCTCCCACAAAGTTTGTACCGTTATCAGAGTATATGTTGACAGGCCGACCTCTGCGAGCGATAAATCTATTTAACGCAGCTATAAATGCTTCAGTACTTAGATCAGTGACCAGTTCAACATGAACTGCCCTCACTGCCAAGCACACAAATATACAAATGTACGATTTTATAAGTTGGCAGCCCCTACCTTTTCTGTTGGCAATTAGAATAGGACCAGCATAATCGACAGCTGTGTTACTGAATGGATGCTCACTATGAACGCGTTCTTTAGGCAGATCCGCCATGATTGGCTGAATAGTTCTGCCGGCAAATCTACAACACTTATGACACTCATGTGTGATTTTTCTGGCAAGATTGCGACCGCCTATTACCCAAAATCTTTGTCTCATTCTAGCAAGCAGTAATTGAGGTCCTGCATGCATTAATAACGTATGATAATGTCTGAATAAAAGTTGGGTAACATAATGAGAAGCATGAATTAAAATAGGGTGTTTAACATCATAGGTATAATTTGAATTTGATAATCTACCTCCAACTCTTATTAAATTTTCATGCGACATGAATGGGTTAAGATTAAGTAACTGTGACCCTTTTAAAGACTGGCCTTTCTTTAATGTAGCGTATGCATCTGGAAACAGATCTAGTTGAATAAGTTTACATAAAAGCATTGTGGCTGAATTTAATTCAGAAATAGTCAGGAATGTAGTAGGTTTATTCTGAGGATACCTGCAGTTGTTTATGAAGCGTAATATGTAAACACGAACAAGATTGCACAGCACTTTAGTTTCTGGTAGGTTAGTGGGTATGGTATGGGTTTGAGTAGGCCATTGTGAATTTGGTTGTGTTAAAAATTGTGGTCCTGTCCACCATAGTTTAGAGTCTTTTAGCTGAGCAGCATTACAACCTCTGGATCCTATATCTGCTGGATTCATTTTAGTGGGAATGAAATTCCAATCCTTTGCATTGGTAGCATCAGTTATTTCGTTGATTCTATTGCGAACAAATGCTTTTAAAGATGACTTTGGTGTTCGTATCCAACCCAAGACAATTGTGGAGTCGCACCAGAACGTCCATGTATGTATATTTAATCTTAGAGCGTTTTTAACCTTTATTGCTAAGCGAACCGCTATTAGAGCTCCACTAAGCTCTAATCTTGGTATAGTCATGCCCTTCAGAGGTGCTACCCTGCTTTTAGCCATGACGAGATGGACCATAATGTTGCCATCCTTTGAGACTGACCGGATATAAACACAAGCACTATATGCTTGCAAGGAAGCATCGCTAAAGGTATGTAGCTCATAGCGTTCGGCTTGATCGCATAGAATGAGCCTAGGTATAATAATGCTGGTCAATTGTAACACTGATTTCAAAAAGTTCAACCACCTTTCAGTAAATTCAGATGGCAATGTATCATCCCACGCAATTTTTGAAGCCCACAATTCTTGCAAAATTGCCTTAGCCTGTAAGATGCATGGATTTACAAGACCTAATGGGTCAAAAACCTGTCCTACTGTTGACAATATAGATCGCTTACTTATTTTATTATTCGAAGGATCGCTAATCGTTGCGAAACTCAGAGTATCAGCCGTACAAGACCACCGCAGACCTAATGTTTTGGCATGATCATCATTGACCA
Organism: Polia nebulosa; assembly: GCA_951329385.1. Lineage (NCBI taxonomy): Eukaryota > Metazoa > Arthropoda > Insecta > Lepidoptera > Noctuidae > Polia > Polia nebulosa. Next base: position 18,255,729 of record OX589602.1, on the reverse strand, counting down.
GTTTGAGCAACTGATCATCAATTTCACCTTCATTTATACTGTTTAATATAGATCTGTTATTTGAACGCCATTTTCTTAAATGAAATTGACCTTTTTTTAATTCCTTGATGACTCCTTGACATATTTGTAGCAACTCTGCTTCTGAGTTGTGGCCCGAGATATAGTCATCTACATAGAAGTCATGTAATATTGTTTCACGTATTAGAGGAGAAGAACACTCTTCACCTAGTTGCACTAGACACCGTGTGGCCATATATGGAGCGGCTGCGGTGCCGTATGTTACAGTGTTAAGCTTATAAGTATCTACCTTGTGAGTGGCATCAAACCGCCACAAGATTTGTTGAAGGCAGCGTTGCTCAGGTGCTACCAGTACACAACGGTACATTTTTTCGCAATCTGATGTAACAACATATTTGTGTTGCCTAAATCGGATTAATATATCTATTAAACTGTCTTGGACTGTAGGACCTACATACTGTATGTCATTAAATGACAACTGTGATGTAGTCTTTGCTGACGCATCAAATACAACTCTTAGTTTGGTAGTTAAACTATCATCTCTAACTACACCATGATGTGGCATGAAATATGAACATTTATCAGTACTATGATTAGCTAAAGACATATGACCGAGGTCAATGTACTCTTTAATGAAATTTGAGTATTTTTCTTTGTATAACGAGTTACGTTTGAACTTTCTTTCTAAAGACTGAAGCCTTGATAAAGCTTGTTCGTATGAGTCGCCTAATGTTTCTGGCGACTGTTTTAAGCATCTGTAATGTCCGGCAAACTTTCGATTTGAATCTGTATGGAATCATATTCGCCATAACACTCTTCAATCTTTTGCAACCTGGCCCCAAGCTCACTGAGTTGAACGTTACTAGGCTTGTCACATGTGCACATTATTAACAGATATTTCTCAAACTGTGTAAGTTTAGCTTTATAAGAAGCACGTTTCTTTCTTAATTCTTTTAGGTTAAGCATTGCGAACAGTTAAATAACTTAAAATAATATTGAAATACCAAGCCGGAGGTAAATGCACAAGAAAACGTGAAACTCTCAAAGTAGGTAGGTAGGTGTAATGACAGCAGGTTATACTTAAATGCAAGCGTGCAGATACAGGCAAGAAGCGGGTAGGGTACGCTCGGACAGGCAAGCAGCCACGGTCGAACTTCAAAGCAAGGGCGTAGCCCCGGTGCAGGCGAAAACAGCAAGCACCGCGCGACACGTGGACGTGGCGTCGTTGCTGTCTCGGCTTTGGCGCAAGTCCTGTTGGAATGCGATAAAATAATGTTATTGAGGAATGTTATAATGTAAAACGAGTTCCTAGCTAGGGACGGGATAATCACAGTTTGTAATGAATTTACTAAAAATGTTTTTAAATGCTTTAATGAGAATCGCAAAAACTGTGTTCATGAAACGCAATGACCAACAAATTAATGACTGTTGATGGTATTATGGGATAATTATGCGATATCCACTTAATGAATTTAAACTTGGGAAGGAAACGCAATGATCAACAAATTAATGACTGTTGACGGTATTAGGGGATAATTAATGCGATATCCACTTAATGATTTTAAACTTGGGAAGATAATTGGAACGAACTCACAAGAATAATGCCCTCCAGGCGTGTCACCACGCGGGCCCGTGACAATGCCACGAGGCGCTGACTGCACGCTCGACGGACTTAAATCTCGACACGTTGAAACACGACGTGACGACGCGATGACTCGAACCACGGAGGCTGCCTTGAGGTTCCACGTTGTTTTTTCCAATTTTCTTCAATTATATCCGGCTCGAAGGACCAATGTTGGGGCTGTGATCTCGTCCCGTTTGAGGATAGTGTGTGGAGAGATAAATAATACTCTTCTTGATGGTCGTTGCTTCTATATTTTAAGATACTTAATTTTCTATTGAGTACAAGATGTCGGATCGCGACGCGACAATAATGCGTTGTGTCGTTCGTTCGCGCGTAATGATGGTGCAACCGATCCGTGCGGCCGCTGGAGTTGTACTGAGGCGCGGCGTCGGAGGCCCGCGGCGCGGGCGCGCTGCTGAGCCGCGCCGCCCGTGGCGAGCCAGCTACCCCTCTCCTCCCGCATCCCGCTCATGCGTGGTTGGGGCGTGAGGGCGCGCCAACACCACTGAAGTGGAGTATCTTGGGAGGACGATCAGTAAAGGTCAGGTCCGGCCGAGCGTACTAAAAATAGATGCACTAACCAAATCTCCAATTCCTAAAACCGTAAAACAAGTGAGGCAGTTTCTCGGCCTGGCCGGCTACTTTAGAAGATATATCCCAGGATACGCTACTAAAGTTGCCCCCATCGCTTCTTTGACTCGCAAAGATGTTAAGTTTCATTGGGGTAACGAGCAGGAGCGGGCGAGACAAGAAGTCCTCTCGATTTTGACTAGCGAGCCTGCGTTATTAATTTTTGATCCATCTTTGCAAACCGAGGTCCACACTGACGCAAGTTCGTTAGGATACGGCGCTGTATTAATGCAAACGGGAAAAGACGGACGTAGACATGCAGTAGCGTACTATAGTAAGGTGACTGTAGGCGCGGAACCCAGGTACCACTCCTATGAGTTGGAGACTCTCGCTGTCGTTAAGGCCTTGCAACATTACCGTCAGTACCTTATTGGTAAACACTTTAAAGTAGTTACTGATTGTAACGCCTTAAAGATGACTCAGCGTAAAAAGGATCTCCTGCCTAGGGTGGCACGCTGGTGGATGTTCTTACAAGACTATGATTTTACCCTCGAGTATCGAAAAGGTCAGTTTATGCCACATGCTGACTATCTCAGCCGTAATCCAGTCAATCTTTGTGCCGTACAAAAGCCAGCTAACTGGGCTCAAATTGCACAGGCCGCAGATGATGAAACAGTATATATTTATTTATTATTATTATTATTAATTTGCTTTACTATAAGTACAACCCAATAGGTGAGCAATCACGATTACTATTTTATGTCCCAAAGGGTTTTAGGCTAAGTTTATTACGTGTTTTTCATGACGAACACGGACATATTAATATCGAAAAAGTGCTTGATTTAATATTGAAACATTTTTGGTTTCCTAACATGCGCCAATTCGTCAAGAAATATATAGGTCATTGTATTGTTTGCTTAACACACAAAAAGGTGCCTCGTGCCCCTCTACAGCCAATTGTATCGTGGACGAAACCCACAATACCTTTTGATACAGTGCACGCGGATGCACTTGGCCCGCTACCCGAATCTAATGGGTACAAATACATACTTATTATAATCGACGCTTTCACGAAATATTGTTTCCTGTATTCTATGTATAAACAAGAAAGCGCGGAACTAAAACGAGCATTTACTAACGCGGTGTCGATTTTTGGTACTCCACGAGTAATAGTATGTGATAGGGGCAGAATGTTCGACAGTGCCGACTTTGGCGAATGGGCAGCTAATTTTGGTATTCAGATACATTTCATAACGCCCGAAATGCACCAAGAGAATGGCCAAGTGGAACGGTATTGTCGAACAGTGCTGAACATGGTTAGGATAGATGTAAATTATAGACACGAATCCTGGTCGAATGTAATCTGGCGACTACAGCTGGTACTGAACATTAATAAGCAGAAAAGTACTCAATGCTCAGCATTGAATCTGCTTATCGGTTGTGACACGACTACCCCTGCTATAAATGCTCTTATCAGAGATATAACTGTAGACGGTTCCACACCGAATCGCGAAGCTTGGCGTGAAATTAGACGACAAAGGGCTGAGAATCTATTGGCTCAAAATCAGGTTAACCAAGATGCGCGTGTCAATAGAAGTAGAAAGGCACCTAGAGCCTTCGCTGTGAACGATCTGGTTTTTGTAATTAAATCATCTCAAACGGCTAATAAACTTGACAGTGGCATCCGGGGTCCATATCGCATTATAAATGCTCTGCCAAATAGTCGATATGAATTACGGCTTCTGGCGGGCTCTTACGGAAAAACTACACAGGCAGCCGCGGAATATATGATACCGTGGCGAGGCGAGTGGACCCCCGAGACCTGTGCAGCTTTTTTTGAATGTAAGAATATTCGTTTTTATTTTTTTATTTTTGCTTATCATAAAGTTTCTTTGCTATGTGTATATTCTTAAAAGATGTTCGCTATGCCTGCTTATATACATTATGTGGATATCAGGGTAATCTGTATCAAACTCTTATAAGGCCTTGTGTGGCGTTGAGTTGACCGGAAAAACAGACAAGTACTTTTGTGCTGTAATGTACATGTAAGACCTGGATGGCTTCGGCATAAGGCATTGCACTATGTTGTTTTCGAGTAAGGCCTTGTGTGGCATCGAAATAGCGTCCCATTTACCTCGTGTAAGGCCTTGTGTGGCAACGATATGTGTGACATTAATTTCATTTAAAAACCCTGGGGTGACATTAGAGTAGTGTCCCATTTGCGGCGTATAAGGCCTTGTGTGGCATCGCTCATTTATTTCATGAAACATAGGTAGGTAACGTGTTGAAACGTATAAAAGCGCATAGTGACATCTTGGCCCATACGACTCTAAAACTAATGATGAACACAATGTATGTTAGACCTAACGTGATTGTATTTGCCCCCAGGTTATGAGGATTCGGTTGTTGAGACTGCTTCAGAGCCAGAGCAAAGACCATCTACAGAGAGCATCGAGGACGCTGCTCTGTCAGGAGAAGCCGTGTTAGCTGCAACTTCAGAGTAGAGGGAGCTACGAGTGGTCAGCCCTATATAAGCCAACGGAAACCAGCGCGCTCCCCTTTTTTCGCCGACAGACGTGCGCTCGTGAACATCGACTTAGGATTCCGTGTCAAATAATTTTGTTAATAATATTTTTGTGAATTTATTAAAAACTTTTGCTTGTGCTTAATTATTTTTTTTTTAATTAAAATCGAGTTAAATTCCTAAAATTTCCATATATTAAGCATGTAAAAACAGTAGGTGAAAAAGCTAAAAAAAACTTCTTTGCGTTGACGAGGATTTGCAAGGCTATGTGATATATTTGTAATTGTGGGTATTTATTAGGCTTAAGTTATTGTACCTACGTGACAAGCCGCGCGCCAGTCTCCGAATAAAGATTCTGATGCTGCTTTCAAAGACTATTAGTAAGGTCCATGTTTTATTGTGCTCCCGATAGCTCCAGTAGTTCATATATCTTTCAGTGGCGACGAGGACAGACGATTATACGCATAATTCGTGCAATAGCAAGTAAATAAGGAACAAAAACATCAATTAACCAGAGAATCTTCAGGAGTATTTAAATCCGGGTTTGACCCTCCCTCCTTATTCCTGGTAGTCGCCTCTGGTGAGACTTAACCAGAAATGTCGATCGGTAAAATTGCAGAGTTCATAGTCCACAGTGACGATTGGCGGTTATACGTGGAACGTTTATAACAATATTTTTTAGGTAACAAGATCCCAAACGAATTACAAGTGCCTACATTAATAATAGTGATGGGGGCGGAGTGTTGTTAATTTGTGTACACCGGTTAAACTTAAAAGTAAAACGTTAGCACATCGTTGACGTCATGGAAAAACACTTGCAACCAAAACCAAGTGAGTTGGCGGAGCGGTGCAAGCTTCAATAATGGAAACAGAAAGAAGATGAAACCATATCGGATTACGCGACTATCTTGAAGAAAATGTCCATAACATGTGAATTTGGACATTTTGAATTCAGAATTTTGAATTCGAATTTATCAGAACACTACAACGTGGATATGGACGTGCTTCAAATAAAAAAAATCCAATGAAGTGATGGCGCGGAGAGCGATGAGGTAATATTTGTAGATGTTTGTAAATTATCAGCGACGCAGTGTAGTCCTATTTATATCGAACTGTATGTAAACGGTATTGATATTGATATTTTAGCTTCGACATCGATAAACAATTTACAGCAGTTACATAATAATCTCTGCCACCCGGGTGTTAGGTACTCGAATGGTGCATTGGGTGAGATCGAAAAACCTTCCTTTCTCTGTCGAGGATGTGAGGCGTGTTACAGCTGCATGCCCTACCTGTTTAGAGATAAAACCGAGATTTATGCGATCATCTGGCACTTTGATAAAAGCGACAGCACCTTTAGAAAGGCTTTCAATAGATTTCAAACGTCCTTTGCCAAGTTCGACGCCGAATAAGTATATCCAGACAGTAATTGATGAGTTTTCCAGATTTCCGTTTGCCTTTCCTTGCTCTGATTTGAGTGGCAGTAATGTAAAGAAGAAGTTGACTGCATTATTTGCAATTTTTGGAATACTAACCTACATCCATTTCGACCGGGGATCTAGTTTTATATCTGCTGAAGTGAAAAGCTTTCTACACAATCTGGGCGTAGCCACGAGCTATACGACTCCGTATAACCCACAGGTTAATGGTCAAACAGAGAGGTACAATGGTATGTTATGGAAAACCATTCAACTAGCTTTGAAGACTCTTAATCTACCCATTACAGCCTGAGAAAACGTCCTAACACAGGCCTTACATTCCGTTCGTTCATTACTTTGCACGTCTACTGGGTTTACACCCCATGAAAGAATGTTTTCCCACCCGAGACGATCGTCAAATTGGCAATCGATGCCTACCTGGTTAGCTGAAGGTAAGAAAGCTCTGCTTAAAAATAATGTAAGATCGAGTAAATATGATCCGATAGTTGATGAAGTGGATTTATTGGAGGTCAATCCGCCACATTCCCATGTTCGGTTATCGAATGGAAGAGATGTGGTTGTGTCCAATAGACAGTTGGCGCCATCTGCTGAAAATGCACATAATGCAACTGAATTTGAAGAGCTTGTAATAGACTAAATTTATGTAACTCTATGGTTGTCATTGTAGTGCTGTGTGTCAAATAATATTGTACGCTGATTTCTTGTCTAATAAACCCTATATTATTCTGGGATGAATTATTTATCAATAACTAAGCATATTACAATTTATTAGACAAGAAATATGGACAAGTATTTGCGTCCTGAAAGGTTTGAAGTAGATCCCTCCTCCGAAGGAGATCTGTGCCCTCAGTGGACCCATTGGAAACAGACGTTCCAGAACTTTCTAAATGCCATCGAGACTCCCGAAAAACTTGTGTCTACCGAGGTAAAGTTCCAACTACTGGTAAATCATTTATCTCCAGCGCTATATACCCATGTTAGAGGATGCGCTACATACGATACTGCGATTCAGAAGCTCAATGACATTTTCATAAAACCTTCTAATGAAATTTATTCGAGACACCGCTTAATGAAAAGAATTCAGCAGCCGGGAGAACCCGTTCATCAGTATTTGCAGGCGCTGAAAGTATTGTCAAAGGAATGTAATTTTAAGGAGGTGACCGCCGAGCAAAATGAAAGTGAGTACGTGAGAGATGCTTTTATAAGTGGTCTTGTCTCACCTGCCATTCGCCAGAGACTTCTTGAATATCGTACTCTCTCCTTAGACATGTCATATGAACAAGCGCGATCGCTCGAGTTAGCTCAGATACACAACGAAGCTTACCAACAAGGAAGTGCCTCTTTAGTCAACTCTGTTACTGCTACTCCGAGTACAATGAATACTCCAACGAGTTCCGATGATGTCATAGCCGTAACTCGTAACTCATCGGCCAAACAAGATACGTGTTATTTTTGGAAATAAACGACATCAAAGGCGAAATTGTCCCGCTGCTGGTAGTACATGTCTATCGTGCGGTAGAAGAGGACATTTTTCTAAAGTGTGCAGAAACAAATCTCAACAAAATGCTGCAATCTTCACCGATGATAACTCTAAGGAAACTTTGTCATGTATTACATCCGCCGCTGCCAGTGATCTGAGTAAAGCTACTGTACAAGTTGTAATAAACAACAATATCCTAGCACGAGCTCTTATCGACACAGGCAGCACTGCTAGTTTCATCGACAAAAAGTTGATCGATTACTATAAGTTACTGAAGATACCATGTGAGCAAAAGATCACAATGGCCCAGTCAAACCTTACATCTCAAGTAACGGGCTTATGTCCTCTGACGCTAGAACTACGAAACCAGAAACTTAACGTCAACCTATTGATCATGGATGGTCTCTGCTCAGATGTGATACTAGGCCACGACGTACTTAGAAAATATGAGGGTCTAGAAATTAATTTTGGAGGACAGAAGCCGTTTTCAAAGATTTGCGCTGTAGCACAGGCTAATGTTGAACCTGTGAGTCTATTTAATAATTTGTTGCCCTTTGATAAACCTATTGCAATCAAATCGAGGAGGTACTCCGAGGCTGATTCACATTTTATTGAAGATGAAATACAAAAGCTTTTGTCGGACGGCGTTATTGAGCCGAGTCATTCACCATGGAGAGCCCAAGTTCTTGTTACATCAAGTGAACATCATAGAAAAAGAATGGTGATTGATTATTCTCAGACTATTAATAGATTTACGCTGTTAGACGCCTTTCCACTCCCTTTAATCGACGATATTGTGAAAAATGTTGCTAAGTATAAGGCATTTAGCAAAATTGATTTGAAAAGCGCCTATCATCAATTCGCAATCAAAGAAGATGATAAACAATACACAGCTTTTGAAGCATGTGGAAACTTATATCAATTTAGGCGCATTCCATTTGGAGTCACGAATGGAGTGGCAGCATTCCAACGAGCTATCAAAAGCATCATAAAGAATGAGAAACTAAAGGTATTTACATATATTTGGATGATATAACTGTTTGTGGCATAGATCAAGCCGACCATGATGAGAAACTACGTAGATTCAAAGAGGTAGCCACTAGATACAATTTGACACTTAACATTGGTAAAAGTGAATTTTCAAAAACCGAAATTAATTTACTAGGGTATAAAATTTCCAGTGGGATGATTAAACCCGATCCAGAGCGGCTGCAACCCCTCTTAGAAATGCCGGTTCCTGCTGACTCTGCCACCCTGAAGAGAGCTTTGGGTATGTTTGCACATTATGCCAAATGGATCACGAATTTCTCCGCAAACATATATCCACTTGTTATTAATGAATCTTATCCTATGACAGACGAAGCTGTAAATGCATTCAAATCAATTAAAACATTTTTGGGGGCCGAGTCACCCGCGTCCGTAGGAGTATACCCATTGAGTCCCTACACGTGGTCCCCGGGTGGTGCTAATCAGGTGACAAACTGGTGGTAGGTTTCGACCGATGGCTTGCGACCACCCACTGGGCAAAGACATACCGCCAAGTGGCCTGGCCGTGTGCCGGTACGATGCTCAGTGTAGCCAATCCAGAGGAGTTGGGTCGAAATAGTTGTTCCATTGCAGGCAGACCAACCGGGCTCGCGCTGATGTGAATGTATCGGGAGACTAGTCGCGGAGGGTAGCGGGATCCGAGGCACGGTGCGCCGCTGGCCGACCGCAGTTAGTTGGGGGCCCAAGTAGTGTACTAGCCACACACGAAAGGCTGCCCCGCCAACTGACGAAAAATCCCGGAATGCACCATCGTGCTGGTTGGCGACCAGATGAGAGGGCCCGATGGACATTCCCGGGGGGGCTCGGGCGTCCCCGCAGTCTCCAGACTAGTCCCCCAATGATACCGTCCTGTCAGTGCGTGCCTGAAGGTAGCCAGCATGGAACCTCATTTCACTTCCTTCTCCTCTCCTTCCTTCACTCTTTTATTCATGAAAAAAGGAACTAAAAAGAAAAAAGCTGTACAGCGGCAGCACTCCCTCTCACACAAAGTGCACCTTTCTAACATTCGAGGTCTGCACTCAAATCTCGCCGCAGTCCACCACCACCTAGAGACTGAGAAACCAGCTCTCTTATTCCTTTCGGAGACGCAGATCGGATGTCCGTCTGACGTGGCGTACCTATCTTACCCAGGGTTTACCCTGGAGCACAATTTTAAGCCACGCGCTGGTATATGCATGTACGCCCGGGACGACATCTGCTATCGGCGTCTCCGTAACCTTGAGGACTCCAGGTTCTCTACTCTTTGGGTCCTAGTGGACACAGGCCTAGATAAAATTGTCTACGCCTGTGTCTACCGTTCGCACAGCGGTGATCTGGAGACAACTGGGCTCACACAACATCTGAGTAAAGCGGCGGATGTGGCTCAGCAACGGTACCCTTCTGCCCAATTAGTGTTACTCGGGGACTTCAACGCCCACCATCAGGAGTGGCTCTTCCCATACCAGTACACAGACCATGCTGGACAAGAGACGTATAAGCTAGCGCTGGCGTTAAATCTTACCCAGCTGGTCCAGGGGGCAACGAGGGTGCCGGATGTTGATTCGCACACAGCCAATTGCTTGGACCTTCTGCTGACAACAGATCCAGACCGTTACTCAGTGTCGATTTCTTCACCATTAGGTACTTCCGACCACTGTCTGGTGAAATCTGTATCCGTCTACTCCCCGCCCGATCCTAGCCCTAGAGGCACCAGGCGGGTTTGGCGATACAGGTCAGTAGATTGGGATGGCATGCGATCTTTCTTCGCATGTTATCCTTGGGGGCCCACTTGCTTTTCTTCGACTGATGTTTCGTCGTGCGCGGACGCCGTGACGGATGTGTTGCGGCGGGGAATGGAGTACTACATTCCATTCTCTGACGTAACAATGTCTGGCGGGGCTCGACCATGGTTTGGTGCCGAGTGCAATCGCGCTGATGCGCTTAAACACGCGGCCTACCTAGCATGGGTCGATGCTCGGACGCGTAAAGCGAGTGACGTGAGTCGGAAGAAGAGAGCCTTCAACAGGGCTGCCAAGTTCTGCAAGAAGGTGTTGCGGAAGGCTCGGTTTGACCACATTGGCCGAATTGGGAACAAACTTGCTTCTTACCCAGCTGGTAGTAAGGCGTTTTGGTCCCTGGCTAAGTCGGTTGAATCGAACTTCTGCCGCCCCTCACTACCTCCACTGCTGAAACCCGACGGGTCGCTGGCCCACTCCGCTGAGGAGAAAGCAAGCTTGTTTGCCTCTCTGTTTGCGGAATCTTCGCGTCTAGATCCTGGTGGCGCGAGGCCCCCTGGTACTCTTGGTGGATGCGAGTCGATTATGTCAGACATTCGCATTCATCAGAAGGATGTCCGGAGGGTACTGCATAACCTGGACGTGAACAAGGCTAGTGGTCCCGACGGGATACCGGCAATTGTACTGAGGACTTGTGCGCCTGAGTTGTCTCCGATCTTGACACGCCTATATCGCCTTTCGTTTGAGACTGGAAAAGTGCCGATGGCTTGGAAGCAAGCTAACGTGCAACCCGTACCCAAGAAGGGTAGTCGAGCTGACCCAGCAAATTACAGGCCCATCTCGGTAACTTCCGTTCTCTGTAAGAGTATGGAACGTATACTGAATGGTAAGCTCCTAGCATACCTAGAAGCTAACGATATCCTAAGTGACCGACAATACGGCTTCCGCCGAAATCGGTCAACAGGAGATCTTCTAGCGTATGCCATTCACATCTGGAGTGAGGCCATCGACAAACAAGGGGAAGCCCTTGCGGTCTCCCTTGATATCTCGAAGGCCTTCGACCGGGTCTGGCACGACAGCTTAATTGGCAAGCTTCCTTCCTTCGGTCTGCCCGCTGGATTGTGTGATTGGATAGCTGATTTCCTGAGGGATCGGTCTATCCGAGTAGTCATAGATGGCTGCTCGTCCGGACTGCTGGCTATTAATGCCGGTGTTCCTCAGGGGTCGGTGCTCTCGGCAACATTGTTTTTGCTGCATATTAACGATCTGCTAAAACCCGGTACCTTTGGGTATGCAGACGACAGCACTGTTGCCGAGAGATACGTGCCGGACGCACGAGTTAGTGGGTCTCAGGTCCGGTCTCTCCGAGAGGCTATGGTTGGGCGCTTGAACTTGTCCTTGCAGGCTGTCTCAGAATGGGGCGATGCCAATCTGGTTAAGTTCAATGCTGCTAAGACCCAGGCGTGTCTTTTTTCTGCTAAAAAGAGCCAATTTCACCCGGCTCCATCTTTCCGAGGTGTAACCGTGCCGATAACCGACCGACTTGATCTTCTTGGTGTTACTTTAACATCTACCCTCAATTTTGGTCCCTTCATAGAGGCTAAGGCTCAAGTGGCTGCCAAAAAGTTGGGGGTCCTCGCAAAGGTGAGACGATACTTCACGCCGGAACAGCTGCTCCAACTCTATCAAGCGCAAGTCCGATCGTGTATGGAGTACTGCTCTCATCTTTGGGACGGATCTGCAAGATACCAGCTTGATGCCCTTGAGTCAATTGAGAAACGAGCCAAGAGGATCATCGGCAATGATAGACTCGTTGAGTCAAAACTCCAAAGTCTTGAACATAGACGCCGAGTTGCTGGCCTGTCGGTTTTCTATCGATTACATTTTGGGGAGTGTGCGACGGAATTGCATGATTTGATTCCGCCAAGCCCGTTTCATCTAAGGACCACAAGACGTACGGCGAAGTGCCACCGGTTCATGGTGGACATCCCATCCATACGCACAAAGCGTTTTGAGAAAACATTCATTGCACGTACAGCTAGAGAGTGGAATTCTCTACCGGAGTCTGTGTTTCCTGTAAGATACAACCTGGGAGTCTTTAAGTCAAGAGTGAATAGGTTACTTCTAGGCAAGCGTGCTCCATCTTCGACCGCATCATCGCTTAACATCAGGTGAGATGGTGGTCAAACGCGAGCCTATCAAACATAAAAAAAAAAAAAACAGAAATAGCAAAAGCCGCTATCAACATAATAGACAGTAAAATACCCCTGATAGTGGAGACAGATGCATCCGACTACGCTTTGGCGGCGACTTTGTCTCAAGAAGGAAGACCAGTTGCTTTTTTTCCACGAACTCTCTCAAATAGCGAAAAGAACCAGCCCGCTATAGAAAAGGAAGCCGCTGCCATCGTTGAAAGTTTGAGAAAATGGAGACAATTCTTGATAGGTCGTAATTTCAAATTGATAACTGATCAAAGATCTATTGCATTTATGTTTGATCAAAAACTTAGACATTCCAAAATTAAAAATGACAAGATACAGCGATGGAGACTAGAACTATCCAACTTTAATTTCGACATCGTATATCGCCCAGGAAAGGAGAATGTTGTAGCAGATACTCTATCTCGAGTTAATAATATTTTAGCTTCGACATCGATAAACAATTTACAGCAGTTACATAATAATCTTGGCGCCATCTGCTGAAAATGCACCTAATGCAACTGAATTTGAAGAGCTTTCACCCGAACAGGAGCCGACTGATGTGGGAGAGCCTGAAGACGTACCATGCAGCTCTGCTGATGAAAGGCAAGTTCCGGCTTCAAGCGCACACGAGCGTGAAGGCCCGCGCCGCTCTACCAGAGACCGCCGACCACCGAGTTACTTTGGGGATTACATCACAAATTAGGTTGGGGAGAATGTAATAGACTAAATTTATGTAACTCTATGGTTGTCATTGTAGTGCTGTGTGTCAAATAATATTGTACGCTGATTTCTTGTCTAATAAACCCTATATTATTCTGGGATGAATTATTTATCAATAACTAAGCATATTACAGAGCTTTCACCCGAACAGGAGCCGACTGATGTAGGAGAGCCTGAAGACGTATCACGCAGCTCTGCTGATGAAGGGCAAGTTCCGGCTTCAAGCGCACACGAGCGTGAAGGCCCACGCGGGCCCACGCCGCTCCACCAGAGAACGCCGACTGCCACAGACTATATAGAGATGCTGACCGCCGAGTTACTTTGGGGATTACATCACAAATTAGGTTGGGGAGAATGCAATAGACTAAATTTATGTAACTCTATGGTTGTCATTCTAGTGCTGTATGTCAAATAATATTGTACGCTGATTTCTTGTCTAATAAACCCTATAATATTCTAGGATGAATTATTTATCATTATCTAAGCATATTACAATGATGCAACGCATTCTAATGTTTTTGCAGTGTTTGGCAGCAAATGTATCGAGTCAGCCATCTCTGCAAGTTTCGCTGAGGTAGTCAAAGTGTATTATCTATGGATAGTCAATACTACAATAAAATTCTCAGCTTCATTTTCAATGATTGAATGAATTGAATGTTTCAATGATTCCACATAGTGTCTAGTTGCGTAGACAGTTGAGACACAAAACTACACCAACTTTACGTCACATTATCCAATATGAATCAATTTGCGAATAATTAAAACAGCCACTGAACTTCACTCGAAACAGTCCCACCAAAAATTCTTTTGCAATAATTGACAGACTGATACTTGCCAGTGAATTGATCGATATTCTATCAAATAATTCCTCCTAAATAGTGCCAATTTTTAATTAAAAACAGTTGTGGAAGTATGTAGTGAAAAAAATAAATGTGTAATATAAACTCTAAAGACTTGGCTTAAAGGTCTTGTAACCAAACCATTAAACAAAAAGGCACTACCCATAGTAACCAGTGCTGCCAGACGGTTACATTTCTTACATTTTTCATAACTTTTGACCCCTTCGTGTAACACGTAAACTGTACTTTTTATATTTAGGGCAATTTTCGTTGAGAATAACAAGATTAGTAATACTAGATTTTTATTGCAAACAGTTCATGAACGCATCCAAATTAAACTTACCTAAAACTGGCGCTTCTAAAAAGTATTTCACTCCGTATCAAACTCAGAGATGGATCTGAATGGAACGTGCCATGACAAAATGAAACGTATTTTGAATGAATTAGAACTTGATTTTGCTTGAGCGTAAGCGCTCACGTTTCCTATTTAGCGAGTTCGCCCCATTCGCGGTTTCGTAGCTACCTAGCAAGAAAAAGAAAATAAACGTGGCTGTTCGTGATTTATTTTGTTTCGTTGTGTTATTCTTTGTTGTCGTTCAACCATGAGAAAAGAGCGTGAGACATTAAAAACTGACAATTTCGAAAACTTCGCTTTGATTTTTTCAAATTATTTAAACTTCAATCTTTTTCTTCAAATATCTACTAGACAAAAAACTTTGGTTTTAATTCTAGCATACACCTACAACCCTTACCCGTGTCCCGGTGCGTGTTTCGCGTGCCCGACACCGGGTTTAAGTACATTAAAAAAAAAAAAACTTTTTTATTGTTTTTACCCACAGTGTAAAATTTTTGTTTAGCGAAATATTTTAGTAACTATATTCCGTTAGCCCGCGAGGAGACGAATCTTTTGACACCGCATACTTGAGCCTACCTACCACAAAACGTCAAAAAATTCTGACATCAATTTACATCCGACCCCAAAAACACCTAAATCTAAAAAAAAAAGAATAGGGAATAAGCATCATATTTTTTTATTTGTTCAATTAAAGACTTATTATTTATAGTGAACAACTATGAAGGAATTTTCAAAATATCATCTTCAGCTACGAAGTTAGAAAGCTTTAAAGTTGATAATTAGAAAGAGAAGTCCGACGTATTTTTTGACGTCAAAGGACATAACGCCCATACAACCGCCATAGAAAACAGCGTTTTCGAGAGAGGGACAGATCTATTTGTTTAAAATTGTTATCTCGTTTAATTTTCAATCAATTTTGATTCTACTTTTACTGTTCGTACTCATCGATAAACCGGATAACAAATATTTTTTTCATGCATATTCCATATTACGTAACTTTTGCAGTAATCATTTCAGGCAACGAAACGTAACTTACGACTCAAGGACCCTGGCAACACTGCTACTAACCATAACCAAGTACCTTTTAGCAAAGAACCGTAAAGTACTCTGTACTCTTTGGAAGAACAAACTATTAGGTACGTGGTTCCCTCTATATTATATTACTCTTTGGTACGTGGTTAGCTTGCTAAGTTGCTACTAATCAAGCTACTATTATAAATAGTTATCTGTGTACGTTGGTGTACGTCATGTACGTGGTACGTGGCTTGAGCCAAGGAGAAGGAATTTCTAGCGCCTGAGTGAAAAGAATATCAAATTTTATATAAGTGAACATATTGCACATCTTTTGGTAAACAACAATTTAAGAAATAAATGTAAACAATAATAGAACTTCCTTTTTATACAAATGGCACCCAAACGAAAGAAGTTAGGGCGACCGCCTGGGCCCAAAACTAAGAAACAGCAAACACTTAACAAAAACCTCATGAAAAACAGTTCGTATGGTGTTGTGATTATGAAGAAAGAAAAAGATTTATCTTCTCCTACAGATGTTGAATACGTCTGTAACGTTTGCAATAAGAATTTCAAAACAGGAAAGCAATTATTGATACATCATAAACGGTGTCGCGCTATAGGATATACTGAAATGGTATTTTCAAAGGTAAACAAAGTATTTGACATATCTATTTTACATTCAAAGATCACACTAAATAGATAAGTAGGCGCTTGATATTATTGCTTATTGAAAAGAAAATAACTACGTAGTTACTCATGTAGCACTTTTGAAAATGTATAAAACCATTTACCTTTCAATAGATGTGCAAACCACTAGTAAGTTTTATTTAGAAAGTTAATTGCTTGACAGGCATTAAACACTAAAAGTGGTGCCTCTTTCAGAAAAGCCATTTATTAAGAGTTAAGTTAAAAAATGACAGAACTGATGTCTTAATAAAGCTTATTCAATTTCTTGTCTCATTATCTGTTGCATTTTCAGGCAGCATACAGTTGCAAGGAATGTCCTAAAAAGTTTAGGTTTAAGAAAAGCTTCTCAGAGCATCTTCAGAAAGAGCACTCCAAGCTACCCAACAGTGTTTCTTGTGATAAGTGCAATGTCTGCTGTCCAGATAAGAAAACTTTGATTGATCACATCAAGAATGTTCATGAGAGAGACGTTTTTTCATGTCTACACTGCAAGCGAACATTTGTCCGGCGCTCTCATGTGCTTCGGCATATGGCACAGAGTGGATGTGATGGACAAGGACAATCCTCATTTAGTTGTGAAGTAAGTTTTGTAACCTATTAAATCCTAGTAATATTATTAATGTAGAAATCTGTGTGTCTATAAGTTACAAAATCATGCCTTAACAGGTTAATGAATTTGGAACATGGGTATGGAAGCCGCTCATAAACATTTAACTTTATACTTTGATGATGTGTTAAATAATGCAACTATTTATTGCATACAGCTAAATATTGACAAAATTACTTTTTGTCAGTTGTGCTTTTTAATACCTTAGATCAGGGGTCTCCAAACAACGGCCCGCCAGTGCCATCAATCCGGTTCGCAACAGCTTAAGACTAGTGTCATCAATCTGGCCCGTGACAGATAATGTCTTATTGTTGCTACTATTGCTGTGATAAGTAGAAGAAGAAAACACAGAGTGATAATTACTCAGTTTTATTTACTTGCAAGGTAAAACTTAACAACAGAAATGATTATGCAGAAAACTTAACTTAACACGTCAGGCCCCTCGCATCGCCATAACAATAGGTTTTTAATTGTGTCTGCTAATGAGGGACTTGACACGTTAAGTATCTAAGGGCTAGTTTCACCGTACCATGTTAGTTAGTTTAATCTTATGTTAAAATGTTAATGTGACATTAAGCATAGCGAGCG
The DNA here is from genome assembly GCA_951329385.1 of Polia nebulosa. NCBI lineage: Eukaryota > Metazoa > Arthropoda > Insecta > Lepidoptera > Noctuidae > Polia > Polia nebulosa. The sequence goes on along the minus strand of OX589602.1, from coordinate 18,238,301 downwards.
TTTCACCGTGCGCTAATCCATGATTAAATGCCTTATCGAAGTTAAATTTAATTGCTGCCCTAGAGGTCCGTTAAATTGCTAACCGACATTAAATGCAGTAGTCAAAATCATCGAAATGGAAGGAGCGTAGAACTTTATTGTACTTATCAATTACAAGAAAAATCTGACAACACTAACACAGTACACAAGCATACATATTATAATTTAATAATATACTTATATAAAATTATACTCATATATAATAGCATACGGGCTTTTACAAAGCTTTCAGCCTTATTTTTATGGGTGTTTCTTTTGATGTTGTCCCAGCAAGATGTTAGTTGGTCAGCATTTCTATTAGCAAAGTTGCTCAAGGAATTGAATTCCTCAGCTAAAGCTTTCCATCCTTCATTTTAGGCTACCGTTGTGACAGTATCACTTTTTTTTTTATTTTCTACAATTTCTTCATGCTTTGAAATCAAGCTAATTAAAATTTCTTTCTCATTCCATGAGAAATGAGCTCTGTCCGCCGAGCCGCGAGGTGTCGCGGCAGCGGAGTTTCGCCCCGGCGGCGGCGGTTCGCCTCCTCGCGCCACTCATAGAGGTGCGCGAGGATCTTTGCCTCCAGATCCCATGGCGACAGTCTGGCAAGGAGGCTCACCGCCTCACAGGAGATTGTGCGGTATCCTCAGATCATGCGAATGGCCATGACCCTTTGGGACGCGTTCAACCGGCGAGCTGGTCGCCGCCTCAAGGAACGCGCCCACACCGGTACCCCGTAAAGGGCCATGGACCGCACGGTCCCCGCGTAGAGCCTTCGGCAGGCGTTTGGACCCCTCAGATTGGGCAGGAGCCGCTTCAAAGCGACCCCGGCCCTGTCCAGTCTGGGAGCCAAACGTCGGAAGTGCTCGACGAAGTTCCACCGGCTGTCGAGGACGAGTCCCAGGTACTTCATCGTGAACCCCTCCTACCGTTATCTGGGAACCCGCCGGTAGCGCATTCCGAGGACCATGAAAACACATGGCCTCGGACTTGTGCAATGTCACCTCGAGGCTCAGTTGCCGGATCCTCTCCACGATTGTCGCAACACCGCGTGTCATGAAACAAAGATTGCTGCGATTTCAGTCTGCGCTTCAAAACTTAAAATTTTTCCGTTCGCAAACTTCATGTATTAATGGAGTAATTTTGAAGATGTTTCGATTCATAGTGTCGTTTAATGTTATATTCTTTGAGAATTAAACATAGCGCCTTATTACTGGACTTAAATCACAAAATACTGAGTTCCATTTATCTTTGAACGGGAACCACTGTACTTTAGCGTCGGTCGCGTTTTTATAGTAGGTATTTTTTTTGGGAACAGGATACCCTTTTTAGTGTAAATTTGAAAACCCCAAAGTGCGGAAAACCATAGGGGCATATAATTTTTTTCGAAATCGGTGAAAAATTAAGGGTAAACAAGATCACGTGACGGGTCTAAGTCTATTTCTAAGCAATAATACGGTCAATGACATGTTCAACGTTAAGATTAAAACCTCAAATGTTGAAGGTCAAGGTCAGGGCAGGTTAATCGCATTTTTTATTTTATTATAATGAACCTTCTAACCTAACCTGCCCGAGTCGGGGTGCCCTAAGTCCCGATGTATGTATGCATGTCGATGGAGCCCCGTGTCGACGGACTTCTGAGTGGTTTATAAAAAAATAACCACGAAGGGGATGGCGGGGTCTGTTCGCTCGCTTCGCTCGCTCTCTTGACCCCGCCATCCCCTTCTAACCTAACCTGTCCGAGTCGGGGTGCCCTAAGTCCCGAGCTCGCTTCACTCGCTCTTGCACCCTAAATTGTCATTGTCATTGCTCAATAGAGTCCAACACTTGCACGACACTTAGCACTTCAGGATCGGGAGGTGAGCAGCAGAACACGAAGAAAGGGACTTCGGGGACCCAGTGGTCTCAATCAATCTTAGTTACAAACAGGAGTACGATAGACGCTCTCGACTGTGAAAACATACGACAAGTAACAACTGTCAAACGTTTTTTTCGCGGTAATTATAATTACATTCGATTACGTTTCGTTACTCATGATCTCTATAGTAAATAAAAAATAGTGCAACTTTTTTAAATTTAATTTTATTATATTGTCAATTTGTCTAAACGTAAAACGAAACGACCTAGGAATGAAATTTGTAAATTATCTGTGGCAAAATGTCAATTTTATTAAGAAAATATGTAGAATTTTCTGAAACTTTCGATTTTTTTTTTCTCAAAAACTAGACGTCTCCGCAGTGTAATATTTTACGAAAGTGTTTTACTTAAATAGATGTGCAAGCAGTAAAATTGTGAAGCCCCGCACGAACCGACGCTAAAGTACAGTGGAGCCGAAATAGATAGTACATAGTACAGTACATGATATCAATACTCCCCACTAGATGTCGTTAAGTGTCACAATACACATTAATAATTGAAATGCAAAAAAAGCGTATGTTTGCTTAGGACGCGCACTTGGCGACTATTCTAGAAATATAGTTAAGGGCAGAAAAAATAAAACCCTTGAAACATACTGAAAAAATCAGTATGCCCCTAAGGCTTCAAAGTTTGGAGACCCCTGCCTTAGATAAAGAATTTCACCAAACATTGTTTAACAATACTCTTATTTTACCTCTACTGTGTGTTAAAATGGAGCAGAAATAAGTAGAAAGGAGTATTCTAAATGATTTAGTAGCAATTACACATAAAATTGCCTTTGACTTCAATACTATATAAAAATGGTTGTCTCCAAAATTGGCCATTGCACCCAATAAAGAATATCAATCAGCATATCATAGACTATAGTTTATAGTTCAATATATTCTTATTGTTTTTATTTTACTTTTTTTAAATTTCTACACAATGTACACACAATGGCAAAAAAGAGTCGGATGCGGTAGCGGAAGCCTTCCATGGTGTTTGCGTAGCGTCCAAGGGACTGAATCTGAGATTGGAATCATATCCCCAAAAATAACAAGTATCAAAAACTGTTGTCGTAGGGTTCCGGGTTGCCACAGGTGCGATACTAGCGACATCTCTCATCGCTCGCTCATTTATTCTACACTCTTTTTTGCCAAGCTGTATGTTGTTATGAAATAAATGGCATATGACTTATTTCAGCCAAACTGGCTTCTTTCATTTTGTCCTTGGTTTTTAGGGTTCCGTACCCGAAGTGTCCAAACGGAGCCCTACTGCTGTCACTCACGTGTCCATCTGATTGTCTGTCGTCTGTCACACAGATCTTACAGCCAAACGGTTGGAGCTACAGTCTTTAAATTTTCACAGTATAAGCATCTAGTTGACCCAAAGCAATACAAATTGTCAAAAATACATTTGGTACGGAACCCTAAATGTTCGAAGTCCGACATGCATTTGACCGGTTTTTTTTGGAATCATTATGGTTTGTTTTCCACAGATTTGCGAAGCAAGATTTTCCAGAAAAGACAATTTAATGGTCCACATAAGGTTGCAACATATTATAAAAACAGCTTTTAATTGCAAGCAGTGTCTATTCTCATCAAAGAACTTTTCCAAATTGGTTAACCACTGGCACAAAGTACATGCAGGTAATAACGTCTTCACTTTTTTCAGTCTTTAGGAATGAATGATGGACATTGTTTTCTTTTTGCTAATTGTTAGTAAGTAGATGACAGACAGAATGTCTTAAAACATAAACTGTGAAGTTGTTTCATTATATAAGATGAGTTGCTGATAGATATATTTTCCTTAATTTGTTTGTACTAAATCCAGACTCTTTATTTACAAGCTTTGAAAAATAACATTTATCTTTATTTGTTAATAATTTTGCTTACATTTAACTTACATACACACTGGTTTCCAAGTACACAATATATTGTTATATCAAGACTATAATTTTTGTACAGAAACACCTGATCAATATCAATGTCACCACTGTAGCAAGTGGACCAGCTCCCGAGCCGCCATGACCAAACACCTGGAAATACACGGCGAGAAGAAGTTTGCATGTGATGTGGTAAGGTTTATAGACCAATTTTATTTTTAATAGGATTGTACAAAAATTAGGCGAATTAGGCTGAATTTGGCATAAAACTTTCATTGCGATAACCTAGATATTTTGTAATAATTGTCATCAAAATAATAATATCTACTTAATTAAATGAAAATTTAATGTCGCAAAATGCACAGCCTAAACTGCTGGAAAACGAAGGTGAACATTAAGGTGAAAGCTCCAGGGTAGCCCACGAAATAAGAATTGATGCCAAATGTCATGATTTCATGAAATACTTACATTTGGTATCAATTATAACTGAGAGAGATGTATTGATGATTATAATTCTATAAATACATACTTGCTACGGTCGCGAATCAAATTTTGACCAAGATACAACCTGACACTGACCTGCACATTGCAAAAAACCGTAAGAAAATTGAAGCATGGAATTTAAAAATTCATTTTCTATAAGGCTCAAAGTTTGTATGGAATGGCAATGTTGGCAATTTTAGCAAATAGAAAACCCCCATCAGACACACAGTGAATTGTGTAGTATTTTTCGCTTCTATCAAAGTTCTAAACAAAATGTATTTACATATTATATTAAAGCTATTCTCTTATTTCTTTACTGCTATCATAGCGTTAGGAATTAAAAGGTAAGTGAACCATTGCTAAATTTAATCGAACATCAAAATCTTGAATAATCAACAAAATGCGATAGTAATTAACCAAAAATATAACATCTCTTCACTACTTCAATCTAATGAAAGTTGTAAACATTTGTCGGCTACATAACATTATTTAAGGCGCAGTTATACGACTTCTAATGATTTTTAATTGAACATCACGTCTAAACGATTAGTCTTCTTTGAAAAAAACATATGTTACTCTAGACAATTTCTTTCGTAATTTAATATGTAAATATTTGAAATTATATTTTTGTAACATAGTGTATATGTCTAAAGCGGATAAAAATTGAGATTCACGCAAAAACTTTAACTAACCACTCAAGGTCGTTGGTAGTTAAGGCCCCACCGACCGTCCGTTCTGCAGGCAAGGTGCCCAGCCCACTGCCACTTCAGTTTGGGAATTCTTCGGGCTATGGCGGTAACCATGGTTCTCTTGCGGATATCATCATTCCTGATTCGATCACGCAAGGAAACTCCGAGTATAGCCCTCTCCATTGCCCTTTGGGTGACTTTAAGCCTACTGATGAGGCCCATCGTGAGCGACCACGTTTCGGTTCCATATGTCATCACTGGCAACACGCACTGGTCATAGACTTTCGTCTTGATACACTGCGGTATGCGATGAGAAGATAATGCGCAGCCTCCCGAATGCCGCCCAGCCGAGTCGGATTCGACGATTGACCTCTTTCTTGAAGTTAGTCTTACCAAACTGGACAGTTTGTCCTAGGTAAACGTACTCGTCTACAACTTCGAGTGCAGAGTCTCCGATCTAGATAGGAGTGGGTGTTACATGGGTATTTATCATGATCTTGGTTTTTTCCATGCTCATTTTAAGACCCACTCTTTCGGAAGCTCTACTGAGGTCATCGAGCATTGTACTGAGGTCCTCCATAGTCTCATCTCCATGACCACTATATCGTCGGCAAATGGAAGGTGATGTACTTACTCGCCATTGATGTTAATGTCTAGCCCTCTCCAGTCCAGAACCTTGAAGACATCCTCCAATGCGGCCGTGAACAATTTCGGAGAAATAACGTCTCCCTGCCTCACACCCCGCTGCAGGAGGACAGGTTTCGAGGTCTGGTCCTGAAGTCAAACTGACATGGTGGCGTTCTCGTACAAACGCTTCAACACCTCGAATGTACCGATAGTCGATCTGGCACCGTTGGAGAGACTGCAGTACAGCCCAAGTCTTGATCGAATCGAAGGCTTTCTCGTAGTCCACATACGCTAAACAAAGAGGCAGGTTATACTCTTCGGTCTTCTGTATAACCTGCCGCAGCGTATGTATGTGATCTACGGTGCTAAAGCCTTTTCGAAATCCGGCTTGCTCGGCAGGTTGGAAGTCGTCAAACCTGCGCGCGAGCCGGTTCATGATGACTCTCGAAAACAGCTTGTGGACATGGCTCAGAAGTGAAATGGGCCTGTAATTCTTAAGCAGGGCATTGTCGCCCGTTTTAAAGAAGAGTATCAGTACACCTCTGCTCCATGCCTGCGGCGTTTTTTCCTCGAGTATGACGGAATCAAATAACCTCTGTAGGACCTTAAGGACCGGTCTTACACCCGCCTTCAGGAGTTCGGCCGTGATTCCGTCCTCACCCGACGCCTTGTTGTTTTAAGCTGTTTCAGAAGCATCCTAATCTCATACAGGCTGACGTCCGGGATGTCTTCGGTATAGTGTCGAGCCAATCTAGCTCTTGGGTCCTTAGCTAGATTCACGGGTTCATTTACGTGTATAACTGTCCATAGAATGCCTCCATCTCCCTCAGAAGCTCCGGTTTGGCGGATATGGTTCTGCCATCGTCGGTCTACAGCTTCGTGAGCTGGCTCTGTCCAATAGACAGATCTCTTGCAAAGACCTTGGAGCCCTTATTCCGCTCTATCGCGTCTTCAATACGAACTTTCTTACGATTAAAGCGGCGAAGATCGCTTTTCAAGGACTTTGAGATCCGTCTATTGAGCTTCCGGTATTTGCACGTATCGTCTGAAGACTGCAGAATCATCTCCCGCCTCTCCGTCATGAGCTTGAGAGTAGGATCAGAGAGCCTCTTGTTCTTATCTGTATGGCGAGTCTTGAAGACCCGACCGTATGAACAGTTTCCACGAACCCATCGTTGTATTCGTTCACGGAGGTCCCTAGGCACTCGAAACGATTTTGAAGTTCGAGCTGAAAGCTCTGGGAGTTTTGGATATGGATCTGTGCTGGGCGGACCGTAGACTTCATCAGTCGAGACCTTTCCAGCTTTATGTTTAGATTCAATGTGCCTCTTACTATGCGGTGATCACAGAGACATCATTGTATATCTGCTTCTTCGTCGACATAATCAAGTCAACCTCATTTTAAGTTGCACCGCCGGCGCCGGGGCTCTGCCAGGTCCACTTCCTGTGCTCACGCTTTCTGAAGAAGGAGTTCATCATATAGAGGTCCTTCTCCATAAAACTGGCCAGTAGATGTCCCCGGTGGTTCCGACGTCCAAATCCAAACTGCCCCACTCGCAGCTCGTCACCATAAACACGTATACTAAAATATAAATAATGAAATGATCTTTAAAATGGTGAAGGTTTCATAAAAATGAGCTTTATAGTTTTTTGCGTGATACTCAATTTTTTATCCGCGTTAGACATACCTTTACAAATTAATTACACTATTGTATAAAAATATAATTTTAAATATTCACATAATAAATTACGAAGAATATTGTCTAGAGCCTGAACCTGTGGTCCAAAGTGGTCAAAGTGGCAAAGCCATCCCGAAATACGTTTTTTCCGCAGAACTAAATAAATAAAACCTTCTACTGCAAGAGCCACGAAAGAAGAAGTGATGGAAACGCAATTAATCTTAAAGATTCTTGAAGCTAAAAGGCATTTTTTTGCTTAAAGATTTGAAAAATTATTACACATTACCTTACTTTGTTTTCATCGATATATCTATATACGAACAGAGGTTCTCGATAACCTCTTGAAGATCTGGCCCTGTAGACAAAGTAACATCGCTTCGTAGCGAAACGATATCTAAATTCGTCATCGTCTCTGAGATATCGATAAACATTTCCTAGCGTTAGCGTTCCTTCGTTATCTTTTTTGGCGATCACGATCGAGGCGAAGGCGAACTCTGAAAGCGTTGCTTGTCTACGCATTTGTATGGGATAAACACGATAGCAATTCGTTTCTTTATAGTTTCGTTACGTGAATTATAAAATTGTCTACCAACTTGCGATAACGATGTCGACAGTCGACTGACCACGTGACTTAGCGCGGTTTATGTCAATCTCATACATTTTAGTCTTTTCTAACTTCGTTATCGTTTTTAAATTGTTACTTTGTCTAAGCCCCCTGATTACTAAAAACAAGCACCAAAATTGGTTGAATGCAAGTGCCGACATGCGTTTGGCTTTGAATAGCACCGAACCAACGTGTCAGACTCAGAAGTTAGTAAAGAGCATGCAGTCACTAAAATTGCATTAAATTAATAAATTTTCGTAAAAAAAAAATATATACTGTTGGTTTTGAACAATTTTATGCGTGATTTGTTTACATTTGGGACTAGATGGCGTTGTGTGATAGTTGTGGAATATTATTATTATTATTATTATTTACTGCACGATATCTTTACATGAACCACCAAGTGCTTGGAAGTAATCTCCAAGCAGTTGGTGGTTCATGTCAAGACATGAATTCTGATACATGGTCCCTTAACAATAACAGGTTAAGAACCACTGGTCTAGAGTAACATGTATTTTTTTCAAAGAAATATCGTTTAGACGTGATGTTCAATTAACAATGGTTAGAAGTCGTATAAGTGCGCTTTAATAGCGCCGTAAGTTTGAAAAGGAGTTTTGTATAACTGCCTGGTTTCAGGTTTGTTAGCTTGATTATTAAGGCCCACAAAATTCATCTTAAGAATGAGTGGCGGAAATAATAATTAAATAGTTTGTAATGTGTGGTGGTGTGCACTGTGCAGTGCGGCTACAGCACGTTCACGATCGAGGTGATGCGACGGCACGCGCTCACGCACGTGGCGGAGAAGCCGTACAAGTGCGCCGTGTGCGGCAAGTCGTACATCCAGCGCGTGCAGCTGCAGCGCCACCTCGACAAGCACACCGGCAACCTCTGCAGCATCTGCGGCGAGACCTTCGCCTCCAGAGCCAGGTAGCGACATCTCACTCTCACACGTATACATTAATGTCTCTCTAAGCAATGTTTCGAGCTAGAAATAGCTAATTCAAACATTGTTCAGTCAACATTAAAAAAAACATCTACTTAAAGCAACGATTTTAAAAGGAAGGATACGCCCATCTGAATATTTTACCTAAACCTTCTTCATACAAGCAAAAAATAGCGCCATCTGTGAACTCATACGAACTAGGTTGCATAGGTCGACGACGTAATCTTGAACGTGCGTACATGATTTTTTCATCACATTTTATCGGAAATAAGTAAGTTGCAAAGAAAACGTAATTTAAACAAATTAATTTCAATGAGTTTTTTTGAAATTGTAAATAACTTGTTGGTCTATTAATTATTATTAGTACGATAGACGAAATAGTTTGATACACACAATATGCCAAAACTACTGTCCTCCCGTCAAGCCCCTAATTAGCAGACACAATTAAAAACCTATTGTCGCGTCGCCTTAAGGAGACACGAGGGGCCTGACGGATTAAATAAAACATTTTTTTTTTAAATTTTGTACTCTTTTTGTTTCTTACACTGTTTTTCTAAGACAAAAATAAAACACAAATAAAAAATGACGTCCGTACAAGGTTACTTCGTTAACTATGCGCGCGCTGATGGCAGCGCGCGACATGGCCGCCATTGTGGATTTCAGTAGTAAACTCATCGCTCGTAAAAATGTGTTAATTTAACAGTTTAATTGCAACATAATGTAAGGTTACGGACCGATGATACGATATACCATATTTCTTTTTCACCTTGTAATTCTTGCATCCTTTTACTACACAACTAGGCATTTTTATTACAAGCAAAGCTTCCGCGCGCGGACCACTGTCGACTGGGTTGCGTTGGCCCTAAAACTGACATTTTAGGGCCAGCGCACTGGTGTCATTTCGTCACGCGGTTAGCCCAGTCCTTATGCAAGTAATATATGTATAAGTCAATGACACAGTGAATGGTTATTTATTAAGTTATGTTGTTGGGAATATAAACAATTGTACATTTTGCTTTCAGGCTGCTGATTCACATGAGAGAACATAATGGATTAGACAAGTTATATTGTCCTGTGTCAACATGTACATACTCTACAAAAGAATTCATCAGTGAAACTAGTTTGGAGAATCATTTGAAAGTGCATTTAGATGACAAACGTAAGTGTTCAAGAAAATTTGCATTTGGTGGGCTTCCCTGACGCTTTGGCCTAAAAGAGCTACTAGCTTCTGCCCGACGTCTTCGTCCGCGTAGAAGTTAACTTTACAGTAAAATTTATCTTATGTCACTCGGCAGAAGTGTTTAGCTTTATTTCAGTAAAAAATATTGAAAAGGGTGTTCCCATTTCAGTATTTTTTACTGAAATAAAGCTGTTGCAATCCAGTGACTTTACCTCTTTAAAATAATATGTTTTGATTATACACTCAGTGGTAGTAAATGTTTCTCAAGCCCAAAACATAGTGTTTTGGGCCAGTCCCAGTAGTTCCGGCTGTGCGTTAATATGTCAGTCAGTCACTTTCTCCTTTTATATAGCTGCCGCCTGCGGCTTCGCCCGCGTGAATAGTTGAATTATAAAGGAGATCGGACATTTTTGTATGGGCTCTGGCCCAAGTGGCGTCGGAGCATGACGCTGATTTTGTTTGAAAGTTCATGTACTAAGCTTACTTTTTTTGTACGGGTGCAAAAAAATCTATCCTGGGAGAAAAAAGTTACAGTGTATATTAAAATACTCATATATCGAGCTATTTTCAACTATTTCAATGTGCCTAGCCTTTTCCCAACTACGAGTACCTTGGGGTCGGCTTCCAGTCTAACCGGATGCAGCGAGATCTCTACAACTCAGTTACTGGGTAATTCGATACCCCCCCTTTTTTTTTTTGTAAGACTGGTTGTTAGACTTTCGGGCTTCTGACGACCCGACACGATTCTCAAAAATCAACGATTGACAGCCGGGACCAACGGCTTAACGTGCTTTCCGAGACAAGGAGGAGTCTCGGTATGTAGAGATACCCATCCATTGACCAATCCCGGCAAACGTAGCTTAACGTGATGGATCGATCCGTGCGGCTGTTATTACTTTAGCCATGAGCTCCTCTTATAATGTATATTCTAAACTTAAATATTTTCAACTATTTATTAATTAAATTCATTTATTTTAATCCTTATAAGTTTGATGTTGCCGAACATCTGTGAAGACTCAGATGCGTGGTATTAGAAAGGGAGAAAAGATGCAACGCGGGCGCAGCTCAGTAGTCCGTTCCCCTTCCTTCTGCTCAATAAATCGGCTCAATCAAGAGCCACTAGATATGAGTCGTACTTGCAAAATCCAGTACCCATCTTCCAACTTTAGACACCAGCGCCAAAAACCAGCGTTCAAGATACTTTGAAGTATTTTCTTTCTGCATCAAAAATTGATCCTTAAAGTAATGACGATAAGGAGTACAATCGCGTATGCAGGATACTTTTAACTTCCAAGTCTTGTTGGAAGAAAAATACTTGCATAGAACATTGATCCGTACATATAAATAAAGAGCACAGTTGTGTTTACAAAGAAATACTTCCAAACCTAAAAAGTAAAAATACCAACGTACTCGTACTTTGAAGTACGTTGGTATTTTTACTCTAGCCTTTAAGCCTTGTTGGAAGAAAGAAAACATTGATCGTTAAATCGTCGAGGAAGTCGGCTAAAGAAATACTTCTAACCAAACCTTTTAAGAAAAATACTTAAATAGGTACTTGCGTAGAACATTGCAATATCTGTAACTTATGGGTGATACACCAATCGATCTATCGACGTTGATCGATTGATGTAATAGTTACTATCGATCGAGGAGGACTAATCCATTCTACCGTCGAACGCTGGCATAGATCGACAATTGATCGATTGGTGTAATAACACCTTAATATAAATAAGCGGAGCAAGTAGCCAGCCGAGTAAAATACTTTGAATTCTCAAGCCTTGTTGAAAGGAAAATACTTGCATAGTCTATTGATCCGTAACTTAACAAAAATAAGGATCAGAATCGCGTGTACAAATAAAAATCTTCAAACCTTTAAAATAATAATTCTTGCATAGAACATCGACGCGAGAGTCGACGGAGCGAGTAGAAGAGAAAATACTTTGTAGGTATTGCGAGTATTTCGGTTCGGCACTTGCTCGGCGTACTTGTAAGTAATTAATACGAGTACATGGTGTAAAGACCTAGTCGCGTAAATATACGCACCTAGAGTTGTTGGTGGGATTTTTTCGAGTGAAGTTCTGTGGCTGTTCTAATTATTCGCAAATCGACGTTTTTTTGTCTCGATCGATCAGCCAAAGCTATTACATTAATCGATCAGCGTCGATCCATCGATCAGCCAAAACTATTACATCAAACGATCAACGTCGATCCGTCGATCAGCCAAAGCTATTACATCAATCAATCAACGTCGATCCGTCGATCAGCCACAGCTATTACATTAATCGATCAACGTCGCTCCGTCGATCAGCCAAAGCTATTACATCAATCGATCAACGTCGATCGATCCGTCGATCAGCCAAAGCTATTACATCAATCGATCAACGTCGATAGATCGATTGGTGTATCACCCATAAGTTACAGATATTGCAATGTTCTACGCAAGTACCTATTTAAGTATTTTTCTTAAAAGGTTTGGTTAGAAGTATTTCTTTAGCCGACTTCCTCGACGATTTAACGATCAATGTTTTCTTTCTTCCAACAAGGCTTAAAGGCTAGAGTAAAAATACCAACGTACTTCAAAGTACGAGTACGTTGGTATTTTTACTTTATAGGTTTGGAAGTATTTCTTTGTAAACACAATTGTGCTCTTTATTTATATGTACGGATCAATGTTCTATGCAAATATTTTTCTTCCAACAAGACTTGGAAGTTAGAAGTATTCTGCATACGCGATTGTACTCCTTATCATCATTACTTTAAGGATCAATTTTTGATGCAGAAAGAAAATACTTCAAAGTATCTCGAACGCTGTTTTTGGCGCTGGTGTCTAAAGTTGGACGTACATGGGTACTGGATTTTGCAAGTACGACTCATATCTAGTGGCTCTTGATTGAGCCGATTTATTGAGCAGAAGGAAGGGGAACGGACTACTGAGCTGCGCCCGCGTTGCATCTTTTCTCCCTTTCTAATATCACGCATCTGAGTCTTCATAGATGTTCGGCAACATCAAACTTATAAGGATTAAAATAAATGAATTTAATTAATAAATAGTTGAAAATATTTAAGTTTAGAATATACATTATAAGAGGAGCTCATGGCTAAAGTAATAACAGCCGCACGGATCGATCCATCACGTTAAACTACGCTTGCCGGGATTGGTCAATGGATGGGTATCTCTACATACCGAGACTCCTCCTTGTCTCGGAAAGCACGTTAAGCCGTTGGTCCCGGCTGTCAATCGTTGATTTTTGAGAATCGTGTCGGGTCGTCAGAAGCCCGAAAGTCTAACAACCAGTCTTACAAAAAAAAAAAGGGGGTATCGAATTACCCAGTAACTGAGTTGTAGAGATCTCGCTGCATCCGGTTAGACTGGAAGCCGACCCCAAGGTAGTTGGGAAAAGGCTAGGCACATTGAAATAGTTGAAAATAGTTCGATATATGAGTATTTTAATATACACTGTAACTTTTTTCTCCCAGGATAGATTTTTTTGCACCCGTACAAAAAAAGTAAGCTTAGTACATGAACTTTCAAACAAAATCAGCGTCATGCTCCGACGCCACTTGGGCCACACCCGCCCGTTCTCCTTTGAGTGGTATTTTTTTTAATATATATTTTTTTACGTTAAAAAAACACTAGGAATCAAAATCCAAAGTACTAACATTAATATTAAGCTGAGAGCAGTACTAACATTAATATTAGGCTGAGAGCCAGAACTTTTTAAATAATGTTAATTTGTGTTCATTCAATTCATATTTTTTTTAAAGTAGTCGTTAGATAAAAACTAACACGGCGCACGAATTTTGTACTATTTGCAGCGTATAGTTGCGAGGTGTGCACCAAGTCGTTCCACTCGGAGGTGAACTTGCGGCGCCACCTAGACACGCACACGCTGGACCGGCCGCGGCGCTGCATGTACTGCGTCTCGGCGCGCGCCTACGTGCGCGGCGAGCAGCTCATCCGCCACGTGCGCAAGCACCACCCCGCCGTGTTCAAGGGACACCTGCAGCACGTGCGCAGCGTACTCGTGAGTGTCACGTGCTAGTGTTGTAGTCAGTAGAGCAGCAGCTCATCCGCCACGTGCGCAAGCACCACCCCGCCGTGTTCAAGGGACACCTGCAGCACGTGCGCAGCGTACTCGTGAGTGTCACGTGCTAGTGTTGTAGTCAGTAGAGCAGCAGCTCATCCGCCACGTGCGCAAGCACCACCCCGCCGTGTTCAAGGGACACCTGCAGCACGTGCGCAGCGTACTCGTGAGTGTCACGTGCTAGTGTTGTAGTCAGTAGAGCAGCAGCTCATCCGCCACGTGCGCAAGCACCACCCCGCCGTGTTCAAGGGACACCTGCAGCACGTGCGCAGCGTACTCGTGAGTGTCACGTGCTAGTGTTGTAGTCAGTAGAGCAGCAGCTCATCCGCCACGTGCGCAAGCACCACCCCGCCGTGTTCAAGGGACACCTGCAGCACGTGCGCAGCGTACTCGTGAGTGTCACGTGCTAGTGTTGTAGTCAGTAGAGCAGCAGCTCATCCGCCACGTGCGCAAGCACCACCCCGCCGTGTTCAAGGGACACCTGCAGCACGTGCGCAGCGTACTCGTGAGTGTCACGTGCTAGTGTTGTAGTCAGTAGAGCAGCAGCTCATCCGCCACGTGCGCAAGCACCACCCCGCCGTGTTCAAGGGACACCTGCAGCACGTGCGCAGCGTACTCGTGAGTGTCACGTGCTAGTGTTGTAGTCAGTAGAGCAGCAGCTCATCCGCCACGTGCGCAAGCACCACCCCGCCGTGTTCAAGGGACACCTGCAGCACGTGCGCAGCGTACTCGTGAGTGTCACGTGCTAGTGTTGTAGTCAGTAGAGCAGCAGCTCATCCGCCACGTGCGCAAGCACCACCCCGCCGTGTTCAAGGGACACCTGCAGCACGTGCGCAGCGTACTCGTGAGTGTCACGTGCTAGTGTTGTAGTCAGTAGAGCAGCAGCTCATCCGCCACGTGCGCAAGCACCACCCCGCCGTGTTCAAGGGACACCTGCAGCACGTGCGCAGCGTACTCGTGAGTGTCACGTGCTAGTGTTGTAGTCAGTAGAGCAGCAGCTCATCCGCCACGTGCGCAAGCACCACCCCGCCGTGTTCAAGGGACACCTGCAGCACGTGCGCAGCGTACTCGTGAGTGTCACGTGCTAGTGTTGTAGTCAGTAGAGCAGCAGCTCATCCGCCACGTGCGCAAGCACCACCCCGCCGTGTTCAAGGGACACCTGCAGCACGTGCGCAGCGTACTCGTGAGTGTCACGTGCTAGTGTTGTAGTCAGTAGAGCAGCAGCTCATCCGCCACGTGCGCAAGCACCACCCCGCCGTGTTCAAGGGACACCTGCAGCACGTGCGCAGCGTACTCGTGAGTGTCACGTGCTAGTGTTGTAGTCAGTAGAGCAGCAGCTCATCCGCCACGTGCGCAAGCACCACCCCGCCGTGTTCAAGGGACACCTGCAGCACGTGCGCAGCGTACTCGTGAGTGTCACGTGCTAGTGTTGTAGTCAGTAGAGCAGCAGCTCATCCGCCACGTGCGCAAGCACCACCCCGCCGTGTTCAAGGGACACCTGCAGCACGTGCGCAGCGTACTCGTGAGTGTCACGTGCTAGTGTTGTAGTCAGTAGAGCAGCAGCTCATCCGCCACGTGCGCAAGCACCACCCCGCCGTGTTCAAGGGACACCTGCAGCACGTGCGCAGCGTACTCGTGAGTGTCACGTGCTAGTGTTGTAGTCAGTAGAGCAGCAGCTCATCCGCCACGTGCGCAAGCACCACCCCGCCGTGTTCAAGGGACACCTGCAGCACGTGCGCAGCGTACTCGTGAGTGTCACGTGCTAGTGTTGTAGTCAGTAGAGCAGCAGCTCATCCGCCACGTGCGCAAGCACCACCCCGCCGTGTTCAAGGGACACCTGCAGCACGTGCGCAGCGTACTCGTGAGTGTCACGTGCTAGTGTTGTAGTCAGTAGAGCAGCAGCTCATCCGCCACGTGCGCAAGCACCACCCCGCCGTGTTCAAGGGACACCTGCAGCACGTGCGCAGCGTACTCGTGAGTGTCACGTGCTAGTGTTGTAGTCAGTAGAGCAGCAGCTCATCCGCCACGTGCGCAAGCACCACCCCGCCGTGTTCAAGGGACACCTGCAGCACGTGCGCAGCGTACTCGTGAGTGTCACGTGCTAGTGTTGTAGTCAGTAGAGCAGCAGCTCATCCGCCACGTGCGCAAGCACCACCCCGCCGTGTTCAAGGGACACCTGCAGCACGTGCGCAGCGTACTCGTGAGTGTCACGTGCTAGTGTTGTAGTCAGTAGAGCAGCAGCTCATCCGCCACGTGCGCAAGCACCACCCCGCCGTGTTCAAGGGACACCTGCAGCACGTGCGCAGCGTACTCGTGAGTGTCACGTGCTAGTGTTGTAGTCAGTAGAGCAGCAGCTCATCCGCCACGTGCGCAAGCACCACCCCGCCGTGTTCAAGGGACACCTGCAGCACGTGCGCAGCGTACTCGTGAGTGTCACGTGCTAGTGTTGTAGTCAGTAGAGCAGCAGCTCATCCGCCACGTGCGCAAGCACCACCCCGCCGTGTTCAAGGGACACCTGCAGCACGTGCGCAGCGTACTCGTGAGTGTCACGTGCTAGTGTTGTAGTCAGTAGAGCAGCAGCTCATCCGCCACGTGCGCAAGCACCACCCCGCCGTGTTCAAGGGACACCTGCAGCACGTGCGCAGCGTACTCGTGAGTGTCACGTGCTAGTGTTGTAGTCAGTAGAGCAGCAGCTCATCCGCCACGTGCGCAAGCACCACCCCGCCGTGTTCAAGGGACACCTGCAGCACGTGCGCAGCGTACTCGTGAGTGTCACGTGCTAGTGTTGTAGTCAGTAGAGCAGCAGCTCATCCGCCACGTGCGCAAGCACCACCCCGCCGTGTTCAAGGGACACCTGCAGCACGTGCGCAGCGTACTCGTGAGTGTCACGTGCTAGTGTTGTAGTCAGTAGAGCAGCAGCTCATCCGCCACGTGCGCAAGCACCACCCCGCCGTGTTCAAGGGACACCTGCAGCACGTGCGCAGCGTACTCGTGAGTGTCACGTGCTAGTGTTGTAGTCAGTAGAGCAGCAGCTCATCCGCCACGTGCGCAAGCACCATCCCGCCGTGTTCAAGGGACACCTGCAGCACGTGCGCAGCGTGCTCGTGAGTGTTACGTGCTAGTGTTGTAGTCAGTAGAGCAGCAGCTCTCCGCCACATGTGCAAGCACTAATAAATTAAAAAAACAAAATAATTGTCAGTGCCTAAGAACCAAAAAATCGAAGTCATGTGAGTCGCGCCAACTAACGCTGGGCCATTACGGACCATGGTTTTCATATGAAGTGTACACACTGAAAAATTGCAGTTTGGATACAGTTATTGTGCAGATGATCCATCCAAGCTGCCAACCGTCTGCGCAGTTGGCGTGCAGTTGTAACGACTGCACACTGACTACTGACTAACTGCACCTTTATAATAGTCTTGAAGCAGTTGGCCCAACTGCAATAGAACTGCATTACAACTAAAATAGAGCTGCATTTAAACTGAATAGACCATGCCCATTATGACGTTGCTCATTGCATACCGAGGCTCTCATGGGCTCATGCCATTTTTTCCGTTATATTTACTTCGTGATCCCAGCAGTGGGACTGGCTGTGGGGTGTGTTGACTGGTAGATAATGCCTTGTTGCATCAAGTCAGCCTACGTACCACTACTGTACATAAAGTTTAAATAAATCATTATAGACTACAACATGTAATAAAAACCCTGTTCGATCCAATAAAGGCGTATTCCTGGTTTAACATACGTACTAGAAAAATTTGAAAAAAAAAAAATAACTCGTAAAAACCAAAAATTATAAATTTTTTATTTTTATAAAATAGATGAAATATTGTTCAGGTTAAAAAAGAGCAAACGGAATCATAGCGATCAATAATAATTTAATACCGGGTAATTACCCACTAGCTCGATAGATGGCGTTGTCGTCGAATTAGAAGTCGCTATGGTTTCGTTACCGCTCGTAGTATAAGGTCTAAGATAACTTTTTTGTTTTTTGTGAGCCTCATAAAGTCAAAGTATTTTAATAGGCGTATTGAACCGATAGTAGTGCGATATTATTTAATCCTCTCTAATATCACGCGGAGTTACGGACCCTCGGGAATATACATGGTCCTTCGAGAACCGGATTTGGTCGGGAGTGCTTTTGGTGGTCTCCGGTGGTGGTAGAGATTACCACCCTTCGCGTCTATACTGGGCAGTGGATCGCTGTTCAGAGCATCCCCTTCAAGTGGGGACACCAGGTGAGAGGTGTCAGGAGCTGGAGGTGGATCCGGTTGGAGCTGGGAGCAGCCAGTGGAGCGTGGTGCAGCATTACTGGTGGCAGCTACAACTGGAGGAACGACGCAAGGGAGGAAAAGACGGCAGACCGTGGACAAGCAGAGGGCGCCGGGCGGGGGCTTGCGGTGCAGTACAGCGCGCCGCTATTGTGGTGCAGTACAGCAGTATCAGCAGTGTGCTAGTGAGTGAAATAATTGGTGAAACCGTGAGTACATTTTGCATCATAATCAGGACGAATTAAATATTAATTTTAAAATCTCAATAAAAAGTGCAACATTTTGAAGAAACAGAAATATAACTTTTTCTTAGTAGAAACTTAAAGACTTGTAAAAATTATATGTGAAAAGTGGTTCTGACGGGGAATCCATGCCCGATTTTTGACCCAAGTGACTTAGTGTATGGACTTGTGAAATTTTAAAAACTTTTAGAAAAAAAAAAAAAATTTAATAAGACATATATTCTATTTTCTATTTGTTTTGGTAAAAACGGTATAAAATAATTGTTTCAAAAATGGAGTCTTTTCTTACTATACAGGAGGATATTAGTACAAAAATGGAAAAAGCAAAGTCCAATCTAAAGAAAGCTCCTAAAGAGCGATTAACTTATGCTTATTTAGAGACTCGTCTTGAAAATTTGGAACAATTATGGCATACATTCACGGCCACTCATAAAGAAATATTGAGTACGATAAAAAGGGTTGAATTGTCTAACTCTAGTTATGTTAAAAATGGTCTTTATGATGAAGTTGAGGAATTTTATGTGGAATTTAAAAGCGAATTAAAGGAATTGTTGTATAAGGGAAATTCAACGACGTTATGTGTGGATTCTAAGCCTATTGGTCAGAACGAAAATAGTGTCAGTAGAGTAAAGTTACCAGAAATAAAAATACCCTCATTTTCGGGCAAGTACTCTGAGTGGCAAACATTTAGAGACCTATTTGTAGGATTGGTGCACGAGAATTCGTCGCTAGACGATGCACAGAGATTTTATTATTTAAAAGGACATTTAAGTGGGGAGGCTGAGCAATTATTAAGAAACATTAAGGTTACATCTGACAACTATAAAATTGCGTGGTCAAAATTAGATAAAATGTACAATAACAAAAAGTTTCTAGCTAATGGGATAATAAAAAGATTACTCAATCAAAAGACTTTGTCCTGTGAATCGGCTGGCGAAATAAAAAGGCTTATAACTACTACTTCAGAATGTTTGGAGTCTATTGGTAACTTGGGGGTGGATGTCTCTTCCTGGGACCTTATTATTATACATATAATCAGTGGAAAATTAGACAAAGAGACCAGGAAAGTTTGGGAACTCAAAATAGCATCGGATTCAAGTGATGATTTACCTACGTTTATACAGTTTTCGGAATTTTTAAATAGTCGCTTTAGAGGTTTGGAGAATTTAGACAAGACAGATAACAGGGAAAGATATCCACACCCAAAAGGAACTCAATCGTTTCATGTATTAAAAGATAAAAAGTCAGTGTCATGTGCATTTTGCTCAGCCGATCATAGGATTACATCTTGTCCGAAATTTGGAAAAGAGTCAAATGAAGCTAGGCGTAATTTCGTCCAGGAACATAATTTGTGTTTTGTTTGCCTATACAGTAACCACTCTGCCAAACATTGCAAAACCACTCTTAAGTGCCAGGTGTGTAAACGCTGCCACCATTCTTTGTTGCACCCAACAGGTGTTTCTGGGTCTGTAATTAGTGAAAACGGTAGTGGGGCTCACGAGGAAATCTCATCAGCAGTTGTTAAGGTGATGAAGGAGGCTAATAAAAATAGTAACACTGATGTAGCCGCGCAAGCGGAGGGGTCAAGCAAGCCACTAGTCTCTTGTTTCTCGACTGGAAGTGGGCGCAAAACCGTTTTATTAACGACTGCGTTAATCAAAGCGGAGTCGAAAGACGGGACCTATCGAGTAGTCAGGGCTTTGCTTGATCAAGGATCCCAAGGTTCGTTCGTTACGGAATCTACGGTCCAATTTTTGGGATTAAATAAAACGCCATCCAGGCAAACTGTGATAGGAGTAGGCGGGGACAAAAGTGCGACGGCTAAGTCAACCGTTGTGCTTAAAGTGAGGTCTAGAATAGATCCAACTATCCAAATACATGTAAACGCTTTCGTCCTGAAGTCAGTCACTGCGCTTCTCCCAGCTACGAAAGTAACCAGGGTAGAATGGGTTGACTTGACTGATGATGACTTGGCTGATCCAGAATACTACAGGCCTAATAAAATTGATGTTTTATTAGGTGCTGAAGTTTACAGTCAAGTCATCCAGGAGGGAATTAAAAGGAATGTTGCTGGAACTCTTTTAACGCAAGACACCACGTTAGGTTGGATATTGTCAGGGACCTTTGAAGTGGATCGTACTAGTAACCCCTCACTTATCACCGTGATGCATTCAAGCCTGGAAACGGATGATTTGCTCAAAAAGTTTTGGGAGCTGGAAGCGGAACCATCTAGAAAAAATATGCTAACGGAGGAAGAAAATAAATGCGAAAAATTATATGCAGCTACTACGGAACGTGACGAGAGTGGCCGATATATAGTAAGGCTACCATTACGTGATGTAGACCCGGTCAGCAAGGTTGGTGAATCGAAGGGCATCGCTGAAAAAAGATTAAGATCGTTAGAGGGTAAATTCAGCAAAAATAGCAAATTCAAAGAAGATTATACGAGAGTTCTCGAAGAATATTTAGAGCTGAAACACATGAGAAAGGTAGCAGAAAAAGAAGAAAAGAATATTCAAAAAGCGATCTACTTACCTCACCATGCTGTTATCCGGGAGGATAAGGAAACGTCGAAGGTCCGCGTCGTCTTTGATGCGTCCTGCAAGGGAACGAATGGGATGTCACTTAACGACAATTTGTTAGTTGGTCCTACCTTGCAGCCGGAACTCCGGCACACTATTATGCGATGGAGAACACATCGGATATGTCTCGTAGCGGACATAATCAAAATGTACCGGCAAGTTTTAGTAAATAGGAAGGACGTAATATTACAACGAATCCTCTGGAGAGACAGTCCTAAAAAAGAAATAGAAGAATATGAATTAGACACAGTTACGTTCGGCACGGCGTCGGCACCATATCTAGCTGTAAGGTCGCTACAACAGTTAGTAAACGATGAGTGCCTAGATCAACCAGAAATCGCGAAGATCATTTTAAAGGATTTTTATATGAACGATGTAATGACCGGAGCTGAAAATGAAGAAACTTGTTTTAATATATACACAGAGTTAACCAAAGTGTTATCCAGAGGAGGATTTCCATTACAAAAATGGAGGAGTAATTGTCAAAAATTACTAAATAAAATAAGGGATGAGAAAGAAACAACGGATGAAAGGTTAAATATAAAAATGGATAGTGTTACGAAGATACTGGGACTTGCCTGGAACTCGAACGAGGACTTCTTTCAGTACTCGGTGGAACTCCAGCCGTTGACGCCACCTGTAACAAAAAGAAAAATTATTTCCGAGATTTCAAGGTTATTTGATCCGTTGGGTTGGTTGGCACCAAGTATTATCTTAGCCAAAATATTTATTCAGAAATTGTGGCTAGCAGGGTTAAAATGGGATCAAGAAATTCCAAACAATTTAATACAAGAATGGGTTACTTACCACCGTAACTTAGTTTTTTTGGTCAATATTAAAATCCCACGATGGTTACACCAACATTCAAACAACGTGAAAACTGAACTGCACGGGTTCTCAGATGCTTCCAAAATGGCGTATTCAGCAGTCATTTACATTAGGGTTGTGGATCAGAAAGGTAATATTTATGTTGATTTGGTCACTTCAAAAACGAAAGTGGCCCCCATTAGACAAGTTTCTATTCCACGATTAGAACTTTGTGGTGCAGTTCTCCTTGCCAAATTGATGGTGGAAGTTGGCGAAGTGCTGAACATACCAAAGACCGATTGGCATGCATGGACCGACAGTGAAGTGGTGCTAGCTTGGCTCAACGGCCACCCGAGCCGCTGGAAAACTTTTGTGGCTAATCGTGTTTCAGATATTTTGAACATATTAGATACACATTACTGGTCTCACGTGTCATCTAAACAGAATCCCGCAGACTGTGCTTCGCGTGGAGTGTCCCCTGCTGAACTTGAATCCACTACTATATGGTGGAAGGGTCCGGATTATTTAAGACAGCAGGAGGTTAAGTACAAAAGGCCGAAACATCTGGTTACACACTTAGAAGAAGTGAAAGTACATACGATTACATTTGACATTGCCTTTTGGAATAAGTTTTCATCGCTTTCGAAATTGATTCGAGTTTTAGCGTATTGCCGTAGATTTTTGAACCTAAGAAAAAACCTGAAGACTAGGATTGGTACAGGGTCACGACATTCATCTAAACAAGAGCTAGAAGACTCAACAGAGATATGTATAAGGATATGTCAAGAAGAAGGATTCACAAATGAGTTGGAAGAGCTGAAAAACAACAAGGTAGAAAATAATAATGGAAAGTTAAAATCATTAAACATATTTCTGGATTCTAAGGGAATCATCAGAGTTGGAGGACGGCTTGAAATGTCGCAGCTAAATTATGAAAGAGTACATCCTATACTGATACCAAATAACTCATTTTTAACCAATCTTTTGATAGCAGACGCACATGATAAAACCATGCATGGGGGCCCTCAACTGATGATTACCTACTTACGGGCAAAGTATTGGATAATGGGAGTGAAGTTGCTGGCAAGAAAGTATGTAAGGGGCTGCGTGAGGTGTATCCGATATACAGCCAAAACGCGTACACAACTTATGGGACAGTTACCACATTCTCGTCTAACGCCAAATAAACCTTTTCTATGTAGTGGAATAGATTACGCTGGCCCTATAAACATCAGAGTATCTAAAGGTCGCGGTAACAAGTCATACAAAGGCTACATCGCCTTGTTTATATGCATGGCCACCAGGGCAGTGCATTTGGAGGCAGTAAGTGAGTTAAGCACTAAGGGTTTCCTGACTGCTTTCAAACGGTTTGTGGCTAGGCGTGGTCGTTGTGCTGATATTCACAGCGACAATGGGACTAATTTTGTGGGTGCTGCACGAGAACTGCTTTACTTGTTTAATGAGGAAAGGTCAGGCTGTAATACAGAATTAGCAGAGGAGCTCGCGAACAATGGCACACAGTGCCATTTTATACCTCCTCACTCACCAAATTTTGGGGGTCTTTGGGAGGCAGGTATAAAGTCTACCAAGTATCACCTCAAGCGGGTGATTGGAAACTCAACGCTGATATTTGAAGAAATCACCACGGTGTTAGCTCAAATTGAAGCATGCCTCAATTCAAGGCCATTGTCTTATGTGGAAGATCAGGACAAATTAGTGATCTTAACCCCAGGTCATTTCCTAGTGGGGGAGCCATTAGTGCTACCGCCTGACCACAATTATGAAAGGGCTAACGTTAATAGTCTCCAACGATGGCAATTTCATCAGAGGATGATGCAAGATTTCTGGCGTCGATGGTCGCACGATTACCTTCACCAGTTCTTACAGCGTCATAAATGGAACTATAGAAGTCCAGAACCATCTGTTGGTGAAGTGGTATTAATCAAGGAGGACGGTATGCCCCCTGGCAAGTGGTTGCTGGGTAGGATCGAACAAAAACATCCAGGGTCTGATGGTATTACTCGGGTTGTTTCGGTACGCACCCAATCGTCTACTATAAAGAGACCAACCTCTAAACTTTGTATATTACCTGTAACCAATTAGTGTAGAAGATTTTGTATATTTTTTTTGTATTCGAACATGGTTGTATGTTTTAGAGAAAGATTGTTTTTTTATTGTTTTTTGCAATTTAAGGTGTTAGAACTTAAGTGTTTATTGTGTTTATTTGTAGTTTTCCCACCAATGACAAGCCACCAAATTTGTACTAAGCTGGCTGGTAAAGAAGGACATTTTGCCAATATGTCCTTGGTGGGCAGTATGTTCAGGTTAAAAAAGAGCAAACGGAATCATAGCGATCAATAATAATTTAATACCGGGTAATTACCCACTAGCTCGATAGATGGCGTTGTCGTCGAATTAGAAGTCGCTATGGTTTCGTTACCGCTCGTAGTATAAGGTCTAAGATAACTTTTTTGTTTTTTGTGAGCCTCATAAAGTCAAAGTATTTTAATAGGCGTATTGAACCGATAGTAGTGCGATATTATTTAATCCTCTCTAATATCACGCGGAGTTACGGACCCTCGGGAATATACAAATATAACACTAAATATGGCAAATTTTCATAAGTTGACAACACTCCTCTGGCGGACGAAATCTTTTCATTTTTGCCTATTTTTATTTCAAACGATACCGCCCTGCACTAGCCGCACTCTAGGCACTCTGTCTCGCTCAGGCGCTCAGGCGGCAACTTTGAAACGAAATAGTAGGTGAACTTTATCGAGCGCTCAGTGTTGCCTTTGATAAGTTTTTCTTTTTTTTTAAATTGATTATTATCATTGGGGAAAAATAATTATCTCGTATCCATTAAACGATTACGTATATGTGTACGCAGTACGATGCCAAGTAATATGCTTCAGGATCGAAAAAGGTTTTTGTTACATGCTGTATATGTTATGATTCATTATCATCATCATTTCAGCCGAAAGACGTCCACAGGCCTCCCCCAAGTATCGCCACAATGACCGGTCCTGTGCGTCTCGCGTGCATCGGCTACCCGCGATCCTCACCAGGTCATCGGTCTACCTTGTTGGAGGCCTTCCAACGCTGCTTCTACCGGTACGCGGTCGCCACTCCAGAACCTTTCGGCCCCACCGACCGTCCCTTCTGCGGGCAATGTGCCCAGCCCACTGCCACTTCAGTTTGGCAATTCTTCGAGCTATGTAGGTAACCTTGGTTCTCTTGCGGATATCATCATTCCTGATTCGATCACGCAAGGAAACTCCGAGCATAGCCCTCTCCATTGCCCTTTGGGTGACTTTAAGCCTTCTGATGAGGCTCATTGTGAGCGACCACGTTTCGGTTCCATATGTCATCACTGGCAATACGCACTGGTCATAGACTTTCGTCTTGAGACACTGCGGTATGTGGGACGAGAAGATACCGCGCAGCCTCCCCAACGCCGCCCAGCCGAGTCTGGTTCGACGATTGACCTCTTTTTCGAAGTTAGTCTTACCTAACTGGACCGTTCGCCCCAGGTAAATGTACTCTACTACAACTTCGGGTGCAGAATCTCCGATCTTGATAGGAGTGGATGCTACATGGGTATTTATCATGATCTTGGTTTTGTCCCATGTTCATTTTAAGATCCACTCTTTCGGAAGCTCTACTGAGGTCATCGAGCATTGTACTGAGGTCCTCCATAGTCTCAGCCATGACCACTATATCGTCGGCAAATCGAAGGTGATGTACTCGCCATTGATGTTAATGTCTAGCCCTCTCCAGTCCAGAACCTTGAAGACATCCTCCATTACGGCCGTGAACAATTTCGGAGAAATAACGTCTCCCTACCTCACACCCCGCTGCAGGAGGACAGATTTCGAGGTCTGGTCCTGAAGTCGAACTGACATGGTGGCGTTCTCGTACAAACACTTTAACACTTCGATGTACCGATAATCGATCTGGCACCGTTGGAGAGACTGCAGTACAGCCCAAGTCTTGATCGAATCGAAGGCTTTCTCGTAGTCTACAAACGCTAAACAAAGAGGCAGGTTATACTCTTCGGTCTTCTGTATAACCTGCCGCAGCGTATGTATGTGATCTACGGTGCTGAAGCCTTTTCGAAATCCGGCTTGCTCGGGAGGCTGGAAGTCGTCAAACCTGCGAGCCAGTTCGTGATGACTCTGGAAAACAGCTTGTAGACATGGCTCAGAAGTGAAACGAGCCTGTAATTCTTAAGCAGGGCATTGTCGCCCTTTTTAAAGAAGAGTATCACTGCACCTCTGCTCCATGCCTGCGGCGTTTTTTCCTCGAGTATGACGGAATCAAATAACCTCTGAAGGACCTTAAGGACCGGTCTTACACCCGCCTTCAGGAGTTCGGGCGTGATTCCGTCCTCACCCGACGCCTTGTTGTTTTAAGCTGTTTCAGAGCCATCCTAATCTCATACAGACTGACGTCCGGGATGTCTTCTGTATAGTGTCGAGCCAATCTAGCTCTTGGGTCCTTAGCTAAATTCGCGGGTTTAGTCATTGACGTGTATAACTGTCCATAGAATGCCTCGATCTCCCTCAGAAGCTCCGGTTTGGCGGATATGGTTCTGCCATCGTCGGTGTTCAGCTTCGTGAGCTAACTCTGTCCAATAGACAGATTTCTTGCAAAGACCTTGGAGCCCTTATTCCGCTCTATCGCGTCTTCAATACGCTCGGTATTAAAGCGGCGAAGGTCGCTTTTCAAGGACTTTGAGATCTGTCTATTGAGCTTCCGGTATTTGCACGCATCGTCTGAAGACTGCAGAATCTTCCGCCTCTCCGTCATGAGCTTGAGAGTAGAATCAGAGAGCCTCTTGTTCTTATTTGTACGGCGAGTCTTGAAGACCTTAGACCCGACCGTATGAATAGTTTCCACGAACCCATCGTTGTATTCGTCTACGGAGCTCCCTAAGGACTCGAAACGATTTTGAAGTTCGAGCTGAAAGTTCTCTGAGTTTTGGATATCGATCTGTGCTGGGTGGAGCGTAGACTTCATCAGTCGAGACCTTTCCAGCTTTATATTTTGATTCAGTGTGCCTCTTACTATGCGGTGATCACTTCCGGTTTTCACCGCGTTGATCACAGAGACGTCATTGAATATCTGCTTCTTCGTCGACATAATGAAGTCAATCTCATTTTAAGTTGCACCGTCGGTTCTCAGCCAGGTCCACTTCCTGTGCTCACGCTTTTTGAAGAAGGAGTTTATCATATAGAGGCCCTCTTTCTCCATAAAACTGGCCAGTAGATGTCCTCGGTGGTTCCGACGTCCAAATCCAAATTGCCCACTCGCAGCTCGTCACCGTCTCGATTGCCCAGTTTCGCATTGAAGTCCCCCATGACCACGGTGAAGTGAGTTTTATGACTATGCATGGCTCTGGATATATCCTCATACATGGTCTCAACTTCGTTGTCGGGGTGTGTCGAGGTCGGGGCGTAAACCTGTACCGCACCTACTCAATTCCTCCTCAAGTTCGGTGATCTTCTCGTCAGTCCGCAGTGTTCTCGTGTTCAGTGTTGCCAGGTCCAGTCGTCGTTTGTTGGGGTAGCCGGATCCACTCCGGAGATTCTCAGCACCCCTTGCCTCGCCGTTGCCTTGACCACTACCGGAGTCAAGGGTAGACAGGCTGCCGGGTACTAGGGGCCATTTTTTCATTGTGCTTTTCATATAGGAGGGTTTGCCATAATCGCCACGCTTGGCAGGCGGGTTGGCGATCGCAGTATGGCTGGCTGTTTCAATTGCTAGAGAATGCTGCTGCCCATTCTCTGGTGATTCCCTTAGTCGCCTCTTACGACACCCACGGGAAGTGATGGGATGGTACTATTCTTAAGGTCCGACACCATACGGAACAATTATAATATGCTATGATTATTATTTGCTAATGCAATTGCCAATCCTATGTATTGGAACGAAGTTCCTTATCGCGCGTTGTGAAAGGGGGCTAGACGGAAAAAAAATCTTACGAAAAGTTGTCACGACACTAATGAGGCTGTCCATCCAAAAAGATTGTGTTGGAAAAACAATCTAATAAAAAAAATTCTTACGAAAAGTTGTCACGACACTAATGAGGCTGTCCATCCAAAAAGATTGTGTTGGAAAAACAATCTAATAAAAACTTCTTGTATTTTTGGTGGGTTGGTACAAAGTTTGCAAGCAGATCAAGCATTATCTAACCAATTTCGTGTGTTAAATCTAGCGGAGCTCTCACGACACTTTTTGCTATAGTAAAAAAAAAAAAAATTATTACAATTACTTTTGTTATAGTTGTTGTTATTGCTAAAGAGTTGAGCTGAGCTGAGCTGAGCTGAGCTTAGCTGAGCTTAGCTGATCTGAGCTGAGCTGAGCTGAGCTGAGCTGCGATGAGATGAGATGAGATGATGAAGTATAACTTCTTACGTGCGTGCGTGTGTGCGTAGTTAATAATAAAAAAGATATTATAAATTAAAAAAAATAAAATTATATTACAATTCCTTCACTAATTAATCGAAAGGAACTTCGTTCCATCCGGGTGTTCCTTGACACCTCTCAAGTTTTTTTTATTTCTGTTCCCAGGGCATGGATAATTCAGTGGAAAGAGTGAAGAAGTCTGAAATAGAATCAATAGTAAACCTGTTAGATGCCGAGTCGGATCGTATTCTTCAAGGCTATAGCGGGTCAGGCGTACTCTACGGCGGCATGCAAGATGAGCAGAGCAGTTCCAGTAGCGAACCCCAGAAGGTAAAATTACACCAACTTAGATAATACTCTTAATTAAAAAAACCTTTTTTTTTTTTTCTTTTTTTCATTTTCTTTATTTCATTTTTTTTTTTCTTTTTTTTTTTTTTTAGTAATGAACAATTTTATTATATTCCAGAAAGGAAATTTTGCCGTTATGTCAGCAGAGGATGAGCTCACAGAGAACTTAAAGCTGTTACTTTCACATCTTATTGATGAGGAGACACTCGATTTGTTTGGCTGGCCTGACGAAAGCGTAGACGTGGTATGTTGTTTTGTACCTTTTACTTATTACTTATATGCAATAAATACTGAGGACATATAAACTTACTGGACCGTTTTACACAGATATTAGAAAAAGTAATTGAGCAGTGTGGTGCGAAACCAGCGGACCGAGAGAAATGGACACGCGTACAGCGCCTGCGCGAAAACTCCAAGCACTTGTTCTTATACGTGATCGAAGACAAGAACATCGCGCGCATGCTCGATACTCACACTATCGATCAAATCGTCAAACACATCCTCAAACAGGTCAGCGAAGATGATACGAAAGTTCAAGTTGATAGCCTAAAGTAGCCCGATTCACAACTGAAAAGCTAGTCGGAGCAAACGCACATGCGCAAGCTCCAACTCTGTAAACAATTAATTGGATGTGTCACAAGTTTATAAATCTCGCGAGATTTATTGTAAGCATGACTAACTGAAATTTATCTCAGCAACCATTCTTGGCAAAAATAATATAATAATATTATTTATTTATTTATGCACACACAAAAAAACTAACAAGAGAAAAACGAACAAATACAGATAGAAGAGACAAAAGAAAATTATTGTTTTGAAACAAGCTTCTACAAGCAGAGGGTAATTTTTTTAATAGGGAATTTTGGATATATAAAGATTTTATAATAATGGGCATTTTATGTTGCAAAGCTCAGTTTAGTAGTAAATGAAATTTAAATGTTACTTTGGATAGGAATGTAGAATTTTATTTTAGATTTTAACGTAAAACTAAAGACATATTTTATACGGTTTTTATAATTATATAATAAAATTCTATTTGATTTGTTATGCATGTTGTTAGGTTAATGAAAAGAGACAAGTTATCTTGGCATTAACATTTTATACAATCAGATTAGACTTACTACTAGGTAAAGTATTTTAGATTGTTTCTTTTGCTAGTACTTATTTTTACTATTTCAAATAAAATATTATATCCAGATCAAAACTTATTATTGCCATCTTTGTAATTTTATTAAAAATTGTTTAGATATTTTATTGTTACTGAGGATTTTGGTAAAACAATTAAGTTGGTTGCTGACCCAGAGCTGCGCTAAGTTAGTTTAAGCTGAGCTAATTTTTCATACTTGTTCACATTTGTGAAATTTTCGCTTTATAGTTTATGAATTTCAAACATTGGAGATGTGGCTCTTATTGGTAGAATTCGAAATTAGTTGCAAAATGTAAGAAACCGGTTTCTGGTATAAAACCTATATCAAAAGAATCAGATTTTCGCTGGTGTTTTGGTCCATTTGAGTTGTTGTATTATGTCATACTGACTGCATTTAGTATGCTTGTGTACTCTCATTTTTACTTTCCCAAAAAACTTTATTATTATCATATCTGTGGAGGGCAGCCGCCAGAACGACTGCTCCTATTTGAAAAAAAATATGCCGCCAGTCAAAAGGATGTATTCCCAATTGTTACCACTAACTTAGTCACCACTGGTGACAAATAGGAAAAACAATCCCGTTGGTTGTTTACTACAGCTCGCAGCGGTAGAGACATTTGGGAACATATTTGTGTTGTAAGTCCCCACTGGTAACAAACGAGATTTTTTTTACCTATTTGTCACCAGTGGTGACAAATTCGGTGGTAACAACCGGGAATAGATAAATTATTCCAGATCTTCTTCCAGATATACTAGACCGCTAGTATTTTATAATAAATATAACACTAGGATATTATTTATAGAATATACAGGCTGGAAACTATAAGCGAGGCAGTTAAGGTTATCATAATTTTTCGTGAAATTTTGATCCCCATTCACAGATTTTCAAAAAAATGAACAGCTTGCAAGAATATGGCTATTTTACACAAAACATTTTTTGATGCCAATCGATTCTGTTTCGAATACCGATCAAACACTTCTATGGGACCAACCCAGGTTGGATTACTAAATACGTCAGGAATTGTAAAAAAACTTCCCATACATTTTGTATTTTTTTTTTTTTTTTATCAATTGTACCTTTTAATACTGATCAAAACCTTCTATCGGACAACAACCATCGTTGGAGTACCTACTAAAAAGTCAGAAACCGCAAAAATCTTTTCCCTAACATGTTCTAAGAAATCAGTTCTAGATTTCTGACTTTTTTAGTACTCCAACGATGGTTGGTCCAATAGAAGTTTTTGATCAGTAAGTATAAGAAACAGGATCGATTGAAATAAAATAAAACGTTTTATGTAAAATGGCAATTTTCTTGGTGTCCATTACCTGGGCAAAATGTTGGGCTTTAGAGAGGTGAGACTATAACAAATAATTAGTGTGTCATGAGGAGCAATTTGTTTACTAACAGCAAAATTTGTGTGAATTGTAGTTTTAAAGTTATTTGAGAAAAACAGATTTTGCTGGAGTAACGTTTGAAACGTTACCCAGGCAAAGTTGTTTATCAAAAATTCGTTTTGGTCTGAAACCAAATACATGAATAGATAGCTTTTGTTGCGTAGTAAATGTTTGTAAATAGCAAAATTTGTGTGTGTTCTTAAGTTATTTAAGATTTTCAGGAGACAGTGACTGTCGCAACCCAGCGCTGGGCACGCCACCATTGCGGCGGTAGTGCCCCTCTTTGAGGAGTGGCTGGAGAGGCGTCACGGCGTCCCCACCTTCCGCCTGACGCAGGTCCTCACCGGACACGGTTGTATCGGGAGGTTCCTGCATCAGATCGGGCGAGAGGAAACGCCCGGGTGTTACCACTGAGCCGATCGCCCAGAGGACACGGTGGAGCATATGGCGGACTGGAGGAGTTCTGCCCCGCTTGGACGGAGCACCGCCGTGTCCTCGTGGATGCGATAGATGGCGGCGACCTCTCGCGCCCGGCCCTAGTTCAGGCCATGGTACGGAGCGCGAGGGAATGGGAGGCAGTCTCCGCCTTCTGCGAAGCAGTAATGCTCACGAAGACGGAGGCGGGACGCGTGAGGGAAGCTCAACGGAGTGGTCCTCACGGCCCCGGCCGCTACCACCCCAGGAGAGGTACTGGGCGTAGGACGTCGCGAGACTACGGTAGCTCGCCGTCCGATCAGCACCAGGCCCGTGAGTCGACGGCGCGTAGTGTTCCACGCGCGGCTCAAAGAGATGTCAGCCACCACTGACGGGACCCATCGTGGCCGGTGCCTGCATACCTAGGGGTAACGGATAAATTCTGAAAATGAGTTACCGCACCCCTGGGCACTCAGGCAGGGAAGGAACAGGGGTGGGTTTTAGTTAGGAAGAGTCTGACACGCCCTCCCGCTACACCCAGAGCGGGAGAAGTCAATGATTTCCCACCCCCCAAAAAAAAAAAAAGTTATTTAAGATTTTGCTGTGGTAACGTTTTGGGATTTCCCAGATCTTGAAAATGGCTCAACGCAGAAGTTTGAAAAAATACCAATAAGAGACCTAAATTTCTTTAAACATTAGTTTTTGATTTGGTTGACGTAAACCAATGTAATTAAATGGTTTCAAAAATCAGAAAAAGCGGATTTGCAAGTAAACCAATACACTTACAACCAAATAAACAGCTGCGAAAAATACCCGTGGTAGACGGTTATAACGTCAGGAATTTTAGATTTTGTAACTTTACACGATAAGAACATACTCGTAAAAACAAATTAGATTAATGTTAGTCTAGTCGTACTTTAGCGATGAAATACGCAGTTCCCAAAACATTAAGAAACAATATGGCATACATTAAACAAATTTAAATAATTCATGAACATTCGTTCCTGTAAATTTCAGCATTCAATTACGGCTATAATAAAAGTTATATCAAAAACAAGAATATATCAGCAATTCTCTATTAAGCCGACCAAATTGAAAAGGTCACTTAAAAGCGACCGCACCGTACGTACGGGTAATCTTTACAAATTAGCAGCTTAGTATTCAATGTTTTGTACAGTTAAGCAGAAAAACGTTATTCTTGAAGCTGATTTTATAATATTTTTAAGTGCAGAAGTAATAGAAAATTAGTAGAAATTGTGCACTATGTATAATATTACACAATTTCTACTAATTTTCTATTATATGAATTAAAATCATGTTAATTAATAGTATTTTTAAACAATTTAATGGATCGTAATTATTTAAAGTCAAAGTAACTTTAAAAAGGTAAGTAATAATCTCAGTAAATCATTTATAGTGTAATTTAAAATCAATACTAATAAAAAAACACTAGCACTACTACTAATATATTATATATGTAGTAATTTGTTGTTTCTGTTTGGTGAAACCAAATCTATACTAATATTATAAAGCTAAGGAGTTTGTTTGTTTGAACGCGCTAATCTCAGGAACTACTGGATTGAATTGAAACATTCTTTTTGTGTAGAATAATCCATTTATCGAGGAAGAGAACGAGAACTAATAGGAGCACAGCATCAATGAAAAGTGTGGCAAAAACATATTCCTTTTGAGAGCTTCCGTTGCGTGCGCTGCGTAAACGGTTAAAGTTACGCAAAAATTATGTTTGACGGAATTGTTTCCCTTTAAAAGTTCTAAAAAAAAAGTCCGCAACAGCATATATCTATCTTTTAAGGTTCACTCACTATAACCTTTTTATGGTAATCAAATTTGTTCTAAAATAATGCATTATTTGCGAAAGTGTAAATATAAGCATGATATTAATCCTTATTCAAATAAATACGTTATTCATCATAAGTATTTAATTTAGAACAAAATTGCCCTTGACATCATTTGGTTTCGACGAATATCTTAGGAGATATCATAGTTTTAATCTACCACTGGTATTTTTGCAGCTGTTTATTTGGTTGTAAGTGTATTGGTTTACTTGCAAATCCGTTTTTTCTGATTTTTGAAACCATTTAATTACATTGGTTTACGTCAACCAAATCAAAAAATAACGTTTAAACAAATTATTTATAAACATTTATTACGCAACACAAGCTATTTTTTTGAAAATCTGTGACTGGGGATCAAAATTTATCGAAAAAATATGGATAGTCTCCTCAGACCTTTTTCGTGTAGCTGCAATGGTTAAGGTAGTTTTCCCCTTACTGGCCCGCTGAAAGTTTCCACCCTGTGAACCCACTTGTTTTTGTTTTTCGCTTCTGATATACAACAATGTTATGTATGTCACTTTGATTTGAATAAACCGTTTTTCATTCTTTCTTCGAAGCGCACTAAATATAGTGCGCTTCAAATTGCGTTTGGATATGCGCCAGAGTCTAGCTAGATCCGTGGGTGGCTCACGATGAAACATATGTTCGTCACCAGCAGGTGTATTCGCTATCTCAGTTGACAGCAATTTTGCTCGGTGGACATCAATTATAATAGGCACTTGTACGTAGTAGGTACATTTTTTGTTTTCCTATACGTCAAAGCAGCAATGTATGTGCCTCAAATAAAATCAACGGTCCCCCTCCCAGGAAGAAAACTCACTTACTTTGTATTAGGTATCGTAAACATAATTTTGAATGAAGATACACTCGCGAGCAATAAACTGGAATCACTTCATCGCGTGTTGTTCAAAACAATTTTTTACAATTTCTATGCAATGAACTATAGATTCTGGTATATCATTCAGTATCAATATCAAAACCAAAGATTATTCACCTTATGTCATGGAACGTAAAAACAAAAGACATCAATTTTTAAAACTAAACACCATATTGTTTGGTAGTCCTGAAACCCTATAAAAAGTGTGTGTTTATGAGAATTGGTCATCAGTTCAATGTTTCACGTCACTGGGAATACTGAAGGTAAAAGAAAATGGAAACCACATATATAGACGCCGCTCAAGTCGTCATCCTAATTCAGCCAGGGTTGTCTCAGCGTACTATCGCTTGACAGCTTCATCTGAGCCAGTCTTGTGTCTCGAAGCTATGCAAGAGGTTCAGAGAGACTGGAAATTTAGTCCGGAGACCAGGATCTGTACGACAGCGATGCACTTCGGTGAGAGATGACCGATTTTTTGTCACCTCTTCTCTCCGAAATCGACACCTGACTGGCTTGGATGTCCAGCAGGAGAAGTTCGAGGGAGGGCTGTCAGTGAGTGGACGGTAAGGCGAAGATTATAAGTGAATTTGTACCCTAAAAAGGCCAGCCACGGGACCCAAATTTCATTGCAAAGAAATTGTAAACAAAATGTTTTGAACAACGCGCGATGAAGTGATCCCAGTTTATTGCTCGCGCGCGACTTCGCGAGTGTATTGGTGTACCATGCATGATCTTGATCACACATTACGTCATAGTGTTATTTATAAGTAAATATCGTCCTTTTTTTACTAAACTATCTTACTCGGTTTATTTTTAAAATAAGCAACGTAAATCGGTATTTAATACTAAGCTATATGATGTCAAGAATACTGTTTAACTTTACAGGATTTAGAATTATACTAAGAATTATTTTACAATTAAAACTTCCAAACAACGTTATGTTTGTGTAATTTTTAGATGTGGGTTATAATAAATTTTGTTTTGATTATTGGCAAAATGTGAACATATTTTTAACAAAAATAGTTTTTAAATTTAATTTAGTTAAAAAAAATAAGTTATACATCTAATAAAGAGCACCACTTTTTTTAAATTGTGTTTACATTTCATAACGCGTTTGTTAACATTTATTGCTTAAATAAAATCATTTCAAATATCAGTATAACCTAGCTCTCCAAATTAAGTTATTTGGAACGCATCATGAAGTCTATTTTCACAAAATTATTTATAAGAAAAACAATCAAGTGATGCATGTGAGCACTATATTTAAACAATTGAAAACGTAACTCTTACTGACGCTCAAATAAATAAATTAAAGTAAAAAATAAAATCGTTAATAGTTATAATAAAAAAAAATCTATTTAAATTATCGAATCATTAATCAAATTATTTCTTATCAGTTTCAGTGGGGTAATTCTCGTATTTATAAGGAATATTCACATTCGCATCGCAGTCTCAATCAGTCAAAAACACGTCTAATTTCCTACATTTTCACCACTTTCTGTCATTGATTGAGACAGATAATATTGCGACTTGAATTTTAACATTTTTTAACCGACTTCAAAAAAGGAGGGTCAGTTTAAGTATGAGAATTGGGCTTCAGGTAGATGTCAACAGAAACTAACTTCTGCCCGGGGGTAGAGGATAAATTCGAAAGAGTTACCTCGCCCCCGGGCACTCAAAGCAGGGAGGAACAGGGGTGGGTTTTAGTCAGTAAGAGTCTGACACGCCCTTCCGCTCCACCCTAGAGCGGAAGAAGTCATAGGATGATTTCCCACCCCCAAAAAAAAAAAAAAAAAACAGTAACTAACTTTTACCTTCATGAGCTATTCTTGTAAAAAGTGACATCTTATAAAAAGAAAATACTTCCTTTGCACAATATGGCGCTTGTTTTTATGTCATGTTTATTACCTACAAGGTGACTGATTTGAGATGATCACCTAAAACTGCAAGGTGGAAACAAAATACCTACTTGTGCTACTTTTTTTTGTTAACGGTTTTATGTAGCTTGCCCTGTTTGTTGTTTTGCGTCCTTAGGGGCCTACCTCTGCATAAGTGGCGCCCTCATTGAATAAAAAATCGTATCATAACATAGAAAATAAAGATTATTTGACACTTTTGCTTACTACTTTGGATACGAAACATTTTCGAGTCCTGTTTTAACAACGTAAAAATACCTCATCCTAGTTATAACAAACTCAACCTACGATTCTTTAAATCTTTATTTTCTACGCTTTGCTACGATTTTTTATTCAATGAGGGCGCCACTTGGCGGCTATCTATACGCCTTAAATGTATGTAAGCATTTATAATTTTTTTGTGTGTAGGTACCTACGTATACCTACCTAAAAATATTGTATTATAAGTACTATTGTATACTAGGACGTATTGGGCATTAGCGCAGATTTATTTTGATAATCAATGATACTTAAAGTTGGTTATGTCATCACTAAATAAAAGTTAAAATATAAACGTTGAAAGTTTTATTAACTGACTTTAAAAAGGCTTGTGTTTAAACGCCTACCAGAAACGCACCTATTTTTAACCGACTTCGAAAAAGGATGTATGTTCACCGATTTCTCTGTCAGTTGTGGACCGATTTTCAAAATTCTTCGTTTTGTCCGAAAGAATATACTCCCGAGGTGGTCCCATATAAATTTAATCGAAATTGATTCAGCGCTTTTTGAAAAACTGAACAAAAACGAAAAATACGTATACATCGATGACGTTTTGGTTTTCTCCAATTACGAGTACTTAGGTATGTTTAAATTCCACGTTCCATGTTATTGGGGTTTTTAGTTCTGAGGTATAACAACTAAAAAGTGAAAAAAACAAACGACTTCCAAAAAAGAAATAACACAAAATATTTAAAAATAACTTTAATTTCGGAAGTCGGTGTCAAATAACGAAGATATAAAATACAAACACCGACTTCCGAAGTTAAAGTTATTTTTTTAATTATTTGTGTGTTTTCTTTTTTGGAAGTCAGTTGTTTTACTACTGTAGGATTCAACCAAAATATTAACTGGGCTGGGACAAATAGAGTTCAGGCAAGCCAATGAGTTCAAGGATAGGTAAGAAAACTGTTCAACGAATAATACTCTGTTTATTTTCTCCAAATGCTCACGCTGTTATACTTGACAATTTAGGTGTTTATAACGTGGTACAATTATCGTGATTACCACAAGTGTTCACATCCGAACCTCACCAGTGCTCCAAGGGCCTGCGGACGGCGAGTAGTGGGTAACTCGCCGACCGATCAGCACCAGGCCCGAGAGTCGACGGCGCGTAGTGTTCCACGCGCGCTTCAAAGAGTTGTCAGCAAACATGACGGGGCCCGTCTTGGCCGATGCCTGCCCAGGGGTTGAGGATGAATTCGAAAGAGTTACCTCGCCCCTGTGCATTCAGGGCAGGGAAGGAACAGGGGTAGGTTTTAGTCAGTAAGAGTCTGACACGCCCTCCCGCTCCACCCTAGAGCGGGAGATGTCATTGAATGATTTCCCACCCCACAAAAAAAAAAGAAAAACTGCTCCAAGTCAGAATCATCATGCCCAACCTACTTCTACCACCCATCAATCAAATCGTTTTCTTTTTCCCCCGTTATTCAAAACTCCAGGTCGAGCACACGAATTCCTTTAAAACTTGCCACATAAAATTAATTTAAAAAAAAAACTAACACCAATAAATTCGAAATACCTGCCAGAATGGATAAATGCTCACCAAATTGTGTTGAATTAAGTATTGGTAGAAATGAAGATTTTCCTTTTTAACCGACTTCAAAAAAGGAGGTTCTGTATTCGATATCCGTATGTATGTATGTTTGTCCGTTTTCTCGAAAACTCCTGTTCCGATTTGGATGGGGTTTTCGTTATTCAAATGCATATTTTTCAAGGAAGGTTTTAGTATTTAATACATTAGGATCTGGTGAGGATCTTCGGAGATAGGCAGTGGAACTCTTCAATTACAAACAGCAAATGACTCGCGATTACTGCGATCGTTAATCTATGTATTGTTAACACAATTTAATGGGGCCAACAACTACAAAAAAAATAGAACCCAGCTCTATTTTTTTTATTAGGTATTATAATTGATGGCAAATGTCATGATTTCATAAAACATTTTTAGTTATCATTACTATTATTAGTTACTACATTTGACATCAATTCTGAGTTCTATATTTTTTTTATCATCATTACTCGTATAATTGATGCAAAATGTCATGATTTCATGAAATACTACATTTGACATCAATTCTAACTGAAAGAGTTGTATTGATGATTTTAATGACTACAATTCTATAAATAGTGTATACTTGCTACGGCCGCGAATCATATTTTGACCAAGATACAACATGACACTGACCTGCAAATTGCAAAAAACGTAAGAAAATTTGAATTTCGTGGGCTACCCTGGCGCTTCGACCTTGGTGGAAGCTCCTTGTTGTGTAGTTATGTGCTCATGTTGCTGCACTTCCTCATAGTGCTGATTTACCAATTCCTGCAGTGCCAAATCAAACAAGTGCGCAGGAATTGATGCCACCGATTTACCTTTGTATAATGCAATTGCAGATGAAATACACGATCAAATAACCGATCGACCGATTCGACCAAAAGATCGAAAAACTTTCGGTCTCAGAATGTTTCGTCTGCTCCCCGGAGTCCAGTACTAAGTTTCTAGGAAAACCAGAGTATACACTTAAAATCTTACATGTTAATATTCGTGGCATTAAGTGTAACTTTGATGAACTATTATTATTAATAGGAAGATTGGATGTTATTCTGTTGTCTGAATGTTGGCTGAGCAAATGTCCAAATGTTCCCCCTTTCCCCTTTCTTTTGAAAACCAAAATGATGGGGTAGTTGCTTATGTGAGAAAGGATTTGCAATACTCATTCGAAACTGCCTCGGTTAAGGACGCAAACTGTTACTGAAATTTTCTGATAAGTTTGCAGTTGTCGCGGTATACATATCACCCTCGTTTAAAGACCCAAATCCATTTCTCAACAGTCTAGATATGTTGCTCCACCATTTAGGGAGATTCAGAACTATCTCTCTTGTCGGAGACATAAATATTAACATTGCACCGTCGAGTGTGGATCCAAATTGTGATGAATATTTAAATATAACTGCATCACATGCTATGCTTCCCGCACATTCTTTTCCCACCAGGGTTGCTAATGGTCTTGACCATGTCCTGCTGAAATCGACACACACTGCTACAACCTTGGTGCTAAAATGCGAAATAACAGATCATTATCCGGTTAACCTGTTATGCAATCCTGATATTACAACAGGTTTCAGTCACAAAAATTGATATTGCAAAAGTAAAAGCTGACATCGAGAACACAGACTTTTCTGAAATACTAAACTCCAATGACCAAAACTTTGCTGCCAAAACTTTCGTAGGTATCTCTTCTTTCTTCTTCCGTTAATCTGCATACAGGTTCTTTGGTAATTCCTAGTAGAAGGCGCATCCTCAAGCCCTGGATTACCCCTGGCCTTCTCAGATGTGTCTGCCAAATAGATAAATTACATAAAATGTCCAAAAAACACCCAGAAAATGACACTCATAGAACTTTTTAAATTTATCTTCGCTATCGGACATTCTGCAATAATTTACTAAAAACACTTAAACGAGAATATGAAAGGTGAGAATTTCAGAGGGCCAGGAAAAATCTTAAAGCAACCTGGAAGGTCATCAGGGAAATGTCTTATTTGGACAAGGGTAAAACATTTTCTTCTGAGTTATTGAGATGTGCAGACGACCCGCTTCTCTCTGTCTGTCTGTTGGCAGTACCCTCGCATCTAAGTTTACTAATTCTTCTTCACATAATATCTGTTCAGACTTTCCCTTTTCACCCCAGGTAGCGGACTCTTCCACGACAGCCCCGTTAGAATCGATGGTGATGTATGATGTTGATGACGCTGAAATTGAAACCATCATTCTAACTCTAAAAGATGAATGTGCTGTCGGTTATGACGGAATCCCTTCCACAGTTATCAAGGCCACAAAAAATACAATTATCCCTCTCCTTGTCCACATTTTGAATCTCTCCTTATCCTCTGGTATTTTTCCGGATGTTTTCAAAACTGCCATAGTCCACCCTATTCACAAGGGAGGAGACAGGGATATTTTTTCAAATTACAGGCCTATATCCGTCCTTACAACAATCTCAAAAATCTTCGAGAAGGTTCTCAACGCGAGGCTTGTGAAATTCCTTGCTAAATTCAATATCTTGGCCGAAAATCAATACGGTTTCAGAGCGGGAAAATCAACAGACGACGCAACTCTGGATCTCACAAACACTATAGTCGAACACCTCAATAATAAGCAGAAGCCTCTTGGTGTTTTCCTAGAACTTTCGAAGGCTTTCGACACCGTTTCTGTCCCTAAATTGATTGAAAAGATAGAGAACAAATTGCATTCGTGGCATGGCTCTTGAAATCTTTCGCAGCTACACTACGGGACGAAAACAGGTAGTAAAGGTTGGATCATTCATCAGTAATGAGGAAAATTTGACTTTTGACGTACCTCAAGGCAGTGTCTTAGGACCAACCCTTTTCCTCATATATGTCAATGAGCTTTGTCAGTTAGCTCTCCCGAACACAAAAATTATTTCATATGCGGATGACACAGCTCTAATAACCTATGGGAGGGACTGGTCTGAGACTCATGAGAAGGCAGAATTGGCTCTGAGAAAGGTTATGATGTGGTTGGCCTCGAGTCTGCTCACGCTCAATATCTCTAAGACTAAGTTCATCTCTTTTGCTCTGAGTATTGGTAGTCAACCAACCCTATCGTTTAAGATCAGGGCCCATGTGTGTACAGTGGTCAACACATGTAACTGTGCCCAAATAGAACGATGTGACAGCATCAAATATCTTGGCGTTATATTGGACAGTCTTTTATCATGGAAAAAACAGGTTGATTCTGTTGTGGTTCGAGTCAGGAGGTTGATTTATTTATTTAAAAAACTTCGAGCGGCTGCTAATTTCCAATCCCTAAAAATGGTTTACTTTGCCCTCGCTCAATCAGTTCTCAGTTACTGTATAACTTACATGGGGGGGAACCCACAAGACAACCATGTTGCGGCTAGAGAGGGCGCAGAGAGCTGTTTTAAAAGTACTGGCAAAAAAACCTATTAGGTGCCCGACCTCTGAACTGTACTCACTATGTGAGGTCCTCACAGTGAGACAGCTGTTTCTCCTACATACTGTCTTTAAGAAACATCTGTTTCTACAACTTCAGAACGCAGCCATGCCATCGTATGGGTCATCCGAAGTTAAGAGCAGTGTCAGCGTCCCGTGGC
Source organism: Polia nebulosa (assembly GCA_951329385.1). Taxonomy (NCBI): domain Eukaryota; kingdom Metazoa; phylum Arthropoda; class Insecta; order Lepidoptera; family Noctuidae; genus Polia; species Polia nebulosa. Next base: position 18,196,553 of record OX589602.1, on the reverse strand, counting down.
CTCAACCCCTGCAAGTGGAGTCTGGAGATCCATTCGAAAACTTTCAGTGTTTCCGTACAAGCTGGGAGAATTACTGCCTCGCTACAGGTATGAACAAGTGGGTTTCAGACAAAGAAGAAATCAAGGCCGGGATTCTTCTTAACGCGATCGGTAACGCTGCTATGAGAAAATATTTAAATTTCAACCTATCGGATAGCGATAAAAAAGATGAGAGTACTATTTTTAAGAAAATGGAATCAGAAATTATTAAGAAGACTAATGTCATTTACTCTCGATATATTTTCAACATAAGGAGTCAATTAGTTGAAGAGTCCTTTGATGATTACCTATTAATTCTCCGAAAATTAATCAAACCTTGCAATTACCCGGAACCTATATGCAATGAATTGTTACGAGACAGGGTTGTAGTAGGCATTAGAGATAAAAACATTATGAAGGAACTACTTCGTTTTAAGACAGTTTGACACTAGATTCAGCCATAAAATGCAGATCTGCTGAAAGAGCATTGATGCATGTTTTAAGTGTGCAAAAGGAAGATGAGGTTAATAAGATCACTTAAAAATGCTAATTTGTAGGAACAGGATAGGAAATTATGCAAGTTTTGTGCACAGACACACATATTTGATAAAAAGCTCTGTCCAGCTTGGGGCAAGAGATGTGAAGAATGTGGTGGAAGAAATCATTTCAAGAAAGTGTGTAAAAAGAAACAGAAATCAGTTAAAACTATTGATATGGAAAATGACTCAGATAGTGACGTCATAATATCAGAGATACGCACAAACTCAAGTGGCCACAAAGAAGCGCCCATGTTCTATAGAACAGATTTTAATAAATGGAATGAGCTATACTTACTGCACACTGGACACAGGAGCACAAGTATGTGTTATGGGAGCCAATTTCTATAAAAAGGTCACTGGTAAGGATGACTTCAGTTCGTTGACCCCTGCATATCAGAAGTTGAAATGCTTCAATGGATTTGTCATACCAAATTTAGGGACTACCCTTTTCAAATGCAGAAGCAAAACTAGTTCAGACAAAGTTTTTAAAATAATATTCCATATTGTGGACATAGATCATGAACCACTCTTGTCAGAAAAAGCATGTGTAGCATTAGGTTTTATTAAGTACTGTGATAAAGTTACTGTTTCTAACCAGCTTGACTGCACAGAAGCATTGAATATCATGCATAAATACAGTGACGTGTTTGAGGGATATGGAAGCTTGCCTGGAGAGGTTACTCTAGAAATAGATGAGACAGTTCCAGCATGTATCCAGCCGGCACGTCGCATTCCAGTAGGTATGTCTAAGAGAGAAGCTGCGCGAGGAACTTGATGCTTTAGAACGGGATGGAATTGTTGCAAAAGAGATACAGCACACAGAATGGGTAAATAATGGTTTAATAGTCAGCCGTGAGCATAAATTTAGAATATGTCTAGATCCCATTCCCTTGAACAAAGCTCTTAAAAGACCAAATTTTCAGTTTACTACACTAGATGAAATATTACCTGAGCTAAGTAAAGCGAAAGTATTTAGTACTGTGGATGCAAAGAACGGGTTCTGGCAATTTCGCCTTTCTGAGAAAAACAGTAAGCTTACTACATTTTGGACACCTTTCAGTCGTTACAGATGGCTGCGTCTCCCGTTCGGGCTGAGTTCTTCTCCAGAGATTTTTCAACAAAGACTCACCAGTCTCATTAAGGACTTAAAAGGAATTGAAGTCATTGCTGATGACATTTTAATTTATGGAGTTGGGGATACTATTAAAGAGGCTATTACAGATCATAATACAAAATTTGAGAAACTTCTTCTAAGACTCCGAGAAGTAAATTGTAAGTTGAATAAAGATAAAGTAAATCTACTACAAACTTCAGCAAAGTTTTATGGCCATATCCTAACCAATGAAGGTTTAAAAGTAGATCAATCCAAGGTTGAGGCTATAAAAAATATGCCTACTCCAACTTCTAACAAAGAAGTGCTTAGATTTTTGGGCATGATTGGCTATCTGAGTAAATTTATTGATAATCTTAGTGTTAAAGCAGCCAATCTTAGACTACTGACAAGAAAAGATGTAGAATTTATCTGGACCAAGAAAGTAGAAGAAGAGTTTCAGCATTTAAAAAATATCATAAGCTGTCTACCAACACTCAAGTATTTTGATGTCAACAAAGAGGTAGTTATTGAATGTGATGCAAGTGAATTTGGTCTTGGAGCAGCCCTGTATCAGGACAATAATGTCATAAGTTTTGCATCAAGATGTTTGTCTGCAACAGAAAAGAAGTACGCCCAGATTGAAAAAGAAATGCTTGCTGTAGTATTTGCATATAAAAGATTTAATCAGTATATTGCTGGCAGTGGCAAGACTATTATCAAAACCGATCATAGACCACTCATCAACATTGTTAATAAACCACTTGTAGAAGCACCTAAAAGATTGCAAATGATGGTATTGACACTTTAAAAGTATAAAGTTCAGCTAGATTTCATACAGGGTAAAAATAATCATGTGGCTGACACTTTATCAAGAGCTCCTGTTACTAAAAGTGCAGAAAGATATGATTTGGAAAGCAAACTATCAAAAAATAATATCATTTATGGTTCTTCTTTTATCTGTGGAGTCGGCATGAAACAATATAGGGAAAGACTACGTTAAAACGAAACTTGTAAGAAATATAAAGATTAATAAACCCGGTTCAACACTATAATAAGTAGTTTTCATACAGCCACTAACAAAGAAGCGGCGTGCCGTCAGAGTTTGTAAGACTGAGCGCTGCAGATTTGCGTTGGTTAGTCGTCACTTCAACTATATCAGCTCTAAAGTTTATAATGAAATAAATATTAGAATTCATATTTACCCTATGACTAAAAATCTTCTGAAGAGGAAAGTTACTGATTGGCTAAAAACCTTGTCTTATGAAGAAACTGAGCAACTTATGGTATCATAAACACTGTAACATACACACACACACACACACTTCACCTCACCTCCACTCTACATTTATACTGCGTAGTAACCTCCACATATAATATTATTCTTCTTTTTTATTCCTTTTTTATTTTTTTTGTACTTAAATTCTTCTATTAATTAATATTCTTTGGGAAGTCTGGAGCAATGTATTTGTGTATTTTTTGAGTTGGGCGTTGATAGCTGCGCCACAGTATTTTACTTTTGTGGCTATCTTCGTTTTTCTTTTGTTAATTGTAAACTGAAGTTGTTCCAAAATAAACTTTATTATTATTATTATTTCGTTTATTCATCTTTCTTACTTATTAATACATTTTTAAATATTTCGTAAAGAATAATTTAGAAAAAACATTTAAAAATATAAATAATAGTAGCCCACCGGTATCGGGAACAGGGTCCAAGCTAGGTCAGGGCTAGAGAGAGGAACCGCCTAACAATGCGAGCCGTGTCCAGAAGTACTGCTTTCTGAATCAAGCCCTTGATCCAGCCGCCTAACGAGAGCCTCCTGAGGTGTTGGTTGAGGCTCGTGGCTATTAAGCCGTTGGCTGACACGACTATCGGTACAATGATCGCTGAGTCCACATCCCCCATGTCGACAACCTCGCGAGCCAAGTCAATATACTTGATTGGTTTATCTTTCTCGGCTTTCACGAGGTTCTCGTCATGTGGGATGGTAATGTCAACAATCATTGCACGCCTCTCGATTCGGTCCACCACCACTATATCAGGCTCATTGGCTACAATAGTCCTGTTAGTGATGATGGACCGATCCCAGTACAATGAGATATGACCATTATCGAGAACTGGGTGGGGCGCATATCTGCGGCACTTCCGATTCCACAAGAGAGTATTTCAGAGCAAGTTGCTGATGGATAATCCTGGCTACAAGGTTGTGCCTATGCAAGTACTCATCGTTAGCTAGACGAGAACAACCAGAGATTATGTGGCGAATTGATTCTCCCGGACGATGACATGCCCGACATATGTCAACCGTGCCGTCCTTCACAATAAATCTCCGGTAGTTTTTCGTCATGATAACTTCGTCCATAATTGCACAGACAAAACCTTCGATTTCCCCAAAGAGGTCACCGACACGCAGCCAGGCTACGGACGCTAGTTGATCTACATCGGGCCCATGTAGGGCCTGGAAAAAGCGTCCGTGAAGTTCCTTACTCTGCCATACTTCCCTGCGATCGTTAGTGTCAAGCACTAGAGGTTTGCGCCAGTTCTCGTTAGCCAAAGAGGTGCCCTTGTCCACCGTCACTACATCTCGATGCATACCCACGACAGCAGCTAGGAAATATTCCCTCAGACTGCATACCTCGCGGTTGTGGAGGGTCTGTAGCGCTTAGGTGGTACGTAGAAATAATACCTACTCCAGATGTAGGTATAGTTACCATGAAAGTTTAAGTCACAATAAAAGAGGAATATGGAATGAATATTTACAAAATGTGCACATGTCTTATTACTAAACTTAGGTGTACAAGTAGTGGTCTATTGACAAAATTATGAACCAATAGGAATCTAGACAAATACCCACCCCTTACCCGCCCCCGCCCCGTGCCCTTACCCTTTCGGTATGGGCACGATCAGCACAATTTTATTGTATCTTTGTGTACTTCTCTTTTCCTTTTGTTTGTTGCTGTTGTGTTGTGTCAGCGTCAAATAAATGATTTCTATTCTATTCTAAATATTCGGTATAAGAATATAGTACCTAAAGAAATCCGTGCGGCGCACAGATCGCCGTCAACTTAGCGCCGTCGATAATGCACGCATAATATAAATATTGCGGGCCGGCGCTGGAGCCCTAGTCTTCCCAGCGCAGCGGCGGAGAACGGATGTGTCTTGATGTATTGTAGCTACAGGTCTTAGCATTTAAAAAGCCTCGGCCTCCACACTTCCGCAGGATATACAGTCTCATCACTGACGAACGTGGGTGATGCATTCGGTATGCCGTTAGTAGTGTACGGACCCGCCTGTCCAGGGCGTCAAGTTCTGTTTAAGTCTATTTGAGTACGCCGAAAGAGTACATCAATACAGGCATGACCCAACCGTTGAAGGCACGCACCTTGTTTCCGCCTGAAAGAAGGCTATTGAATATCTTCTTCAGGCGGCCAAAGAAGCGCTCCCTCAACGATTGCTTCATGTCAGTCGCATTGATACCTAACGCTTCCGACATACCCAAATACTTATAGGTTTCAGTTGGAGAGAGGGATCTCAGGTTTATGGAATCCGAGAGTTGAGTTCTCACGGATTCCACAATCTCCCCTCGCTTTACATGCATGACTGCACATTTGTCCACACCAAACTTCATCCTGATGGCACTACTGAAGGTTTTAGTTACCTTCAGTAGTCCCATCAGTTGCAGATTGTTGGGGGCAAAAAGTTTCAAGTCATCCATGTAAAGGAGGTGAGATATTACCTGACCACCTCTCTTCAACCGATAGCCTAGACCTGAAGCCACTAGCAGTGTGCTTAGAGGATTCAAGGCTAGGCAGAACCAAAGCGGATTCAAACTGTCACCCTGGAATATACCCCGCTCGATCCTTACCGGTTCGCTATTCCTCTGGATTTGTCGACATCCTGGATAGCGAAGGACCGTCCTCCATTGCCTCTACACGACATCAGGAAGGTGCGTAGCGTTGCATCGACTTTATACAATTCTAGCACCCTCATGAGCCATGTATGAGGAACTGAGTCATAGGCCTTCTTATAGTCTATCCAACATGTCGACAGATCCTTTCGGGAACACCAAACCTCTTGGCTAATGGCCATATCAATGAGGAGCAGCTCCTTAGTACCGCGGGACCCATTCCTACATCCATTTTGAGAGGCAGACATGATACAGTTACTATCTGTTCGGTGTTATGCCATCGAACACTTCACGTGTTGTGACGCACACGCCTATAAAGCGATGTACTTACCTAACATCAGTTAGTGCATTACACGGACACATCGCGACCGGGTGCATTCATAATATTCCAAACATTTTAACATCAACATTTCATAGATTTTAACAGAACATTAGATTTAGTATATCTTTACTTTAATAACATTTTGGTAACAGTTAAATAGACATTTAGTTTATCTCGCAACATAGACTTTCATTTAACAAACTTTCCAACACTCGAAGCCCTCGTACCGCACATTTTGGTCCTTCGAGCCGGATTATCTGTTGTGTTCACATAGTGCCATTGTTGGTGTGGTATTATTTCTGTTATTTTCTGTACCCTAATTGCTACAAAAGGCTTCCAGCGACTTGGCTCACCCTGCAGCCATCCCAGAGTGACCTTGGAATCTGTTCATCCGTAGGTCACTAATTTGTGCTGATTTAATGCGAGCTTAACATATGTAACCGTGTTCAACTTGAATGTTTGAATAGGATGTTCAGGAGACTGCCGCTAAACGATTTTCTGTAACGCCTGATCAGTTTCGTTGACTAATATCTGACGATACATTTTTTCAAAGTCGGCCGTAATTGCAGGATACTATCTCCATTGTAAAAGTAGTGTTTGCAGATCTTACTGTAAGTTGGGACCCTTAAACATTAGATCGTTTAGTGAGCAACCCTTTGATGTTTTAGATGAGACATTAAATACCTCTCTATATTTGGTAGTTAATATTTACTATAAGAAACCAAAAAAAAAAAAAAAAAAATATATATATTTTATTCGAAGTTTGACGACACGGTTGGCGCAGTGGTTGAGCGTTCGGATGCTGTGCTGCGTGTCGCGGGTTCGATCCCCGCACGGAACAAATATTTGTATGACCTGCAGATAGTTGTTCCGGGTCTGGGTGTCTTGTGTATGTGAATTTACATGTTTGTGAACGCACCCACGATACAGGAATATTCCTAGTGTGGGGCAACGTTTTTTCTTAAAAACAAAACAAAAAACAAACAAAAACAGAAGTTCACACTTAGTCACTCTAATATAATATATTAATACGTAAGTACTGTATTTTATTTTCAACGCAATTTTATTAAAATTTAAATATAGCTCACAATACCTACATATAATTATCTATACTATTATTATAAAGAGGTTTGTGAGGTTGTAGGGGCTAATCTCTGGATCTACTGAACCGATTTTGAAAATTTTTTTCACCAGCAGAAAGCTACGTTATTCTTGAGTGCTCTATGCTATAAATATTTTCGAATTCCACGCGGACGAAGTCGCGGGTGAAGTGCTGATATTAAATAAATCTGAAATCATAATCTCAAAAATAGTTAGTAGGTACTTAAGTGCGCGAGATCAGACATGGCTGTAATATAGACTCTTTGCCTTTGCCATTTTTAGGATTCCGTACCCGAAGGGTCTAAACGGAGCCCTATTTCTGTCACTCACGTGTCCGTCTGTCTGTCCATCGTCTGTCACATAGGTTTTGCAGCCAAACGGTTGGAGCTACAGTCTTAAAAATTTTTCACAGTTTATAGATACTACGTAGCGCGTTAAAGTAAACGTCATTTTTCACTAAAACTGTTTAGGGGACACATTGATAAAAAGGTTGTTTGACTTTTTAACCGACGACAAAAAAAAGGAGGAGGTTCTCAATTCGACCGTATATATATATATATATATATATATATTTTGTGTGTTCAGCCTGTTACACGCAGCTGCATAAGGGGAATCGCCAATTCAGCACCCAATACTTTTATTATAGAAACATACGCTGCAATTAATCGAACGATGTCAAACGGCGAGCTGAGATAGCACTTTGTGACGCACGGACCTAGATTTGCCAATTATTGTAACTCCGTAAATTTGGATTCCAGATTCATACTTCGAATAGGCACCTAGGCTAATTTAAGATATAATTAATGTAATTCTTTTATTTTAAAATAAATTAAGTAAAGTCATTTTTGGTTTTTTTAAATCCTCCGCTTGCAGCTAACGTAATTGGCGCAGTTGGTAGGATATTCGCGGGCCGGTTTGCGAGCTTAGGGATCTCTAATATCGATATCTGCGTACGCGAATCGCCTGGGTGGCTATTGAGCCCCGCCGCCGAATATCCGAATCTACGGTCCAGCTGCAGTTCCGGAAGGAGAATCCAGACTTCGATTCACGAGAGAACCAGAGATGAAAAATTTGTAAGTACACTTGAATTGTTCCTGTGTTGCTTCCTTTTTAGTCCTAGTACCACCCAAGTGCCAAGATTTTCCACCCGAAGAACTCCAATTCCCAGGAGCCCGCATCTCGTACGGCTCGCTGGAGTGCTATAGATAACCGTAGGGATTTAAATAGTGATAGTGAAAATAGCATAAATTGTAGTATACATAGCATAGATATGGCCCATGACCCGGATACAATTTTCAAGACCCTTCGTATGGTCCCGGAGTTCGACGGGAACCCAAATGTTTTGACTAGGTTTATTAAAATATGCGATCAAATAGTAGCTCAATATATTAGTAATGCCCCAGGTAGCGAGCTAAATAACTTATGCCTATTAAATGGCATCTTAAATAAAATAAAAGGCTCTGCTGCTTGTACCATCAACTCCAACGGCATACCTGACAGTTGGCTAGGGATTAGAACAGCCTTAATCAATAACTTTTCGGATCAACGGGATGAAACAGCTTTGTATAGAGACCTTTCTTTAGCTACGCAGGGAAATAAGACACCTCAGGAATTCTATGAGGAATGCCAAACCTTGTTTAGTACGATGATGACGTATGTAACATTACATGAGCAAATTCCTACTACAGTGGAAGCAAAACGTACACTGTACAAAAAAGTTACTATGCAGGCTTTTGTAAAAGGATTAAAGGAACCATTGGGATCCCGCATAAGATGCATGCGTCCTGATACTATTGAAAAGGCCCTTGAATATGTACAGGAAGAACTTAACGTTATGTATTTACAAGAACGTAGTGAGGTTTCAAAATCCACTACACAAAAAAATTCTAGCCCTATAACACCCCACGCAAATACCAACCCGGGTCCTCAACGTAGTAATAATTTTGCAGTACCAAGTCCCAACTGGCCCAATCCCATAGCAATTAGGCCCAGCCAACTACCACCACCACAACCATTTAGGTTCAACCCTCACTTCGTTAATCAGCAGCCCCAAAACCGCATGCCTAATCGGACACAGCAAATATTCCGTGCGGTACCTCAAAATTATAACGCTCAAAGTAACATGTTCCGTTTGCCACCAAGAAACATTCCGGCGCAAAATCATATTCAAGGCCCTAAACCTATGAGTGGGGTACAGCATTTTACACCTAGACCCATGTTATCCGGTCATAATTGGCAGAACTCAGGCAATCCACCACCAACTAATTATTTTAAAAATCGTGAAATGAACATGAATGAGTGCGCGTCATACGACGACTCATATTACCCGACGGAGTACTATTACGACCCGACCTGTTTTAATTACGAGAACATTTATTACGATTACAGCCCGTTCGCCATAGTAGAGTGCAACCATGATCCGACCTTAAGCGATATAAGTGCTCAAGGGAAGATTACAGATTCAACTGATCCTCAGGCAGGTCCAAGTCAAATAAGTCAGGATTTTCAGGAGGCACAGAAGTCAAAAAAGCAAAAATAGAGTTGAATCTCCAAACTCAGCGTCAGTTGCCGTACATATTAATATCAGAACCACCCTTGAAACTACTAATTGACACCGGCGCGAATCAGTCTTTTATAAGTCCAGAAGCTGTAGAGAAACATTTTTCGAATTTTCCCTTAAATTACGACCCGTTTGAAGTTACCAATGTACACGCGGTCAGTAGAAATAATTATTCTATAAGTTTACCTTGCTTTGCGGAATTTAACGATCCAGAGTTTATCAAATTATTTGTATATCGTTTTCATGAATATTTCGATGGTTTAATTGGTTTAGATCTGCTAACTAAATGGGAGTCCAAGATAGACTTAAAAGATCAGAGATTAATAACGCGCACATCATCAAACCCAATCCGTATGTATAATTCCTGCAATGTTAACTTGTATGAGGACATAATACCTGCTCAATCTTCGAAGTTAGTCAGAGTACCGATCGACACTCCAAACGGTGCAGCATTAGTTAGTGAACAGACTATATGCAATTGCACCGTACGCGAATGCCTTACCATTGTAGACAATAATCGCGGCTACTTAGAGATAGAGAATACGAGCCCGAATGATATTATATGGCCGAGTGATTTTATTATTATTATTATTTGGCTTTCTGGTGACTATGATTTCCTTTTTTATTTGCTTTTATTAGCTGTAAGTCTTCCATGTACCAAATAAATAAATAAATAAATAAATAAATCACTTGACCGACCAGTGCATGCAAGCTTATTTAATATCGAGTGCACGCGTACCGAACATTGTACCAAGCGAGTTCAAGAAGTGACAACGCGATTACGAAAAGATCATTTAAACGAGGAGGAGAAAGTCAACCTTTTAGCTCTTTGCTCAAAATATGCTGACGTGTTTTACATCGAAGGCGAAGCGTTAACCTTTACCAACCAAATAAAACATCGCATTAAGACTACAGATGAGGTCCCGGTTTACACAAAAAGTTACAGATACCCATTCATACATCGTCAGGAGGTTAGGGAACAGATTTCAAAAATGTTAGATCAGGGAATAATAAAGCCTTCAGATTCAGCATGGAGCTCACCCATTTGGGTAGTACCTAAGAAAATGGACGCCTCGGGCAAGCAAAAATGGCGTTTAGTAGTTGACTTTAGAAAGCTCAATGAAAAAACTATCAACGACAAATACCCTATCCCGAACATTAGCGATGTTCTTGACAAACTGGGTAGGTGCCAGTACTTCACCACCCTAGACCTGGCTAGCGGCTTCTACCAGGTAGAGATGGACCCTCAGGACATTCAGAAAACAGCTTTCAATGTCGAACATGGACATTTCGAGTTTCTTCGAATGCCCATGGGACTTAAGAATTCGCCCTCCACATTTCAAAGGGTTATGGACAATGTCCTCAGAGGTCTCCAAAATGACATTTGCCTGGTCTACCTTGATGACATCATCGTCTTTTCCACGTCACTACAAGAGCACATGATCAATCTCGAGAAAGTTTTCAATAGGCTTCGCGAATCGAACTTTAAGATCCAAATGGATAAATCCGAATTCTTAAGGCATGAAACTAGTTATCTCGGACACATAATAAGTAGCGATGGAATAAAACCCAATCCGGATAAAATTCACGCAATAGTAAAATACCCCATTCCAAGGACTCCAAAAGAAATTAAGCAATTTTTAGGCCTTGTAGGCTACTATCGCAAATTCATCCCGGACTTCGCAAAAATTACGAAACCTCTCACAGCGTGTTTAAAAAAGGGTAGAAAAGTTGTATTAGACTCCGAGTACATTAACAGCTTTGAAAAGTGCAAGACTCTCTTAACGAATGACCCCATATTGCAGTATCCCGATTTTGATAAGGAATTCTTACTGACGACAGACGCTTCGAACGTCGCTATTGGTGCTGTTCTATCTCAAGGACCTGTAGGTTCCGACAAACCTGTGTGTTTTGCATCCCGAACCTTGAATGAAAGCGAGCTTAACTATAGCACCATAGAAAAGGAACTTCTTGCCATAGTTTGGGCCACCAAATATTTTAGACCGTACTTGTTTGGTCGTAAATTTAGAGTACTGACAGATCATAAACCTTTACAGTGGATGATGAATCTTAAAGAACCGAATTCGCGATTGACTAGATGGAGGCTGAAACTCAGTGAATACGATTTCACCGTTATCTATAAGAAAGGCAAATCCAATACAAACGCCGATGCCTTATCTTGGGTGGAGATTCATAATGAAGACACTAGCGCTCTAGTAGACGAATTATGTTCTTTGATTCCCAACCCATCAGAAAACCCGCCATCTGCGAACTCATCCACTGCAACCGTACACACCAGTCACGAACATCCCATATTAGAAGTCCCAATTACAGACGAGCCCCTTAACAGATTCCATAGACAACTATGCTTTACGATAGTGGAGGATGTCAAACGCAAACCAGTAGTTACTAAACCATTCGAAACCCACACGCGCATAGCAATCCAGATATCATCGTCCAAATTAGAACAAGATGTAGTCAATGCCCTCAAAGAGTATGTTAACCCAAAAGTAAAAACCGGTATCCTAATAAATCCACCCCTTGCCATGTATTCCATCATACCAGTCATACAAGACAAGTTTAAGAGCTCATCTATGAACTTAGTACTAGCTAAGATAGAATTAGAAAACGTTAAAGATTATCTACGTCAGCAAGAGATAATTCAACACTACCATGACGGCAAAACTAATCACCGGGGAATTACCGAATGTTATTTAGCCCTCTCAAGAAAGTATTACTGGCCCAAAATGAAAGACCAAATAACCAAATTCATCAACGAATGCATTATTTGCGGGCAAGCTAAATATGACCGGAGACCTATTAAACCCCAGTTTAATATTGTACCCCCGGCAACGAAACCATTCGAAATAGTTCATATGGATTTATTCACCGTTCACAATGAAAAGTATGTTACAATTATAGATGTTTTTACCAAATATGGACAAGCATACCATCTCCGAGATGGCACGGGCATTAGTATACTTCAATCATTATTACAATATTGCACCCACCATGGAGTTCCCTTAACTTTAGTGACTGACAACGGAACTGAATTTACTAATCAACTATTCCTAGAATTCACACGCCTTCACAAGATAAACCATCATAAAGTCTTACCGCATTCGCCAAACGATAACGGTAATATAGAACGCTTCCACTCAACTCTCCTTGAACACATAAGAATATTAAAGTTGCAACACAAAGAGGAGCCTATCGTAAATCTTATGCCCTATGCTATAATCGGTTATAATTCCTCAATACATAGCTTCACTAGATGCAGACCATTCGATTTATTAACTGGACACTTTGATCCACGCGATATTCTAGACATGGATTTCACTCAACAATCATTACAACAGTACGTTCATAAACATAGGGCGCAAATGAAACAAGTCTACGATATCATTAACGAAACTTCTCTATCAAATCGTACTGCGTTGATAGAAACTAGAAATAAGAACCGTGAACCCGGAATAGAATACGTTCCTCAACAACAGGTATTCATTAAGAACCCTTCCGCAAGCCGACAGAAGACGGCACCGCGGTATACCCAAGATACCATTTTGGCCGACTTACCCATACACGTTTATAAGTCCAAGAAACGTGGGCCCGTAGCCAAAAATAGGTTAAAAAGAGGCCCTAAGGAACCTAACTTGTTGCAGGATTCTACTGTTGCTGGTACTTCGCGAGACCCGGTCATCGGAGATAAAACTTGAAAGCTTGGCCAATGGACCCGGCCTATTACCGTATAAACTCGGATCTACGAGAATGACCACTCATCATCATACATTTCTTCAATACGTGAACCTAAGGGACATTGAAAATCAAATTACAACACTACAGTATCAAATATCAGAATACAAAAGTCGGCTTAGTAATGACACTTATGGTCTATTTGAATTCCAAATTAATTATCTTACTAACAAAATTGGCAAAGTATCTAATCAGCTTAAATCTTTAGAGCCTGGTCGTGTAAAGAGAGGTCTAGTAGACAGTCTTGGATCGGTAGTTAAGAGCATAACCGGAAATCTAGATTACACAGATGCCTTAAAATACGAAAATGCTATCAAAATTCTACAGATGAATAACAATAAGTTAGTTAACGAATTTAACGATCACATCAGTCTCAGCAAAGAATGGATGTCTAAGCACAATAACGTTCTACTACAGTTAGTCGAAAATCAAAGTAAAATCAATAGCACCTTAGAGTTACTGTTAAATAACACTCTTACAACAGGAAATTTAATAAACTATGCAAAGTTTGGTCAACTAATTTCTATTATAAGTGAAAATGTAGAAGACTTAAGATTAGAATTAGTTAGAATAGAAAATATGTTAGCGTTCATTCACGCATCAAGCACTGTTCATTCGATGATAGATGTAGAAACACTTAGGTCTATGATAAATAAGTTGGGAAAAATATACAGTAAGGATGAGATACTAAGTCTAGAGCTCAGAGAATACTACGACGTTATCAGGCCCGGATCATATTTCAATGAAAACCAGATAGTTATAGCTTTCAGATTTCCCATAATTTCCAAAATTGTTTATGATTTATATAAGTTATCCATAGTACCCAACAAAAACCGTCAAGCCCTTATCCCTACCTATCCCTTTATAGCAACTAACGGGGACTCTTTCGTGTATATAGAAGCAGAATGCTCGAACTGGTATCTCTGTGAAAAGCAAATAACCCATAAAATACGAACAAAAACTGACTGCATACAAGAACTTATCATGAACCAAGCCCTCAAGAGTTCCTGCCAATTCACTACAGTATTTCTGGAAAAAGAAGCAATGGAAAAACTAGATGACCAGCATTACGTCCTATCGTTTCCAAATCCAACGAAAGTACAATCAGTCTGTGGGAGAGAAGACTTCAACTCGCTACAAGGAAGCTACCTCGCTACTATACCTATCAACTGTTATCTCCGCACAAAGGAATTAACTATAATCAATGACAACGATGTAATACAAGGGCAGCCTTTGAAATTAATGAACATTCCCTACGACGACGCAGAGACACCGGGTGCCGCATTTACCCAAGTTCATCTTAGTTCAATCGACTTAGGAGGACTACACAGCATCCAGAACCAAGTCATGACGAGTCAGCCGATACAACTTGACCAGCTGCAATCAGATGTCATATACCATACGACCATACCCTTCTACATTGTATTATTAATTGCAGGCGCACTTATCATAGCCACACTGGGCTATCGCAACAAATGGTTTTGCAAACGATCCGAAACGCCCAACACCAAGGGGTATACTTACGAAGAACCCGGGAAAAAGGAAGAGGTTCGCGCGCCCAGAGGACAAGTTCCAGAAACATTTTCTCTCAAAGTTCTAAAATAGTTCCTGATCTGCGGGTGGAGATGTTACACGCAGCTGCATAAGGGGAATCGCCAATTCAGCACCCAATACTTTTATTATAGAAACATACGCTGCAATTAATCGAACGATGTCAAACGGCGAGCTGAGATAGCACTGTGTGACGCACGGACCTAGATTTGCCAATTATTGTAACTCCGTAAATTTGGATTCCAGATTCATACTTCGAATAGGCACCTAGGCTAATTTAAGATATAATTAATGTAATTCTTTTATTTTAAAATAAATTAAGTAAAGTCATTTTTGGTTTTTTTAAATCCTCCGCTTGCAGCTAACGTAATTAGCCCTCACTCCGTCATTTATGAACCGATCCTTATTTACCTACATAAAATATCAAATTTTATATAAACTAATTTCGAGTCGCCACCAAATAATAAAAATATGATTAATTACCTACATCTACGTACATATAACATTTAGATATTTAATAATAAGATTGTTGTTTGGCGCCGACTCAAAATTAGTTTTTATAAAATTTGATATTTTATGTAGGTAAATAAGCTCAATACTTAAGACTTAAAAGGTTTATTTATTTTTTGCTTTTTAGTTCTTTTTCGTCGGTTGAATTTTTTGTTAAAAAGTTTTTAGTAGGTAGGTATTGGTGAAAACCTTTTATTCCCACGGGAAAATCAAATACAAAGCCGGCGTGGCTGCTACCGGCAGATTAGTCGATAAAAAAGAAATCTATTAGGTATTTATGTAAAAATTATGGTCACCTCACAATATTAATGGATGTTTGTATGGAAAAATTTTAATGTTCCGTTACCGAGAGTGAGAGACCAGCGAAAAGTGGTTTTTCAAGTTGGCTGGACACGTTTTCGATCGATTATTTATGATTCTGTAGCATCACAAATTCTGAAATAAGGGTGTTTAGCCATCACATCAAGTGCCCTAGTTAAATGCGAGCTATTTTGAAGATTTGTCCAGCCAGCCTGAGTCACATCTTTTTTTCAGATCGGAGCTGTCCGATTTTCGTAATTTAAATTATTGATTTACAGTAAACGTTCGTAATTCAGCAGCAAAAAAATATTATTTATTATAATTAGTATTTTACAAGTATATACCTACACTGTGTGAGTGGGTGTTCTTGTGACCTTGATCAATCTAAAACGTATCGTTTTTTATTCGTAACTACGCATTCAAATTATGTTAAAATAGTATGAAATAAAAGACCAATACTGAATAAAGTACTGTAGGAACCCAGACTCTCTTGTGGCCTGCAGGGCTCCTTGGAGGCTCTTCGAAGTCCCGGGGACGTCGCGTAGCTTGGTGACTCGTTGACTCGGTACGAGAGGACTATATCGAAGGGATCTGACTACGGGCGGATAAGTTAAAGAGCTGAGGGCGACTTCAATTACTCGTATCTATATTGAAATAATAGGGAAAACACGCATGCACTCGAACGGGCTCACTTCTAACTCTCTAACTGACACATACCTCAAGCCTATCATCTTAAATATTCAAACGGCTTTTCAATACTTCTAGAATGTTCTAGCCAGCCAGTTAACGCCGGTGCACACCCGCTAATATAAGGCTGTGTCTACAATCGTCACAGTACCTACAATTTTTGGAGTATTTACCTCAGGGAGTCAATGTTCTCATTTTACGGCAAATTAATAGCAACGGCTGATAATTATAAAATCGATTTCAAGTCCCTCGAACTTCACTTCAATAATGTTGGATAGTACCATACACTTTATTTCTCCTCGCAAAGCATTTTTAGGTAAGGATTTTATTTTCTACATTCCAGAGTGTGTTTTTAAACCGTTTTTTTTAATATATTATCTCAAAAATATGCTAAAACGAATGATTTTATTTATGTTTTAAATACACAAACATCATTCGATGTCAATTATTAAGCCTAAGGAAGTTATGAACTCGCCTTTGAAATGTGAAAAAAAAACAGTTTTTTTTTTCACAATTATAAATGATAACTATATAACAAAGCTTCTGCTGCTCGCGACTTCGTTCTCTGCAGATTTCAGTAAAATACTTATAGTAGCATCATACTCTTCATATGAATTTTCTACTTCGTGAATTCATTTATGCAAACGTGGGGCCTATGCATGCGTTCATGAGGGTGACATGCAAACGTGAAGCCTGTCACAAAAAGCTATGAATTGTATAGGGGCGTTATGCTCTTCATAGGAATTTTACTTTAATTCTATGGGTGTTCGACAGATGGTAGTCCGGAATCCTATCATTCGAATGTACTTTCTTACTTTTTGTCATATTTTATTATTTTTGCCTACTTCTAACTTGTTGCATACTTAGAGTAAACCTTTTCTTTAGCTTACTCAAAATGGTGTACGGTTCTTTGCTTGTGGACGCTTGAGTTCATGCTTGCGTCTAAAACAAAGGATGCGTTTAAGGAATTTTTTTAGAATTTCCCATAGCTGTGACCTTCAATAACTTCATCATCATCATCATCATCATCATCATCATCAGCCTTTAATGTCCCCACTGCTGGGGCACAGGCCTCCTCTCTGTGAGAGGGTGTGGGCCGTAATACACCACGCGGGCCCAATGCGGATTGGTGGAGAACACATGTCTTCGAATTTTTGGTTCTAGGACATGCCGGTTTCTTCACGATGTTTTCCTTCCCAGTTTTGAGAGCAGTGGTGATGAAATAATTTACACAAAGTAAAGCGCCTGCCTGGGTTTGAACTCACGACCTACAACTTGTAAGTCACGGCCAATACCACTGGGCCACCACTGCTCAATAACTTATTTCCTTTTAATTTTTCTTTCAATATAACTAAAGGTCAAATTAAACTTTGCTGGTCTCTAACCACTTTTAACGTGTTATGCCTTTTCACATTGCAGAAAATGACAAAACCAATTGTGACCAGGACGTGGCTATGGCTAGCGCGTTGGGTAGAGCAGCAAGTGCGGTCGAGAACGCCTCGCTGTCAGGAACGGCCGTGTTAGCAAGTTCATTCCCGATTCTGGGCCATGCTATGGCAACTGGGAGTAAAACAAAAATTCCGTTTTTTTATTGAAAACAGCGCTGTCTATGATCTTGATAAGGGAAGCAAAATTGCGGTGGTACCACAGTTAAATTTATTATTTTTATACAGGGAGTTTCCTTTAGAATTAATAAAAATTAAATCAAGTTATAAAATTAAAAACCTATATATATAAAAGAATAACATATGTTATTCTTTTATATATATACCTAGGTATATAAATTCGAGCATTGAGGTTTTTGTTATTATATTAGTACAATGATGCAGACGTTATATTTTGGTACCTATATAAAATGAGCAAAAGGTTTTTTTTTTGTTTGACCACACTGGAATTGCAAATGGCTGGCTGCGTCAGAGTGTAATTGTTTTATTTTCCTTTTTGCAATATAATTTTCGTTGTTTAGACACAGACTACTGTATTATTTGTTTAGCAAGTTTAGTGCATCTGCAATTGAGTTGAGCTTCCATTCATCCGTGTTGCTGTGCCGCACTACAATTCGTTCGTACGCTCATTTTGTGTTGTGTTTCATCATCCAAAACGTGTGAAGTTACTGTGGACTAAGCATAACCACTAGTCTTTAGAGTTTGGACCTGTAATGGCGAATAGTGAACAGTGAACTTAAAACAATGATCCAATGAAAGAAAAGACTAATTGGCACTACCCGAATCGTAAAGGGAGAAAACGGAGAACACAAAATCATGTATCGAATGTGTAATTTATTTTAATAATAAAGTTAATTAATTATACAAAGTAGTTTATTTCATAATCGAATTCCTTTAAAATTCTTCCCATAAACGCTGCTTGACATAAAGCATGTAACAAAAACCCTGTCCAATCCAATAAAGGCGTATTCCTGGTTTAACATACGTACTAGAAAAAGTTGTAAAAAGAAATGAAACTCATAAAAACCAAAAGTTATAGATTTTTTATTTTTATAAAATATGCGAAGTTTCACACTAAATATGGGAAATTTTTATAAGTTGACAACACTCCACCGGCCGGCGAAATCCTTCAGGATCGGACAGGGTTTTTGTTACAAACTGTATAAGTACGTACCTATATACAATACAACGTACAGGTATACAGCGATTTGCCTACACACACACACACACATAACGCACACCACACACACACAGACTCACATTAGTTCCCTTAACTAGATCGTAGATGGAGCTGCGTTCATCCACTTCGTAATATTAAAAAAGGTAGTTACCTGTCTATACCCAGTATAGACAGGCAACTACCTTTTACTACCGCTCGGCCCAGACCAAAGTCTGGACCGAGCGGTGCTGCGTAAAAGGCGCAGCGCACTCAGTAGGAGCTCTCTTCTTCGTTTGGCTTCCGGACGCAACAGACGTATTTTGGAGTCGTTATCGTTGGTATATAAAAAACCCAAAATATACACTCAGCGTCTCAAAACCGTCCGCATAAAATGAGCACTTAAATTCAAATTGAGCGCTCATTTCAATTAGTCTTCTGTTACTCGCGTCACTGCACGCACGTCAAAAATACCGACATGTTCGTTGAGAAATTGTAAGAATTTTACGTCAAGAACGTTGAAAAAGGATGGGATATCGTATTTTCGGTAAGTAAAAGAGTTTTTTAATTGGTTTTTGATGTTTTTATGACTAAATACTGGAAGCAATAAGTGATTTTGATTTAATTTGTCTTGAAGTTTCACTCAGCGATCCAAGTATAATATACGACAAATTGAAATGGCCGCTTTTTAACCGACTTCGAAAAAGGAAGAGGTTATCAATTCGGATGTTTGTATTTTTTTATTTTGTTTTTTTTTTATGTATGTTCGGGCATAACTCCGTCATATATTGACGGATTTGCAAAATTCTTTTTTTGATCGAAAGGGGTTTATACCGAAATGGTCCCATTTAAATTTAAAAAGATCTGATGATGGGTTTCGGAGACAGACAACGGAACTCTTCAAAAATTGACAGCAAATCAACCGCGATTGCTGCTATCGTATGTCTATGAATTGTTAAAACAGTTTAATGGGGAACCACAACTAAAAAGTGAAAAATAAAAAACTTATTTACAAAAAAATAGAACCGACTTCCAAAAAAAGTGCAAAATAACTTTAATTTCGGAAGTCGGTGTCAAAAAACGAAGTCACAAAACAGGAACACCGACTTCCGAAATTAAAGTTATTTTGCACTTTTTTTGGAAGTCGGTTCTATTTTTTTGTAAAAAAGTTTTTTTTAGTGTAAGAACAATGTATTACAATCTCCTTTTTTTAAAAAAATTTGGAAAAAGCCGACGAAAAATTCTAACGCTAGGGGGTCCAGAATTATGTACTGAATCACTGGAACACGTATGTGCGTTCATGTACCTTACACCCTGTATATAAAAATGAATCCCTATTTCTTTGGTCACGGCATCACGCGTGAACGGCTAGACCGATTTCGCTAATTCTTTTTTTGTTGAGTTTGTTATTGTCAGGAGCAGGTACTTACGAAAGAAAAAAAAATGCGCGGAAAATTAGAAAATTTCAGAAAACTTAACGACTATTTAAACTTCACGCGTTTGACAGCTCATAGCTAAGACAGGACAACGTCTGTCGGGTCAGCTAGTAAAAAAAAAATTTGATTATTGGTCTTTGCTAAAGTTTTAGGCATTTTTTTAACTTTTAATTATTAAAAAAGATCTGCTATGGCATCAAGTATGATATAAACTTAAGTTTCAGTACAGTCGCACCGTAAATAATTTTTAAATTGTCTTCAAATGTGTCAATCTGGGATTTGTCATGAAAAAACTAAAAATTTATGTAGCTCAAAAACTACTTCGGTAGAACATTTGGCGGCTTAACTTGCTGCATTTTAACTCTACTATGACGTCCTGGGAATACGTCGAGTTCCCAGTAACCCTGTATTTAAGCTCTGTTATAAGTATAATTATATGTTTAGAACACACTTTTAAGGAACTCTTTAATAAACTAACTCAATATCGTATAAAAAAAAACAACCGACTTCCAAAACAAAAAAAAAAAACATTAAAATTTAAAAAATAACTTTAATTTCGGAAGTCGGTGTTTGTATTTTATTTCTTCGTTATTCGACACCGACTTCCAAAATTAAAGTTATTTTTTAATTTTTTGTTTTTTTTTTGGAAGTCGGTTGTTTTTTTGTAAAAAAGTTTTTTATCGGTTGTTTTTTTGTAAAAAAGTTTTTTATTTTTCACGTTTTAGTTGTTATACCCCAGAACTAAAAATCCCAATAACATGGAACGTTGAATTTAAACATAGTAATCGTAATTGGAGAACACCAGAACGTCATCTAGGTATACGTATTTTACGTTTTTGTTCAGTTTTTCAAAAAGCGCTGAAGCAATTTCGATAAAATTTATTTTTAGACCACCTCGGGAGTATATTCTATCGGATAAAAAAAGAATTTTGAAAATCGGCCTTCAATTGACAGAGAAATCGGTGGAAATACATTTAAAAAAAAAACATACATACAGACGAACTTAAAACCTCCTCCTTTTTCGAAGTCGGATAAAAAAAAGTGTGTGTGTACTTATGTACGCACGTAAGAAGTACATATAATATATACATATATCGTTGGCGTAGCAAGATAAAAAACCAAACTGTCACAAAACAAACGGAAAATAATCATTCTTCATGAACCACAGACCATAGCTAACTTCAGGGTGTCGGTTCTAGCTAACTTCAGGCTGTAGGTTTTTTGGGACAGTGTGCGCGCGCATCGTAAAAATTTACTCTCATCGTTTTTCCCTAACGCAACAAAAGAAGTATATCTTCAATAGAAAGTTTAAAAATATTCGTCTCCACTCCATGCCTTGTCCTACCGACAAACTTAGGTCGTCTACTTTTATTGCTTTTTGTACACTGCTTTGTAAAAACAACTTTAAATCATGCGCTTATGGTTAAATTTGCAAAAAAATATGTTTTTGGCATAAATAAAACTGCGGTATTATTGGAGACGGTTTCGAGTGTTACTTTTGTTCGAGACTGTGTATCTTGGGTTTTTTATATATCAATGGTCGTTTTATTGTTATTGAAGGATCGTGTTTATAATGTTGTAGAAGTAGGAACGTACTTGTTATTGTGAAACGTTTTTATGGAATAAAACTTTTTTGGTTGATGAGTATGAGTTATGAGTAGGTGTTCGATTGAGAATTGTTTTTGTAGCTACAAAAGTCACATATCTACATACCTAGCTATATGTTTATCGTGTCGTCTTTTGAAGCAGTTAATATTATAGTTTAAGTCAGTCGCCAATACATCTCCGTTCAATCAACACGTATTTTATTTATCCGAAACCCAAACAAGCAATAGTGAACCTTAATACAATCACCATATGGTCGCAATCGAGCCGGAGCCATCCAGTACGAACACCTGGCGAGAGAACAAAAGGCTCACATTCCACAACAGCGATAAGCCGACCTTTTTTTTTGTGCGCATCGGTTGCCGATAATTAGCAAGTTGTTTACTACGAGGACTATTGAAGTAATAATTACGTAACTACTTTAAACATCGGGTATCAGCTACATTCAAGCTTGTTTACGTGAAAAATGACTACGACGACTGAGGATCAACATAAACTTCTCTCCGTGTTAGAAGATACTGCAAACCTGCTACGGAAAACACAAATTAACCTAAAAAAGTGCCCTAAAATACGCTTAACAAGAGGATATATCGAAGCACGTATGAAAATCATCGAAGATTATTGGGATACATTCAAATGTGCGCATAAAGACTTAGTAAAAATAACACCAAAGGAACAGAAAGGAACTTTGCCTTATTTTTTGAATGAGGAGTTTTTTATTTATGAAGATTTGTTTAACGTGCTTCAAGGTGACTTAAAGGACATGGTTATTTCGTTATCTGAACTATCAGTAGTGGAATCAAAATCAGCAAATAGTAGTTTCGGCTGCACAAGTCCCCAAAATACCCTAGTGCACCTACCAAGGATCGAGATACCTAAGTTTGCCGGTAATTATGAATCATGGCAAACTTTCCAAGATTTGTTTACATCGTTGGTGCACGATAACAATTCGCTCAGTGATGTCCAAAAGCTTCATTATTTGAAGACTAGTGTTACTCAGGAAGCCGAATCACTATTGAAACATATACAGGTAACCGATAAAAATTATTTAAATGCATGGGATATTTTGAAAAAGAGATACGGCAACAAACGCTTACTTTTGAATCATTCCATGAAAAGATTATTTAACCAAAAGAAGATGACTTCTCAATCAGCTTCTCAGTTAAAGGGGTTGTTAGATACAACCACAGAGTGCCTAAACAATATAAATAATTTAAATATTGACGTCGGCTCTTGGGATCCATTCCTTATATATCTTCTAGTGCAGAAGATGGACTCAGAGACGCACAAGAACTGGGAAGAATATGCATATAAAGAAGAATCCGAAAACTTACCTACCTGGAGTGATTTCAAGAAGTTCTTAGAATCGAAGTTCCGTACCCTGGAATTAACAAACCAGAATAATACATCTAAGGACAATAAAACAATAAAGGAGCGTTCATGCCACGTTGCCGCACCAGTTACGGAGAAAGTTTGTGTGATGTGTAAAGAAAGTCACAGTTTAAGTCATTGCAAGGAATTCTGCAAGAAGGAACCTGCTGATAGGAGAGAGTTTGTGAAAAACAAACAATTATGTTTTAACTGCTTAGTACCAGGACACTCGGCATTTAAGTGTAAAGTGCCAGTATCTTGTCGTATTTGTCACAGGCGCCATCATTCCCTTTTACATGAAACGAAGACCAAGCAGCATGGAGAATCATCAGTCACCGCACCTCCAGCTGTAACACATGTAGAAGAAGAGCAAGCATTACAAGTAAATACAATGATAGCGTCGCATTGCAATACTAAGAAGAGAGCAGCAGCACTTTTAGCAACGGCAGTAGTGGAAGTAACAAGCGAGCAAGGTAACACCATTTTACTGCGGGCGCTGATAGATCAAGGTTCCGAGGCAGCTTTCATTAGCGAGAAGGCGACTCAATTGTTGAAGCTCGTACGACAACCTGTAAAAGCAAGCATTATAGGGGTGGGATCCCAGAAGACTGAAATAAAACATGTGGTACAGCTACAAGTACGATCACGATTGGACCGAAACTATTGTTTACCGATCAAGGCATACGTAATGTCCAAGCAACTGACCACAAAGATACCCACCAAAACAATCAATAAACAAGATTGGGCACACATTCAAGACCTCAACCTGGCTGATCCAACTTACTTCAAGCCAGGGTCTATAGATCTGCTCTTGGGTGTGAAAGAATATGCTGAAATTCTGCAAAAGAACCTCATCAAAGGTCCACCAGGCACACCAAGCGCTCAGGAAACCAGCCTGGGGTGGATTCTTTTTGGAGAAGTTAATACAACAAATCAAAACCAGTATGTTGTCATGCATCATTCAGTTGACGTAGAAGACATGTTGAAATCAATATGGGAAATTGACGTAGACAATAAAAGACACTTAACAAAGGAAGAAAAGCTGTGTGAAGAAATATACGAAAAGACAACTGCTAGAAATGAAGAAGGAAGATATATTGTTAAATTACCATTTAATACATACAGTCCACAATCACCAGATGGTAATACAAAATCGATAGCAACACATAGATTTACACAATTAGAAAAGAAGTTCAGGAAATCGCCAGACCTGCAAAAGGAATATAGTAAAGTTATAAATGACTATACAGAACAAGGCTACATCGAGAAGGTACCTGATAAGGAAAAGAATAAAAGAGCTGTCTACTTACCTCATCACGCTGTTATCCGTGCTGACAAGGAGTCCACGCGAACACGCGTGGTATTTGATGCGTCGTGTAGAGGATCAAACAACGTTTCGTTGAACGTTGAATTACTTGTGGGTCCTCAGCTGCAAGAAGACTTGAGAAACATTTTGATGAGATGGCGCATGAAACAAGTCTGTTTTATGGCAGATATAAAACAGATGTTCCTCCAAGTATTATTGAGCCAAGAAGACGCAGATTTTCAGCGAATTCTGTGGAGGCAACATGAATCTGATACCCTGGAAGAATATCGATTGCTCAGAGTCATCTTTGGTACAGCGTCTGCACCATATTTGGCCGTTAAAACACTCCAACAGGTAGCCAAAGACGAAGCTAAGAATAATATTCTTGTTACACAAACTATTAACGAGGATTTTTACATGGACGATCTTTTGTCTGGCACAGACTCAGTAGCTGAAGCTATGACCCTTTCTAAAGAATTATCAGACACGCTGGAAAGAGGTGGTTTTCAACTTACGAAATGGGCATCCAACAGTATCGAGTTAATGAAGTATATAGAAGAGGATAAAAGATCTGCCAAAGCACATATTGATTTAAACCTCGATGGAACTCTCAAAGCATTAGGAATTGAATGGAACTTAAAAACAGACCAGTTTCAATACAATCTTAGATTTACACCCATAACCAGGTCCATAACAAAGCGAAGCATATTATCTGACATACAGAGAGTGTTTGATCCCCTTGGTTGGATAGCACCCAGTACTATTATGGCTAAAATATTAATACAAAAGCTTTGGCTTGAAAGAGTTAACTGGGATGAACAAGTTAGTAACACATTAGAACAAGAATGGAGAGAAATAAGATCAGACCTCGTTAACATAACTGAAATACAAATAGAAAGATGGCTTGGTACGATGACTGTTAACAACGATAAAATACAAATTCACGGATTCAGCGATGCTTCAATGCGTGCATATGCAGCGGCAGTCTATATACGTATTGAAACTCCAGACAACAAGATCAAAACAAAACTGATAGCTGCCAGAACCAGAGTAGCACCATTAAAGACCATATCGTTACCTCGTCTGGAACTTTATGGTGCACTACTTCTTTCAAAATTAATGAAGCAGGTTGGACAATCAATGAGGATACCGACAAAACAGATGTACGCATGGACTGACTCTTCAATTGTTATCGCATGGCTTAGTGGTGAACCCAACAGGTGGAAACCCTTCGTTGCAAACCGTGTAGTCGAAATTGTTGAAAACATTAATAACAAGCACTGGTTCCATGTTCAGTCACACGAAAATCCCGCTGATTTAGCATCTAGAGGAATGTTGTTATCCAACTTGAAGAAATGTAACATATGGTGGCACGGACCGGGCTGGCTATCTGAAACAAAAATGAACATTAAGTATGAAATAACAGAAACAGACTTGGAATTGAAGAAAATTAAAATCAATACTTACCTGAACGCAGAACGGATTGAAGAACCTGAAACAGCTTTAATATCACAATTTGATCATTTTGAAACATTAACAGATTTGATAAAAGCGATTACTTACTGTAGAAGATTTTTAAACTATAAGAAGAACATAAACAGTGAAAATCAGAAATTAACAACGCAAGAATTTGAAGATACTTTACAGATATGTATTAAAAAGGCTCAAGAAGAAGAATTTAAAGAAGAGATAGATAGAATAAAAATGGGAAAACAAGTTAAAAAGAAAAGTCAGCTTCGATGTCTAAATCCATACCTAGACGAGAAAAATGTACTCAGGGTGGGCGGTCGCCTAAGGCATGCTAACTTACCTGATGATAAGAAGAATCCAGTGATACTAGGAAATAGAAACGCACTGATACAGTTAATCATTGCTGATACACATGTCAAAACGCTTCATGGTGGAGTACAGTTGATGTTATGTCACTTGCGTTTTAAATACTGGGTTATAAGAGCTAAATCACTGGTGAAGAAACATATTCACAAATGCATGAAGTGTGCTCGAATGAATGCCACAACAAAAGGACAAATAATGGGAGACTTACCAGTGGAAAGAGTAACACCGACGAGGCCGTTTCTGCATAGCGGTGTAGATTTCGCAGGGCCGTTTCAAACACTGGTGTCTAAAGGAAGAGGCAACAAAACTAAAAAGACATATGTGGCAATTTTTATATGCATGTCCACCAAAGCAATCCACATAGAACTAGTTGGAGACCTCACTTCGGAGGCATTTATAGCAGCCTTTAGACGTTTTGTTGCCAGAAGAGGTAAATGTGGCCACCTGTGGTGTGATAACGGTAAAAACTTCGTGGGAGCAAACAGAGAACTTCATGATTTGTGGAATGAAGCACAGAAGGCAGGAGAAGTTGCATCCACGCTAGCAACAGATGGCACACAATTTCACTTTATTCCAGCATATAGTCCAAACTTTGGAGGATTATGGGAAGCAGGCGTGAAGTCGATTAAGTATTAAGTATCGTTCGAGGAAATGACTACAATATTATGCCAGATAGAAGCCTGTCTGAATTCACGCCCGTTGTGCCCAATAGATAGCACCAACCCAGAAAACATAGATCCATTAACTCCTGGACATTTTTTGATTGGAGAAGCACCGATTGTGGTACCTTCACCTGATCTGCAAGCTGTGAAGGTTCATAATTTATCACGCTGGCAACATACACAAAAGCTTCTTCATGACTTTTGGCGACGCTGGCAAGAGGAATATTTGACCAGGCTTCAGCAGCGTCCTAAATGGATGAAGAAAGAGAAAGAGTTTGCTATAGGGGATATTGTGTTGATCAAGACTGAAAACCAACCACCCAGCAAATGGTCCCTAGGAAGAATTACAGATAAACATCCAGGCATGGATGGTAACACGAGAGTGTATAGTGTGAAAAGTGGAGGTTCTATTACTAAGAGAACTATTACTAAGCTATGTGCATTGCCAGTTGATGCTACTTAGCATCTCTTGAATTATTGAGATATTGTGAATAATTTTAGTAGGTATAGTTAGAATTTCATTGTTAATTAATTTAATGTTGTAATAATTTGAGCTTCAGACTGACGATTTGGAGTTAGGTACTTGATTTTAGAGGATAATTTGTTAGAACTTAATTGTGATTATAAAAGAACTTAAAGTCCTTTTGGTGGGCGGTATGTTCGATTGAGAATTGTTTTTGTAGCTACAAAAGTCACATATCTACATACCTAGCTATATGTTTATCGTGTCGTCTTTTGAGCAGTTAATATTATAGTTTAAGTCAGTCGCCAATACATCTCCGTTCAATCAACACGTATTTTATTTATCCGAAACCCAAACAAGCAATAGTGAACCTTAATACAATCACCAGTAGGTATTCATATAAATAAAATAAAAAAGTAAATAATGTGGAGTTTTAGGCGGGATTTTGTCGAGTGAAGTTCAGTGGCTGTTTTAATTATTCGTTTATTGATTCCTAGTGGATATTTTGATGTTTAAAATGGTCTAGTTTTGTGTCTCAAGTGTCAACGCTAATGGACAATATGTCGAATCATTGAAATAGGCGCGACCACGGGAAAATGGAGCTGAAAATTTTATTGTAGTATTGACTACCTCAGCGAAGTTTACCGAGAAGGCTGACTCGACACATTTGTTGCCAAATACTGCAAAAAAAAACATTAGAATGTGTTACATCTGCATTCTAATGGGAAAAGAAATTAAAATACACTACTAATGACTAGGCAGTATGGTCTCAGATCTTAGCCTGTTCCAAAAGGAACAAAAATAAAGTAAATAAATGTCATTGTCATTGGAGTTTTTGGCGGGATTTTCTCGAGTGCAGTTCAGTGGCTGTTTTAATTATTCGTTTATTGATTCCTAGTGGATATTGTGATGTAAAATTGGTGTAGTTTTGTGTCTCAAGTGTCTACGCGACTGGACAATATGTGGAATCATTGAAACAGGCGCGATCTCGGTAAAATAGAGCTGAGAATTTTATTGTAGTATTGACTACCTCAGTGAAGTTTGCCGAGAAGGCTGACTCGACACATTTGTTGCCAATTACTGCAAAAAACATTAGAATGTGTTACATCTGCATTCTAATGGAAAAATAAGTAAAAATACACTACTAAAGACGAGGCGGTATGGTTTATGACCTTAGCCTGCCCGAGAAAGGGCGAAGAAAAAAAAAAAAAAAAAAAAAAATGTCATTGTCATTATTGTCAGGTGATCAGGTGACGGTATTTTGGTATTTGTTATTTGTTACGGACCATTACGTTCGTTTGCGTGATGCTGTGTTAAATTTCATGTTTCATATAAGTTTAAAATTACTTGTACAGTTATTAAATTAAATACAATCACACGGAACTGAGGTCATTGGAATATAGTAGAAAAATGACGGCAAATGTTCCTCTTGTTGTGAGACTATTGGCTTCTTCAGTATCAGTGGCCAACAGGGCTGGAAAAATTGTTCGTGATGTTATGAGTAAAGGAGAACTGGGAATAGTTGAAAAGGTTTGCTATCTGTTTTATTATACAAAGAATCATTGACCTAAAAATCACGTCATACGTTTTGAAAGAAGGAATTGTGAAATTGGGGCCAAAGTTCACAAATTGGGTCTAATTTAGAGTATTTTTGTTTTACATTTGTTTTAACAAAAAATTGTTAGCAGCATAACACCTCAATTAAGAAATTTAATCCCCCTTATTAATAAATGCAAAATAATCAAACAATTTCAGAAGATTCAGATTATCTATGAATTTTTATTCTAATAGAATTAGGGTTCTGGTTCAACATTGATTCATATTAGGGGTATGTGCTTTCACTTTTTCAGGGTAAAGATGACTATCAAACAGAAGCTGACCGGTCCGCTCAGCGTTGTATTATTGCATCACTTGCAGCACAGTATCCCAAAGTGAATATAATTGGTGAAGAGGGCTCTGACAATGAGGTAAAGTGATTTATTTAAATGTCCTCTCCATCAATAATGTGGCTTATTTCATGCACTAGTGTATACTCCCTCATGCCCCACCCCTTAAAAAATGCTGTAACTATACTCGATAAGTTGTAGAAAATTAAAAATGATTTTTATTAACTGACACTTTTCTAACTGACTTCAAAAAGGAGAAGGTTATCAATTCAGATGTTTGTTTTTTTTTATGTATGTTCAACAATCATATATTGACGGAATTGCAAAAATTCTTTTTTTATTTGACAGGGGTTTCTTACGAAATGCTCCTATTTAAATTAGCACACAAGCGCTATTCTTCAAAATTACAATTCAGTGTATTTGAACGTTAGAAATTATTTTTTTGTTCTTTGAATATATAATAGAAAATATTTTAAGAAATCTATGTAATTTTTTTCTTTAATTTCTTTTACACAGAATTAATAACATTGATGGATGTATTAGTTTATAATCAAGTTAATCAATTAATGATTCTCTTCAATAATCATGATTAAGATTACTTTTTTGACGCGACGTTTTGAAGTGTGCATGGAGTTCGCGTTGTTATAGTGTGGGTAGGTAGTAAGCAAAAAAATTGTTTAATCATTGTTAACAATTTCAACAAAAATAAAAAAAATAAAAGGAAGCATAGAATTTGATTTTTCAAGATTTGAACCAGGGCCGTCCGGACAGCAGTCTTGCTCGCTCGGCTTTGTTGTATTAACATACAAAGTCGTACGTAAGCGGCTTCCCGATTCTAAGGGGTGATATCTCGAAAATGAGGCAGCTTAAATTTTGGGGTTTGGTTACTACCTACCTACTCTATTACCATGCGAAGTGTGGTGGAGCTTACAACTCAATGACACTTCAGATTGTGTCATCGTTAGTCATTGGCAAAACTGCTAATTTTACCAACAATATTCATGATTTTTTTTCATTTACTTATTGTATATAATGTAACAACCGCATACTAACTTTTTTTTTTAAATACTTAAGGGTCCGTGTATAAAATTCACTCGCTAGAGTTTTGGTTAATTCATTCCGATGCTGTATGTGTGCACCGTTCACGCACACGCCTAATAGATCAAGCGTAGTGATGGCTCTAACAGTTTTGATCCTTTAAATAGTTGATAAAGAATAAAAAAAGAGTCTGGAATGTTTTTGTATATTTGTTAAGTATATTTATCACAATCAACATAATAATAGTACAATTGGGTATTAGATGCATTTAAGTACATTTACACATTCAATAACATTGAGGTAGGTAAGCGTTTTACATGAATACGAGCAGTAGCTATGCATAAACTTAGAAAGTACAAACAAATTGAAAAAATCTTATTGGGACTGGGCTCGTATATGAAACCTGTAATATGAAAAAAAAAGCAATAAAATAGGAGAATTGGATTAAATAACTTTAATTTCGGAAGTCTGTGTTTGTATTTTATTTCTTCGTTATTTGACACCGACTTCGAAGTTTAAGTTATTTTTAAATTTTTAGTGTAATTTATTTTTTGTTAAAACGGTTTTTTAGTTGTTATACCCCAGAACTAAAAACCTCAATAACATAGAACGTGGAATTTAAACATAGGTACTCGTAATTGGGAGAAATCAAAACGTCATATTTTTCGTTTTTGTTCAGTTTTTCAAAAAGCGCTGAGGCAAATTCGATAAAATTTATATCGGACCACCTGGGAAGTATAACCTTTCAAACAAAAAAAATAATCTAAATCGATCTAGCCATCTTTGAATAATCGGGGAACATACATAAAAAAATAAATAAAAAAAAGGTTCCGACGAATTGAGAACCTCCTCCTTTTTGAAGTCGGTTAATAAACAATTTAAATTGGACCGAATTGTAAATCTAAACCATTCTTGAATCCACCTGAAGACACACAATTTTTTTTATTAAAATCGGTCCAGCCGTTTAGGAGGAGTTCAGTGACATGCACACGCACAGAATTGGACCGAATTGTAAATCTAAACCATTCTCGAATCCACCTGAAGACACAAAAATTTCATTAAAATCGGTCCAGCCGTTTAGGAGGAGTTTAGTGACATACACACGCACAGAAGAAATTTTAATGTTCTTCATAAACAAGCAAAGTACTTAAAATAAAATTAATACTTGCCAGATCGATATGTGGTAGTCGGCGTACAATTTTTGAATTAAGTTTACGTAGAATACGCGCGCGCCTGCGTTGCAAAGTGATACGTCCTCACGCTGGGAAGGCCCGCTCGTTACTGACGGGATCGATAATATTATAGGTCACTTTGTCTTTTATTTAGGAAATGTCGTTATTGTTTATTTATAAAATAAAATTAAGATTCTATTAAATGGTTTAATTAAGACTAATACGTATTTTTTAAAATTTCTTAAAAGTGTTTCTAAGGTACTATAAATGGTCTACTTGCAGATTGTGGAACCACTTTTTTAAATTTTGTAAGAAATGTAGCAAAAAAATTGTTGAAAAAGCGTAATTTTTGGAAAACTTCTAGACAAATAAGCATAAAAAAATACTGTTATAAAAAAATAGTGGTTCCACAATCTGCAAGTAGACCATTTAATGATGTTTATAGTATTTTTTAACCGACTTCAAAAAGGAGGAGTTCTCAATTCGTCTGTTTTTTTTTGTATTTTTGTTACGCGATATCTCCGCCATTTGTGAATAGATTTTGATGGTTATTTTTTTGTTGGGTAGGTCATACTTCAGAGGTGGTCCCATATACATTTTATCGAAATTTATTAAGCACTTTTTGAAAAAATCAACATATACATAAAATATGTATACAAAGATGACGTTTTGGTTGTCTCCAATTATGTTCTAATTCCATGTTATTGGGGTTATCCATTCAGGCAGAACTTTGTTATTTACACCTTACCTACAACAACAAAAAAGTGAAAAATAAAAACTTTTTACAAAAATACAACCGACTTTTGAAAATTGCAAAATAATTTTAATTTCGGAAGTTGGTGTCAAATAAAGAAGAAACAAAAAAAAACACCGACTTCCGAAATTAAAATTATTTTGCAATTTTTAGAAGTAGGTTGTATTTTTGTAAAAAAAGTTTTTATTAATGTTAAAAATTGTATGTGGTTTCTTGTAAAAAGATGATCAAAAGTCTCGCGTCATTTTTCGAAAAACTTGTTCCGAATATTTGTGAATTTCCATGAATACTAAACTTATTCAAAAAATCCCTTTCAGCAAAATGCAAAACAAAGAACTGGACTTTTCAAATCACAAAATAATTTTGTTTAAAATCCCTTCCTCACAAACAAGGAACAAAATTGATCAAAATCAGTAAATTTCGTGCACGCACGGCCCATTAACAACACTGATTTTTACCGTCAATACATTCAAAATTTTGTGCATGCGTGAAAATTGATTCCGACTATAGGACCCTTCAAAGTCTGATATGCCCTTGGGTGGTGTTTTATACACGTAATTATTGTTCTTTTGAATCAGTTAACAATTATATGTATAGTTTTATTGTGTTTTAAACAACATTCACTTTTATATGTAGGTCATTCAAATTGAGAGCTGTGTGTTTCCTGACAGTCAAGGTTAAAAATATAATTGGTTCTCTTAATTGTCTTGTGAATGGCACTTAAATCTAGCTCAGTAATGCAGACATGGTATTTTATATAAAATTGTAGTAATATAGATTATTTGATAATGTATTTATTTGTCCTAGGGTGATGTTGCCAGTGACTGGTTGATATCAGAAGCAGACAAAGATGTGTTATCTTTGGAGTGTCCAATTAATCTTCAAAGTGTCAAAGAGGAGGATATAGTTGTCTGGGTTGATCCTCTTGATGGGACCTCTGAGTACACTCAAGGTAAACAATTTTAATGTCAGTTTTTATTTATTTTAATTTACCATTTCAATTTACACCTTCATATGTCATACCAATGCCCTCCTCGAATAGAATAGAATAATACTATTGTGCACCAAAACAGTTAATCAATTAGTATACACGAACTTAAATCTATGGGTACAACGGCGGTCTTATCGCCGACAGCGATATTTACCAGAGAACCTTTTGATGGACCGAAAAATTTAGCTAAAAAGGAGTCTGCGGTGTACCTACTACTGATAAATTCTCCCTCTTGCTGTAACATGCATTTTCATAATTTGATCTATAATTTTATTGTTTTTGAATTATTAACGTTTGAATTTTATGTATTTATGTTTGAAATTATTTATTACAAGTATGTCAAATAATTCTAGGTGCGCTAATGTTGAAGAGAGATCCATGGGAAAGATGGAAAATGTACTTAACTCATCCTTTTATAAGTGTGAAGTGGTATTTAAGTTTGCTCCAATCAAATTATGGTAAATTGAAGATTTGCATAGGTTTTAGAGCTTTTGTTATTTAGAATGCACTGTAGTAGTTTGGACACAGTGGAACTTAGTCAAGAAGTTCGTTTTAATGTATGTATTGTACATATTTATTACATAAAATTATCCTCCAATGTAATAAATAAACTAACTTGATATTTTATGTCTCTATTTCTGGCTATACAACCAGATGTTCCTTCTAATAACTTCCTACAGATTCCTTGATTTAATTAATAATCCAACCGAAATAATTGCATGTTGCATGGGTTTTGGAATGATATTATAAAAAGTAACTTGTAAATTGTTGCAGGATTTCTTGAACATGTGACTGTTTTGATTGGAATATCAGTCAATGAGAAACCAGTGGCTGGTGTAATTCATCAGCCATATTACAAAACCATGTTGGGAGGGGAGAAGATAATAGGCAGAACTATATGGGGGCTACAGGAAGTAGGTGTCGGAGGGTTCACCCCCGCGCCTCCACCTGACTCTCTCATCATTACCACCACCAGGAGTCATTCCAATCCACTGGTTGAGAAGGCATTGCAAGTCATGAATGCTGCACAGATATTAAGAGTTGGTGGTGCAGGTTATAAGGTGTGAATTGCCTGCTTTTAATAATAAAAAAAGAATCTATTTTACATATTTATGAAGATACACTTATTGATAATTGTAACTTTTATAGGTTCTGCAACTACTAGAAGGCAAGGCGTCAGTTTATGTGTTTGCCAGCCCAGGCTGCAAGAAGTGGGACACGTGTGCTCCGGAAGCAGTCCTGTCTGCCGCTGGAGGCCAACTGACAGACATTCTTGGTGACTTCTACAAATATGGCGGGGCAGAGTTGCACCCTAATAAAACCGGAGTGTTGGCGGCCGTTTCTAAAGACCTACACGGTTACGCATTGAACAGAATACCGCAAGAATTAAAAGATGCACTTGCTAATAAATAGGGAAATTCTGCAAAATCGCTGTGTGACAGTGAACAAAGCTGATGAGATCAGATGTAAATAAAACTACTGAGATTCCCTTCACATTGTCATGTATTTAAAAAAAAAATCAAAAATTGCAATATTTTATTAAATTCTTAACATAAATTGTCTATCTATTTTGGTACTTGAAAAACATTATGTATTTTATTATGAGGTATGTAAAGAATACTTTGGGTTATTAAAGCTTGCTTTTATACTTTTGCAACATTTTTCTTAACTCTCTTCTGAGAATTTTACCAGAGGCGTTCTTAGGTATATCTTTGAGAAATATCACGCCACCTCGTAGATGTTTCGCTGGTGACACCTGATAAAGAAATTCTTATCTTAATAACTTGCACTAATATTTTTTATCAATGTTTTATGAAATAATGTTTATAGCTCTTACAAGTAAAGAACACTGTAGTAAATGTATAAATATTTATTATATTTTTAAAATCAAGTTAACTTGTACAATAGAGCACGAAAGAGCAGTAATGGCCGCACGACCACTGAGCTGTTATGTATATTATCCAATTATGAATACGGATGGATTAATTAGATAATATATATGGATAAGTTGAATAAGTACCAACACTAAAACGACATTTTTACCTTGGACGCAACGAATTCGACGAGATCTTTTTCGGTGACGTTAGAGTTCGGCTGCGCCACCACGAACGCCAGCGGCAGCTCGCCGGCCGCCTCGTCGGGCAGCCCCACCACGCCCACGTCCGCCACGCCGCCGTGCTGCAGCAGCAGCGCCTCCAGCTCCGCGGGCGCCACCTGAACGAACATCCAAGCACGATTTCAAACACTCAGTTTCGTGTAGGTATACTTAAGTTTATTGCTAAAATAAAAACACGAGTTTGATGATCAACTCAATACCGACACGCCCTATCAATAACGTAGGATCTGAAAATATGCTACTTTCCAGCAGAGCAGTTTAAAGTTAAAAAGCATGATAAAAATGTTATCTTACGGATTACGATTTTGAATTTTGGAATGAGTGTCATATATTCTATAAGTCAATAAACCAATGTACCTACCTAATGGTTTTATTAAATTTATTAAAAAGTGGTAAAATTGGCACTTGAAGTCATTTTACGCGGACTCATTTCATTAGCATACGTCCGATGTTGTACATTTAGAGCTAGTTCAAACATGGCGGAATCCGTGCGGATGCAAATAGCGCGGTTTTAAACGCAAGTGTGACAGACAGGCGCGGATGTAAATGCGGAGTGCCGTAATCCGCATAGAGTGAGTGACAGTCATTCCAGTCCAATCATGGAAGTCGAAGAAGCAATATGTGTGTAGTTGTTGCTCCGTAAAAAAGAAAGAAAGAAGAAACAGCAGTATTGGGTGCATCCAATATTACGTGATCGGCTCACCCATGGTCAGTTTCAGACTTTATATCCAAAATTAAGAAGTTTTGAACCAAAATTCTTCAATTATTTAAGAATGTCGATAAATTCATTTGATGAATTATTAGAAATGATCAGTAAACAAATTGCATCGAAAGGTACCCATATATCAAGCGTGGCCCCAGAAGAAAAACTCATGATTACATTAAGGTCAGATATTTATTTTATACATCAGAATAATATATTTTGATTGTACTATAGAAGACTGAGTCGTCAGTGCTATTGCATGATAAAGGCGATGGAGACTCCTGGTACGATTGTAGAATATACAGTAAAATATCCTTGTGGGTTTGAATATTGTTGGTTTTGCCAAAATACTGTATTAGGCGTTTTGCTGGCTCGTGATATGAATAGACGCTGGTAATTTCTGCCCTTTTTGAATTACCTGGAGTAATTCAATTTTAGAATCCAAACGCTTCTTTTCTAGGGCTTTTTTTAACTCTTTGACATACAAAAAAGCTTATCATCATCATCTTGCTTTGACATACTTTATTGTAATTGTCTCTGTACTTTATCCCTTGATTCAATGCTATTTTCTAATATGTCAGCCAATCGCTCTTCTGAAGTAATTTTAGTGTTCTTCCTTTTATTGGGTACTGATTGTATTTCACGTGCATTAACAAAATTATCTTGGTTTTTTTGGTCAATGTTTTGAATTCCTCCATTTTTGGCTGCAGGTTTTTTTTTTTTTTAAACTTTGCCCCACACTCAGTATTACTCCTGTATCGTGGGTATGTTTACAAACATTTATACTCACATACACAAGACACCCAGACCCAGAACAACTATCTGTCATACAAATATTAGTTCCGTGCGGGAATTGCACCCGCGACACGCAGCGCAGCAGCCAAACGTTCAACCACTGTGCCAATCGTGTCGTCATGTATGTTTGAGGTCGTTTCTTTGTTTTCTACCGTCTTCTGAAGAAAAGAAAGCCCGTCAAAATACATGTATTTTGAACCTTTACATGCACCAGAACCAGAAGGAATTGATTTGCCTTTCTTGAATTCCTTATTATAAGCATGCCGTATGTTCTTCCACTTTTTAACCGACTTTCGAAAAAGGAGGAGGTTCTATGTTCGACTGTATGTATGTTTTTTTTCTTTTTTTTTATGTATGCCCGCCGATTTCTCCGTCAGTTGTGGACCGATTTTCAAAATTCTTTTTTTTTATCCGAAAGAATATACTCTCGAGGTGGTCCCAAACAAATTTTATCGAGATTGCTTCAGCGCTTTTTGAGAAACTGAACAAAAACGAAAAATACGTTTACCTCGATGACGTTTTGGTGTACTCTTAATGTTTAAATTCCACGTTCCATGTTATTGGGGTTTTTAGTTCTAGGGTATAACAACTAAAAAGTGAAAAATAAAAAACTTTTTTGCAAAAAAAACAACCGACTTCCAAAAAAAAATACACTAAAAATTAAAAAATAACTTTAATTTCGGAAGTCGGTGTCAAATAACGAAGAAGTAAAATACAAACACTGACTTCCGAAATTAATGTTATTTTTTAATTTTTAGTGTATTTTTTTTTTGAAGTCGGTTGTTTTTTTTTTGCAAAAAAGTTTTTTATTTTTGTAATATTACACTGGAACAGAAATCACTATCTTTAATAAAATTGTAGACTTATAAATACAGTAGCGGTCAGATAATTAAAGACACTCATTATAATTTAATTAAAACAGGCTTTGAAAATTTTTTAAATAAAATAATTGACACATTATTTTAAACTAGCTGGTGCCCGCGACTTATAATGTATAAATGAAAAGTTTACAACTTTTACTAACAAAACGATACAGATCAAGATTTTATTGTTTCAGATATCTGGGTACTGGTTGTTCCTTTGGAGAACTTAATTTTTTTTTAAATTAATTTCCCCAATTGCATAGGCGCCATGGCAAGCATATAAGGATTACAAAACCCAATGATTCGGGATCTTTGTATTATAATTACAATTTTTTTTCCATAGTGCTGTTGGCACTTGTGATAGTAACTATTGTTTTTCTTTCATAGATATTGGATCATTATGGAAAAAGTAGTGACTGCAATTTTTAAAAAAATCGTTATTTTATTTAATAGAAGCCATTACACATACACCAATATCTGACACAGATCCTACACCATTGCCATACGTCGTAGTTGGCGATGAAGCGTTTTGGTTTATGCGAAACTGTAATGCGACCCTATGCAGGTAGAGGGCTATCATACGAAAAAATAATATTTAATTACAGGTTATCAAGAGCTCGACGTTATATTGAATGCACTTTTCATAGGCCTATAAACGTCAATATAGACTTTGCCGAAAACATAATAAAGGCCTGTTGCGTGCTACACAATTTTGTTAGAACTGATGGTATACAGTATAAAGATACTTTATATACTGCGCCAATGAGTAATCTTAATACATTACATGCAGGAAGGGGTACACCGTCATCATTAAACATTAGAGACTAATATGCTAATGACTTTGTAAATGAGGGTCGTGTAGAATGGCAAGACACAAAAATATAAAATTTGTTATAGTTCGCGCCAAATAACTAAACTCATGATGGCGTCGCGTCGGTTGCACATAGTCACTAGCTACTCCGTTACTATGGTAACGTGATATTTTTCCCGCGCCCGATACTTACCTCCAATCACAATAACAACGTTTTTATACAGGGTGGAGAAGACAATACGACAATAAATGAAAACACAGACAATACTAGTTCATAAGAATAAGTTTAAGCTATCAAAAAAATCCTAACATCGAAAATAAAAAAATAAAAATTTCAAACAAACTAAATGGCATAAAACTAGAAACGAAATAGAACACCATTTATAAATATGAGTTCACTAACCTGTCGTAAGAGCGGCAACAACGCGCGGTCCTGTAGCGACTTGATTTTTTGGCTTTTAATTATGGATTAATGCTCAGTAAAATTACACTAAATCACAGATTATTTAGCACAGAATCACAGCTATGAATTGGAGCCCAAACATTGGCAGCAAATCTGTACTGGTGCGAAGTCTCCCGTCCTAGACGCGGTTTCACGCGGCTCCAGTAACGAAGATTCTGTCTGTTCCATAAACCGTTCCTTGTAAATGTACTTTCATCAGTCCACATCACATTGTACAAGAAATCCGGATTCTCGAAATGTTTGTTTTCAATCCAGCGACAGAAGTTTTCCCTAACTGGTTTGTCTCTAGGTAACAATGCATGCAATTTCTTGTATTTATACGGCTTCCGTTTGTCGCGTTTTAAAACTTTAAGAATAGTTGTATGGTCAACACGAAAATGTCGACCTGCCCTTCGCGAACTACACGTTGGGTTGCGTTCAAAATAATTTAAAATTCGTTCCTCAAGGGTCACTCTTACACGTGGAGGAGCACTATCCACATGCGGGATTAAGGATCGATTTTCTCGCATCCTCTGGACAGCTTGGACAATGGTGCGCCCGTTGGTCGGACAAAATCGAGTGTTTCCAAACCTCTCTCGGTATGTCCGTATAGCCAAAGCGGCGTTTCTTTGACACTCCCCATAAATTAAAATCATGTCGGTGTACTCCGAAGCTGTATAACTGTAGCGCGGCATGATTATTAAAAAAAAAAAACACGAAAACAATAAAAACTAAGCGTCTAATTTCGCACAATTCACTCACTGTTTAACTAAATACCTAAAACGTTACGTGTCCTGTCACTAAAATAAAGCGTCCAATTTCGCACTAATACCGTCGTAAATGAATTTACAAATTTAAACACGAGCGGCGGGGAAGTCCCTCAACAAGGCGGGCGCGCGGCGCGAACGAAAGTTAGCGGCATCTGAGGACGCGTGACTCGTCACAGGATCGCGGCGGCCGGCGACACACTAACATAAATTTGTTGTAGCAAATTTCTTCAAGAAAGCGAAGTAACAAACGAAACTAGATTTATCTCTTTCGCACACACTAAATTTTTTATTAATATTATGAGTGCATTGCAATTTCCGCATTCGTTACTTTCTTATCCAACTCTGATGACACGCTTTATGACTCTTATTACTCAGAGTTAAGGTATAATTTTCACTAAATCAGATGAAAATACTAATTTGGCGAAAGTGTTAAAGTAGCGAGTTGGCAACGTGGCTTTAATGTTTTGATGTTTATACCGATGTGGGTCGTTAACCTGACAGTGTTTCCCTATTATCAGATACATCATGTAGCAAATGTTAAAAATCGAAAATAATTTCCTGTTACTAAACTACTGGATATATTCAAATGATTTTTTGTATGTAGACTGAGAACGTCTTGAGGTATGCGAGGTTTAATTTAATGTCGTATTGTCATCACCACTCTGTATACTTAGTTTAGTTATTTGGGGTGGACTGTCAATTACAAAATAAGTAAACTACCCTGATAAATGTAAAATTAAATACCTACTGACCAAAAGAACCATTTTTCCAAAAATCTCCACCAGTTCCTGCCAAGCTCCGTTTATAATTTTATTAGAATATTCCGCACATTGGATGTCCCACAAAGCAGGTCTCTTTTCCACCTCATCGATGAATAGCTCGGTGTCGGAGCGATCCATTGTCGCCAACCGATACGCGCGGTTTCCGCGGAGCAACTGAACGCGCTCTAGTACGTCAAGTAAATAGATCTGAGCGGCGACCGCGCGAATTTATTTTCAAGCGGTTGAGTGGCGGTAGCCGCGCGGATTGTCAATCCGCGGACAGGTATGAACGAATTGGTACGACTTTACTTAATCTGACGTGGAATTAAGGGTTGAAAGGGGGGAGGGATGAAAGAAAAAGCGAGGAAATGCCCCCTTTTTTTTGAATTTTTAAAATTCGCATTTTAAGGTTATGTTTACGTAATTTTTTTTTGTCAATTTAAAGGGAGGAAGGTGTAGAAGCTCCCCCATGAAGAAAAAGTTGCGGAAGCCCCCCTTTTTAAAAAAATATATTTGCTGAACCAGACAATTTTTTTCTATATAAATTTGTCGTTTCTGGCACTCGCCGGCCGCTGCTGCGGCACCGCTCGCTACGCTCGCTCGGCTCGTGTGTAGAGGGTTACAGTTCTAACCTAACCTAACCCAACCACTTTTTCCGGGTAGCCTACTTAAAATAAAATATAGTAACCTAACCTAACACAAAATGATCTGAGCCGGGGTGCCTCAAGGTGCCTATGCTATGTTACAGCGGGCGGGGGTTGCTCTCCCTTCGCGCCTCCGGTTTTTATATACACTCTAGGGGTAGCAGCCAAAGGACTACGAGCAGTCGCGGTGCCCCGATTCGGATTTGTACAAAATTCGACCTATTTTAACCATGAAGTAACCTAAACAGGTCATAGATTATATATCTTTATGCATTGTATTGCTGCAAAAAAAATGCGTTTCGTTTCACCTACCAAATACCACAAGAGAAAAAAATAACTTTAAATAGTCAATAAATCAAAATTTTCGTATTTATTCAGCCAAAAAACACTCATCACTGAGAAATTAGTAAAATAATTAAAATGCGAATTAAAAAAAAAAACAAAAAATTGCGCGTCAACTTATTATTTGCATTATCAAAACGCATTATTAAAACACCCTAAAATACTCGTACTATTATTGTTTTTTTTGTGACTTGTTATTTGTAGTTTGGATGCGCAAAGGTAGCCCGCGAAATTAAAATTTTGTTACGTTTTTTGCAATTTACAGGTCAGGTTGTATCTTGATCACAAATGTTTCGCGACCAACAAATATGTATAAACAGAATTAGAATCATTATACATCTCACTAAGTTAGAATTGGTCTATTCAATGACTTTTTCATGAAATCTATAGATTAAAAAAAAAAACGTAACATAAGCATGTGACGAAACATGACAAGTCGAACCGGCGAACGTTGATCGCACAATACTGGCTTACTGGCTCTTTTTACACAAAACATAGTAGGCGCGCGAGACATAGCTGGCCGGACGGCGCGTGATAGCGCGAGCCGGCGCGAGGTAGCGATAGCCAGCGCGTGACATCGGGAGCCGGCGCGACGACGCGCTGGAAATCGCGAGACATCATTCTTTCGGTGTAAAAGGTAAGCGTGATTTCAATTCTCGCCCATCCCATCGACGCCTCGCCTCACCGGTATAAAACCTTACCTTAAAACCTTAAGACCTCTTTGAAAGATTTTTTTTTTTAAAGTGTAGGTACAGTCAAAACGTGGATTTGGCCGATACGTACGGTAAAATGGACTAACAAGTATTTGTTATTGATCAACAATATAACTTGTAATTTTAAAATACTAACTAAAAAATAAAATAAATGTAATGTGTCGTGTGGTTAGGTATTTACTTTTTCTACTGAAAAAATAAGCCGAATCGTTGCTCTGTAATCAAGAGTATTTATTTTATGAAATACATTCAATATCAATCTGCCTAGCCTTTTCACAAAAATCTTGGGGTCGGCTTCCAGTCTAATCAGATGCAACTGAATACCAGTATTTTACATGGAGCGACTGCCTATCTGACCTCCACAACCCAGTTATACTGGGTAATATGATAACCCCTTGGTAAGAGTGGATGTCAGACTTTCGGGCTTCTGACGACCCGTAACGACTGTCAAAGATCCACGATTAACAGCCGGGACCAACGGCTTAACGTGCTTTCTGAGGCACGTAGGAGTCTCGGTATGTAGATGGTCACCCATCCACATATCACCAACCCCGGCAAGCGTAGCTTAACCTGATGGATCGACCCGTGCGGCTGATTACTTTAGCCACGAGTTATTGTGTTTATGTATGGTCTAACATTTTATTAAATACAATGTTATACCATAATATAAACACAAAATAACTTCTTGCTAACTAACATACTAATAATTACAGATTAATAATTACATACCTGTAATCAAGAGAAACAACATTTAAAGCTACTGGTTCAAAGTGAACTCTCTTTACTAGAGTGGATTATTCAGTTTTCAGTTATGGCGTCTAATCAGTCATTTTTACACACATTGTTTCATAGTCAATCCAGAATGTCTATGCCACCGATAATAATAGAGAGTATAAAAAAAAAAATTCTTGATGCATGGAGTTTCTATACGGGAAATTTAAATGAAGGTTCTAATGATCTTTATTTACATAAATAATAAATACTCGTTGCGTGCGCTTCTCCGCGCATGAACTCGTATAACTGGCAGATCGGGCGCTCTTGCTCGCTCGATT
The DNA here is from genome assembly GCA_951329385.1 of Polia nebulosa. Taxonomy (NCBI): domain Eukaryota; kingdom Metazoa; phylum Arthropoda; class Insecta; order Lepidoptera; family Noctuidae; genus Polia; species Polia nebulosa. The sequence goes on along the minus strand of OX589602.1, from coordinate 18,153,081 downwards.
AGTCTGATCAACATCGACGCTAAATGAGTACCTACATTTTTTAACGGACGCAAGTGTTACTAGAACTTCTACCGACGATGTTGACGTAATTAACTTCTTATCGATTAAAATTACCATTTTTTTTTAAATGTGAACTATCCTATTACACTTTTTTACGTGCTTTTTTGTAATAAAAAAAGCAACAAAATCCATTATGTTGTTGATAATATTTAAGTCGTGAACAAATCTAAGCATTTAGCGACAAAAGTTTGTACCTATCGCACACAACACAACACCGATAAATATCTGACATATTCTAATAACTTTTACCTGGAAGCCTTTATACTTGATGAGTTCCTTTAGTCTGTCCACAATATAGAAGTAACCGTCGGTGTCATAGTAGCCGATGTCCCCAGTTCTGAGGTAGCCCTCGCTGTCAAGTAGCTCGTCGCTGGCGGCGCGGTCGCCCATGTACCCCTTCATACGCAATGGGGATTTGATCCACAGTTCACCTTCTTGGCCCGGTCCTAACTTTAGCCCATTCTCGATATCAATAACCTGAAAAATAATGCATCAAACAATAAACCATCGTTTTTGTTGCACATATTTGGCAACAAAAACGCGGGTTTTTTTTATATGGCATTTACGAGGCACATAATTATTATAGACGCTTAGCGCTGTAATCTTCAGCATTTCATTGCGTTGGGTCATTGTTCACTCAGCGAGTAAATATCAGAATGAAAGAGATCGGGCGTGTTGATAGGTACTGTGACAGTTCTAAGTGTCAAAAGATTAAATACGTAGAACCATAGTTAATTATAGAAACGGGTTATGCCTCTTATGGTGGGCAACTCAATACATTTACACTTTTCGAATTTCCCGGTCCTGCGCTGTGAGCCAACTCAATTTGAAGATGTGAGTTAACACATCTGGCGCAGTGAACTGAGTTGACGAAATTGCGCGGCATAGCGCAGTGTTATACATCTCTAGACTCGAATGTGTTAAGCCGACGCGACTGCCGAGTGTGAGGTCCTGGGTTCGTGTGCGTTACCCCAGCTAAAACCCACCCCTGTTCCTTCCCTGCCCTGAGTGCCCAGGGGTGCGGTAACTCTGTTTCGAATTTATCCACAACCCCTGAGCAGGCATCGGCCATGACGGGCCCCGTCATGTTTTGCTGACAACTCTTTGAAGCGCGGGTGGAAGACTACGCGCCGTTGTGGGCCGTGTGCTGATCGGACGGCGAGCTACCCACTAGTCGCCGTCCGCAGGCCCGGGTCTCGCGACTTCCTACACCCAGGGCGTATCCTGCAGCAGCTACTGCTGACGGCGTGAGGGCGACTCTGTTGTTGAGCCTCCCTCACCCGTTCCGCCTCCTCCTTCGCGAACAGTACTGCTTCGCAGAAGGAGGACACTGCTTCCCATTCCCTCTCGCCCAGTACCATGGCCTGAACTAGGGCCGGGCGCGAGAGGTCGCTGCCGCCGATCACCTCCACGAGGACACGGCGGGGCTCCGCCCAAGCGGGGCAAATCTCGAACACCGTGTCCTCTGGGCGATCCTCACAGTGGTGACACCCGGGTGTTTCCCTCCGCCTTATCCTACACAGGAACCTCCAAGCTTCCATGTCCGGTGAGGACCTGCGTCAGGCGGAAGGTGAGGACGCCGTGGCGCCTCTCCAGCCACTCCTCAAAGAGAGGCACTACCACCGCAATGGTGGCGTGCCCAGCGCTGGGTTGCGACAGTCGCTCTCTCCATGTCGTCATGAGATCCTGCCGGAGTTCTGTCCGCCGAGCCGCGAGGTGTCGCAGCAGCGGAGTTACGCCCCGGCGTTTCGCCTCCTCACGCCACTCATAGAGTGAATAGATATATATAGAAGATAAATTGTATTGGTGAATATCGTGGCATTTTACTAACAATAGCTGTAAGTCATTATTGTAATTACTAACACATTGGATCTTAGTTATCTGAAAAATAAAGACTTATTATTATTATTATTATAGAGGTGCGCGAAGAACCTTAGTTCTCTTGCGGATATTATCATTTCTGATTCTATCATGCAAGGAAACTCCGCATTGCCCTCTCCATTGCCCTTTGGGTGACTGTAAGCCTTCTGATGAGGCCCATTGTGAGCTATCACGTTTCGGTTCCACATAAGTCATCACTGGCAACACGCACTGGTCATAGACTTTCGTCTTGAGACACTGTGGTATGTAATACGAGAAAATACAACGCAACTTCCCGAACGCCGCCCAGCCGAGTCGGGTCTGGCGGAGAGCCAGTACGGCTTCCGCAGAGGGCGCTCCACGGTGGACGCAGTCATGCGCGTAAGAGCCCTCACGACGGGGGATGCAGTGGCCCGGGGTGGGGTCGTCTTGGTGGTGTCTCTGGACATCGCCAATGCCTTTAACACCCTGCCCTGGAGTTGCATAGTGGAGGCACTCCGGTATCACCGGGTGCCGCCCTACCTCCGTCGCGTAGTCGAGGCGTATTTGACGGACAGAGCCGTCATCTACCCAGGTCATCAGGGAGTATGGAACCGACGAGAGATGTCGTGCGGTGTTCCACAGGGATCGGTCCTGGGGCCGCCTTTGTGGAACATCGGATACGACTGGGTGCTGCGCGCCGATCTCCCCATTGGCGTCAGCGTAGTGTGCTACGCTGACGACACGCTGGTCTTAGCGCAGGGGTGGTCGCACGAGGCGGCGGCCGACCGTATGACACGCGGGGTTGCGACAGTCATAGAGAGGATCCGGCAACTGGGACTCGAGGTGGCATTGCACAAGTCCGAGGCCATGTGTTTTCATGGTCCTCGGAACGCGCCACCGGCGGGTTCCCAGATCACGGTAGGAGGGATTCGCATCGGCGTCGAGGGTACGATGAAGTACTTGGGACTCGTCCTCGACAGCCGGTGGAACTTCGTCGAGCACTTTCGACGTTTGGCTCCCAGATTGGACAGGGCCGGGGCCGCCTTGAAGCGGCTCCTACCCAATCTGAGGGGGCCAAACGCCTCCTGCCGGAGGCTCTACGCGGGGATCGTGCGCTCCATGGCCCTCTACGGGGCACCGGTGTGGGTGCGTTCATTGAGGCAGCGATCAGCTCGCCAGATGAACGCGTCCCAGAGGGTCATGGCGATCCGCATGATCAGAGGATACCGCACGGTCTCCCGTGAGGCTGCGAGCCTCCTTGCCGGACTGTCACCGTGGGATCTGGAGGCAAAAATCCTCGCGCACCTGTATGAGTGGCGCGAGGAGGCCAAACGCCCGGGGCGAAACTCCGCTGCCGCGACACCTCGCGGCGCGGCGGACAGAGCTCCGGCAGGATCTCATGGTGACATGGAGAGAGCGACTGTCGCAACCCAGCGCTGGGCACGCCACAATCGCGGCGGTAGTGCCCCTCTTTGAGGAGTGGCTGGAGAGGCGTCACGGCGCCCTCACCTTCCGCCTGACGCAGGTCCTCACCGGACATGGCTGTTTCGGTAGGTACCTGTGTCGGTTCAAGGCGGAGGTGACCCCCGGGTGTTTCCACTGCGAGGATCGCCCAGAGGACACGGTGGAGCATACGGTGGAGGTTTGCCCCGCTTGGGCAGAGCACCGCCGTGTCCTCGTGGATGCGATAGGCGGCAGCGACCTCTCGCGCCGTGCCCTGGTTCAGGCCATGGTACGGAGCGAGAGGGAATGGGAAGCCGTCTCCTCCTTCTGCGAAGCAGTAATGCTCGCGAAGAGGGACGCGGCATACGTTAGGGAGACTCAACAACAGCAGAGTCGCCCTAGCGCCCTCAGCCGCAGCCGCCGCAGGAGACGCCAGGGGCTGCGAGACGATCTCCGGCCACCGTAGACCCGGGCCTGCGGACGGCGAGTAGTGGGTAACTCGCCGTCCGATCAGCACCAGGCCCGAGAGTCGACGGCGGGTAGTGTTCCACGCGCGCCTCAAAGAGTTGTCAGCAAAAGGACGGGGCCTGCCACGGCCAATGCCTGCCGGTTGAGGATAAATTCAAAAGAGTTACCTCGCCCCTGGGCATGTAGGGCAGGGAGGAACAGGGGTGGGTTTTAGTCAGTAAGAATCTGACACGCCCTTCCGCTGCACCCTAGAGCGGAAGAAGTCATAAGATGATTTCCCACCCCCCAAAAAAAAAAAAGCCGTCGGATTCGACGGTTTTCCTCTTTCTCGAAGTTAGCCCTACCTAACTGGACCGTTTGTCCCAGGTAGACGTACTCGTCTACAACTTCGAGTGTAGTCTCCGATCTTGATTCCTATCAACTCCCTCTCCCCCTTCGTTCCTCTCTTCCTTGTGGGTGCTACATGGGTATTTACCATGATCTTGGTTTTGTCCATGATCATTTTCAGACCAACTCTTTCGGAAGCTCTACTGAGGTCATCAGCACTGTACTGAGGTCCTCCATTATCTCAGCCATGACAACTATATCGTCGGCAAATCGAAGGTGAGTGATGTACTCGCCATTGACATTCATGCCTAGCCCTCTCCAGTCCAGAACCTTGAAGACCGTGCGGCCGTGAACAGTTTCGGAGAAATGACGACTCCCTGCCTCATACCCCGCTGTATGAGGATAGGTTTCGAGGTCTGGTCCTGAAGTGGTGGCGATTTCGTACAAACACTTCAACACCTCGATGTACCGATAGTCGATCTGGCACCTTTGGAGAGACTGCAGCACAACCCAAGTCTCAATCGAATTTAAGGCTTTCTCGTAGTCCACAAACGCTAAGCAGAGGGGCAGATTATAATCTTCGGTCTTCTGTATAACCTGCTGCAGCGTATGTATGTGGTGTACGGTGTTGAAGCCTATTCGGAATCTAGCTTGCTCGGGAGGCTGGAAGTCGTCAAACCTGCGCGCGAGACGGTTCGTGATGACTCTGGAGAACAGCTTGTAGACATAGCTCAGAAGTAAGATGGGCCTGTAATTCTTAAGCAGGGCATTGACGCCCTTCTTAAAGAAAAGTACCACCACACCTCGGCCGTGATTCCGTCATCACCCGACGCCTTGTGGTTTTTAAGCTGCTTCAGGGTCATCTTAATCTCATACAGGCTGACGTCCGGGATGTCTTCGGTATAGCGTCGGGTCAATCTAGCTCTTGGGTCGTTAGCTAGATTCGCATTCGTTACATACAAAAATACAAATCTTTCCTCTTTATAATATTAGTATACTTAGATGAAGTTGTCCGGGTCGAGTTACCGAACAACTGAAGCACACATATCTGATTTTGCTGCTCAGCTGTGCCAATTACTGCCGACCCGAACAAGTGTATTGTGCGCTTCACTCATACCCATATCAAAAGTTCAAAGGTGTTAAGTAAGCGAGTACAGGAAAAGAAGGTACCTTGACGCTCATGCCGGGTGCCGGTGTTCCACAGGAGCCTACCTTCTCGCCGCTTGTCAGGTCCACAAGGCAAGCCATTGTTACTTCTGTTAAGCCATATCCTTGTTTAATAAAGTCGATGCCTGTCCTGCAAATTAGTAAAAATTATACAAATGAGTAACAGTTACACTTAAGGGTCGTACCAGACCAGACACGGCGGCAATTATACTGCGCATGCGTATGAGCGTGCTCGAGCTAATTACGCCGGCGCCGGACTCAGGGACCTGCTGCTTAGTTGTGTGAGCTGACCCTAAATCTCTTGCTATTTCTTATTAAAAATCTAAGAATCATTGACTAGCCTGGATTTTGGCTAGAAAATTTAAGCCATTAGTAATTGATAATTTGACAGATATCGGTGTGGAATTGAAAACTAAAAAAAGTTTTTTACAAAAAATACAACAGACTTCCAAATAAAAAACACACTTAAAAAATTACTTTAATTTCGGAAGTCAGTGTTTGTATTTTATTTCTTCGTTAATTGACACCAACTTCCGAAATTAAAGTTATTTTTCAATTTTAAGTGTATTTTCTTTTTTGGAAGTCTGTTGTATTTTTTGCAAAAAAAAGTTTTTTATTTTTCACTTTTTAGTTGTTATACCCCAGAACTAAAACTAAATATTAAAGTTACGTCCGAATTGATAACCCCAATAACATGGAACATGGAATTTGAACATACTCGTAATTGGAGGAGACCAAAACGTCATCTATGTATACACATTTTTTGGTTTTTGTTCATTTTTTCAAAAAGCGCTTTCGGATAAAAAAAGAATTTTGAAAATCGCTCCACAACTGACAGAAAAATCGGTGGAATACCTACTTACAGTCGAACATAGAACCTCCTCCTTTTTGCGAAGTCGGTTAATAATATTGCATCATCCCCGAATACAATGAGAAAAGAGCAGACAGAAGTAGCCTGGGACTACGAAGTACGCAGTGGCGCCTGCCCACATCATATCATGATAATTTTAATAAGTATACTATGCCAGTGTTACAAGTGGTTTCATTTCTAGAGTAGGTAGCGCTAGGTATCAGAGACTTCACGTTCGTCACTAAACGCATTGTAACAAGTAGATACATGTTTCAAGGTGAGCATTCGTATTTTTATTACAGTGCGATTCTGTGAGCAACGATCTAGCGTTGCCAATTTAGCATTTTATGTGCTAAATTTCGCAGATTTTCTGTCTGTTTAGCTTTATATTTTGTCGTTTAGCATATAGCATATTTTTTAGCATATTATCTAACATATCCCTTGGTGCCATCATCGGTTGTACAACCACTTATGTTAAAATTTAGTCTAGTAATGTACAACCACACCCCTACTCTCGTCCGACACTATTGCGATTATCTATGATCACTAGTGAGATGTCGTGTGGACCACAGGGATCGGTTCTGGGGCTGCTTCTGTGGGACATCGGGTACGACTGGGTGCTGCGCGTCGGCCTTCCATAGCGGCGTAGCATACCACGCTGACGACACGCTGGTCCTGGTGCAGGGGGGGTCGCACCTGGCGGCGGCTGAGCTAGCAACGTGCGGGGATCCGGCAATTGTAACTCGAGGTGCCTCTGCATAAGTCAGAGTTCATGTGTTTTCAAGATCCTCGGAACGCGCCACTGTGTGATTCCCAAATAACGGTAGGAAGGGTTCACATTGGCGTCGGGTCGACGTTGAAGTACTTGGGACTCGTCCTTGACTGGAGCAGGCCGGAGCTGCCTTCAAGCGGCTCCTGGCCAATCCTTGAGGCGGCAACCAGCCCGCCGCTAAACGCGTCCTAAAGGGTCATGACCATCTGGCTGACCCGGGGATACCGCACAGTCTTCAATAAGGCGGCAAGCCTTGCGAGATTGCCGCTATGGGATCTGGAAGCAAAAGTCCTCGCGCACATTTGGGAGTGGCGCGAGGAGGTGAACTCCGCTGAAATCGCGGCACCGTGGACAGAGCGGGGGATCTCATGGCGGCACGATTGCAGCGATAAGTCCCCACTTTGAGAAGTGGCTGGAGAGGTGCCATGGCGTCTTCACCTTCCGCCTGACGCAGGTCCACACCGGACACGGTTGTTCCGGATTAGGCGGGAGGATACGCCCGGGTGTCACCATTGTGTGGATCGCTCGGAGGACATAACTGAGCATACGGTGGAGGTCTGCTCCGCTTGGGCGGAGCACCGCTTTGTCTTCGTGGAGGCGATCGGCGGGGGCGATCTCTCACGTCCGGCCCTGTAGTGCTATTCTGTAAAATCTCACCGTGAAAACTAAGGTGAAGTGAACGTGAAGTTGACTGTCAATCCATACAATCAAGGTGGAATGACAGCTCACTTCAAGCTCACTCCACCTAAGTTTTCACGGTGAGCTGTTAACAGAATCGACCAGCTGGTCCAGGCCATGATACGGAGCGAGAGGGCATATGAAGCTGTAACCTCCTAGTAGAAGTGTCAAGCTAATTATGAATTATGATGCTAATCGTGTTCACTGCATTAGGGCGTTGACTCAGCTTCATCAGTCATCGCATCTCAAGCCCCCCCCCCCCCTTCTTCTTCCATACTTCTCTATTAGTCGTCATCTCTGTAGTCTCTGTTTATAATAATGTTGACGAAAATTTGAAATTAACTTGGCATTTTATTTTAGGACTTTAAAAAAAAAGTAGGAAGCACATTTTTGGCATTTTTTTAACAGCACTCTAGCATATTTCGTATTAGTCTAGTTGACAACATTTTATTGCAAAAAAGCAAGCACTTTTCGAATGATACCGTTTACGACATTAACATACTGGTTAAACTGCCGCCTTATTTTTCTTTTTCCATCAAATTAACTTGTTGAAGCAAACCTCACAGTACCTATTGGTCCTATTACTTACCTTTCCGAAACTGCTTTTTGAATATCCTTGGATAATGGTGCAGCCCCACACCAAACCTCAACTAATGACGACAAATCATATTTAAGAACCAGAGGATGTTTCGCGAGGAACACAGCGAGGGGTGGCACGATTGTGGTCATATTTATCTGAAAATTATTTAATATTTTTAAATTCGTATATTTTTAAATTCACTTCATATTGAAGTTATAAATACTTATTTAAAAAAAATGAAGTGCGAGGAATCAGGTAAATAAAAAGGCCCGAGCGCACTAATTAGATGTAGGCCTTCCTGGGAGAGCCTGGGTACGAATGAAATCTATAGGTATAACATGACGCGTGTCCTTTGGAAGCAGCTATGCACTGATTTGTACATAGCTTACAGCTTCGCGACCTAGTTTTAAGACAAGGGGTTATACTGACCTTATTGGAGATGTTGGAAAGTCAGATGGGCAGTGCTTGCAGCTGGCACACATAATTATGAAATAATGAATGATTATGGAAGAGGCGTGGAGTAGGTAAGGTTTGCAGCATATATGGCTTTCTGCAGTGCCTGCCTGCCTTCTTGGGAGAATGGTGTGATGTTATGATCGAAATAAAACTATAACTTAGAAAAAAAAAAGTCATTTTAAAGCAATTCATTGAGATCACAATAATTATGAGTCTAAATGTGGCTCATAAAGTTGTAATAAAAACAAACAAAAACTTACTTTGTAATTTTGAATTGTTTCCAAGTACTGCTGTTCATCAAAACGGATTAAAAATACGATTTTTGTATTCATTGCCATTACAGCAAATGTTGTAATGAAGCCATAAGCATGGAACCACGGTATTAGTGACAAACCAGTTACTATGCCATTCTTTTTTTGGGTCTGTACATAATCAAAGTAGTACCTAGGATAATAAAATAAATGTGTGAATAAAAAAAGAACAATAATACAGTTTCATAATTAGTATGACATACAGGCTAGCATTAAGAATAATAGAAGTTGTTTGGGTTGAATGTAGCTAATTAACAAAATATTGTATTATTCTTAAATTTTTTGCTCAAGCTTCACTTATTCTTAACACTCATGATGTTTATTCTTAACATTCCACAGCAATCAAGATATTATAATTTTCTGTGCAATTGAAGGCCTTACTTCATGTGTGCTGACAATGTAAGGAAGTTGATATGATTGAGTTCCACACCCTTTGGCAAGCCAGTTGTTCCCGAGGAGCACATCACGGCTACTGTGTCTTGCACTCCATTGACATCAGTCAGAATAAAGTCATCTACATTTACATGATCCTTTATCAGGTTATCATACATGATACAATCAGGAACAACATCAAACTCTCCGAGCATAATAAGTTTGCAAGGAGACGACAGTTCCTGACAGCAATCATAGATGTTCTGTGATGTGATAGGTGAAATAAAGATGAATTTTGGTTTTGTTATTTTTAGTAAATGTGTTATTTCACCTGAAAACAAAAAGTAAATTCAAAATTGTATTGATCAAAAGTAGAGGTACATTTTTTTTATTGTTACAACATGATGACACTGAAAATAGAAATCATTTACATATTCAACACAGACACAAAACAACAGCAATAATCGCAAAGTAAAAGAATAGAACATTATACTTAAAGGGTATGACATGAGGTGAGCAAGTTTAGTATACACTCTACTAGGTGCATTGTATACAAAACTTGCTCACCTCTTATGTTTTTATAATAATGATGAGTGGTTTTCTAGTATGTGTAACCAGATCTTCCTCAAAAATACAAATTCCTTCTTACCGGGTGTATATGTGATGTTGAGTGTGGACAAGACTCCCCCGCAGTACATAACAGCCAGCGCTGCCACCACAAACTCAAACCTGTTCTCACTGCTCAAACCAACAACATCTCCCTTTTTCAAACCTAGCTTACGTAGACTTACTGCAAGGTTCACACTGTTTTGAAGAATATACCTATATGTTACAGATTCTCCAGTCTCTGCACTTATCTACAATGAAAATTTATTGATGAGTATACATTAAATTGTAATTAAATTTTAAAATAGTGTACATGCCACAGCCAAATTGGTTAATTTGATGGATATTAAAACAATAGAAAAGCCCAGTTTTAGTTTAGTCTAGCTCCTGTGCAATATTTGCCTATGTGTGGCCAGAGTTTTAGTTTGATACCAGTGTGACCATTTGTGGCAGGTTCCTGCCATTTTGGCAGGATTGGCCTCTCTTTTTAGACTCTGGCATTATCAGCTGACGTTTTAAAAACCTGGCAGTTTTTGGCAGTATTGGGTATAGAAAATAAATCTTACTTATGGCAACTCAAAATTTCGAAAATGACAACCCTAAAGATACTTTGCAAGCATGCAGGGGATTCCTCTGGACTTCTCGTGTAATGTTTGTATTACATTCAATTAACAACTTTGAAACTGCATAGAAAGTTGATAATCGTAAACACGAGTTTTTGATTGATATTTCAATCAGTCCTAGAGATATACTTCTATTTGTTTCCAATTAGATTTCATGATGATTTCACATTTGACATCAATTCTAACTGAAAGAGTTTTATTGATGATTGTAATGATTATAATTCTATAAATACATACTTGCTACGGCTGCGAATCATATTTTGACCAAGATACAACCTGACACTGACAGTACATTTTTTGAATTTCGTGGGCTACCCTGCCCTTCCACAACTAGTAAACGTAAAAAATATATAAATGGATTCAGTGGCCAGTCTTTGGTAAGTTTAGTAAACAGATTGTAATGTAAAAATATTACATATTATTCATGTGTGTTTTTACTTTTCTTGGTTTTAATACAACAGTAATTAAAGTTGGCAATATTTAGACATTTTTTACTACAGGCTTTGGCCGGATTTAGCAGGTTTTTAACCAAAGTAAGGCAGGATCTGTGCTTTGAAGATGGTCACACTGTTTGATACACATTTATTATTGTGTTTTAGTTTCCTAACACACAAAGTCCTGATGATATTTAACAAACTGTTTTATTAGTATATTCAGATATTTCATTACTAGAAGAACATTTATTTATCAGACTAACAATTTTCATGCTAAGTGGGTTCAAGGTCTATGAGATATATGTATTTTTGTAACAATGACGTGATAGGTTTTGATGTCTCATCTTGTCTCTTTAAGTTCTTATAATAATTTGTTGACAATAATTAAAATAGACTATTAAATAATTTTAATAATATTTAAATAGACTTACTAGGGCTACATTATCACCACCGTTTTTCAGTTGGTCAAACAGGAATTGTCCATATGATAAATGCGCTGGAATGCTTCGTTCTTCAGGCCCCGACACCACTTTATTATGGACAGTTACCGTCATTTTTTTGTAATAACTCGCTATGTGTTTTCACAATCTACTTCAGAAACTGTTGACTTATAAAGAAACTTAAAGTTGCTTATCAGAAATAATTATAATCTTATCGAGCAGGTATGTATAATCCGAGTATCTCTCCAATTTGATTACGAATGGATTAGTTTTACTTTGGACGGAAATATTTTATTTATTTATTAAATTCAGATAATTCCAAGAATTCAGAAGAATTCTCAAACAAATTAGACAGATTCACAGATTACTAATATGTAGCTAGGACAGATTGACCTTTTGTTTTTTTTAATGTGTTGCGACTGGCTATTCCACTGGCTTGGTTACAAGACCTTTAAGCATATATTATTGTAGTAGTCCTAGTAATTCAGATAATTCTAAGAATTCAGAAGAATTCTCAAACAAATTAGACAGATTGACCTTTTGTTTTTTTTAATGTGTTGCGACTGGCTATTCCACTGGCTTGGTTACAAGACCTTTAAGCATATTGTAGTAGTCCGGTCAATCTAGACCAAAAAATGAGAGTGAAGGTACATAAAATCCCAACAAGCTGAAAATCAGTAAAATTGTTCAAAACATAATTATAAACAATGTTTAACAGTTCCCCATCATTCCCGTGTATGGAAAAAAATTTATTCAAGGTCAAAGGTAAAAAAAAAATGAGTTTTTCGCGATTTTCAGCAAAACGGTAAGTTTTATCATAAAAGTACCTCAGACAAAAATTTTAGATCATAAAATTATCTACAAAAAAATGCATCAATACTTTTTTCTTACGAGCCACTGTTTCTGAGATATAACGATTCAAAAAGTTAGAAAAGTTGTTATCGTCATAATATGCACACGTTTCCACGCCACCTATGAGGTAGTGTACTTAGCGCGTTTTTTTTAACGTGGTTTCCCCAGTAGGCCTACTCCACGGGTCAGTTGTGATCCTGTTTATTGTAAAAATATTGCAAAATAACGGAAATTTTCAAAGATTGGAAAAGATAAAAGCGATGTAAATTAAAAAAAAAGTGATGAAGTTCATTCGCCTGATTCGTAAGTTTCAAATTCTTCTTCTTGATCTTCTTCTTGTTCTTCTTCGCCTGCTTCTTCTTCATCTTCATTTTGGATGCAAGTAAATTGCGTCAATAGCGATGTATCGCATGACACTTCTTTTTTTATTATTATTGATAGGCACGCGTTTGACCACCATCTCACCTGATGGTAAGCGATGATGTGGTCGAAGATGGAGCACGCTTGCCTAGAAGTAACCTATTCACTCTTGACTTAAAAGACTCCCAGGTTGTAGCTATCAGGAAACACAGACTCCGGTAGGGAATTCCACTCCCTAGCTGTACGCACAATGAATGTTTTCTCAAAACGCTTTGTGCGTATTGATGGGATGTCCACCATGAACTGGTGGCACTTCGCCGTACGTCTTGTGGTCCGTTGATGAAACGGGCTTGGCGGAATCAAATTGTGCAATTCCGTCGCACACTCCCCAAAATGTAATCGATAGAAAACCGACAGGCTAGCAACTCGGCGTCTATGTTCTAGACTTTGGATTTTCGACTCAATGAGTCTATCATTGCCGATGATCCTCTTGGCTTTTTTCTCAATTGACTCAAGGGCATCAAGCTGGTATCTGGCAGATCCGTCACAAAGATGAGAACAGAACTCCATACACGATCAAACTTGTGCTTGATACAGTTGGAGCAGCTGTTCCGGCGTAAAGTACCGTCTGACCTTTGCGAGGATCCCCAACTTTTTGGCAGCCACTTGAGCCTTTGCGTCTATGAAGGGACCAAAATTGAGGGTAGATGTTAAAGTAACACCAAGAAGATCAAGTTGGTCGGTTATCGGCACGGACACACCTCGGAAAGATGGAGCCGGGTGAAATTGGCTCCTCTTAGCGGAAAAAAGACACGCCTGGGTCTTAGCAGCATTGAACTTGACCAGATTGGCATCGCCCCATTCTGAGACAGCCTGTAAGGACAAGTTCAAGCGCCCAACCATAGCCTCTCGGAGAGACCGTACCTGAGACCCACTAGCTCGTGCGTCAGGCACGTATCTCTCGGCAACAGTGCTGTCGTCTGCATACCCAAAGGTACCGGGTTTTAGCAGATCGTTAATAAGCAGCAAAAACAATGTTGCCGAGAGCACCGACCCCTGAGGAACACCGGCATTAATAGCCAGCAGTCCGGACGAGCAGCCATCTATGACTACTCGGATAGACCGATCCCTCAGAAAATCTGCAATCCAACCACACAAACCAGCGGGCAGACCAAAGGAAGGAAGCTTGCCAATAAGGCTGTCGTGCCAGACCCGGTCGAAGGTCAAGAGATGTCAAGGGAGACTGCAAGGGCTTCCCCTTGTTTGTCGATGGCCTCACTCCAGATGTGAATGGCATACGCTAGAACATCCCCAGTTGACCGATTTCGGCAGAAGCCGTATTGTCGGTCACTGAGGATATCGTTAGCTTCTAGATATGCCAGGAGCTTGCCATTCAGTATACGTTCCATACTCTTACAGAGTACGGAAGTTACCGAGATGGGCCTATAATTTGCTGGGTCAGCTCGACTACCCTTCTTGGGCACGGGTTGCACGTTAGCTTGCTTCCAAGCCATCGGCACTTTTCCAGTCTCATACGAAAGGTATGGGATAGGCGTGTTAAGATCGGAGACAACTCACGCGCACAAGTCCTCAGTACAATTGCCGGTATCCCGTCGGGGCCACTAGCCTTGTTCACGTCTAGGTTACGCAGTACCCTTCGGACATCCTTCTGGTGAATGCGAATGTCTGACATAATCGACTCACATCCACCAAGAGTAACAGAGGGCCTCGCGCCACCAGGATCTAGACGCGAAGATTCCGCAAACAGAGAGGCAAACAAGTTTGCTTTCTCCTCAGCGGAGTGGGCAAGCGACCCGTCGGGTTTCAGCATTAGAGGTAGTGACACTTCGTCGGAATCAAACGAATCCTCCATTGTTTGTGATTCAATATTAGAGCACGACCGGCCTTGACAATTTGTGCATGCCAAAGAACAAAACAGTCCGACTTTTTTGCAATCACATTTAGCACTGCATCCCTATTTGCAGTTGCAAAAAATTGTGTTCAGCAGTTTTTCCGGCGCAGGTGGAAGTAAAGTTTGAACTGGCTCTAATATATTGTTGACCAACTTCCAACCCCAGTCTATAGGGTCTAGCTGATAACCAAGCCACACTTGAACTTGGTAATATACCCGAAAAAGATGTTGATGAGCAGCAACTGAGGTTGGAGGAAGACAAGCTAATGGAACTCGTTTTTTATTTTTAGTATTTTTAACGAAACATGCCTAACGATGCTTATCTAAACAGGTAGTTTTTTTAGGAGCTCCATACATGTTTTGTTCTTTGGCATGCACAAATTGTCAAGGCCGGTCGTGCTCTAATATTGAATCACAAACAATGGAGGATTCTTTTGATTCCGACGAAGTGTCATGCGATACATCGCTATTGACACAATTCACTTGCATCCAAAATTAAGATGAAGAAGAAGCAGGAGAAGAAGAACAAGAAGAATTTGAAACTTACGAATCAGGCGAATGAACTTCACCACTTTTTTTTAATTTACGTCGCTTTTATCTTTATTTATTTAACACTTTACGCACATACAAGTACAGAGGCGGACTTAATGCCTCAGGCATTTTCTACCAGTCAACCTTAGGGTGATGCAGAAACAAATAGTGGTAGGTGCGGAAAAAAAAAAAAAAAACCGGGCATCTTTATTTAAATGCAAAGGAACATAAATACATATGTAAACTACAAATAAAATATATACTCATATGAATAAACTTAATACAGAAATATACATAGCCAACAACATAGGTACAAATAGATGATTGGAAAAAGAATTAACGCTGTGAGGATACTACTGCCAACTTTTTACAAATGTGTTCGCGAACTTTAATTTTGAAGGTTAATCGGTTAGTTACCATCCTGATTTCTTGGGGGAGCACATTCCACAGAGAGATAGACTGAACGAAGAAAGAACAGTGAAGAAAGTCAGTACGGTGAGTGAGACATAAAAGAAGACGGTTATGCGATGACCGTAGATTTCTATTGTGGTTGGCGCAAATGTATAAAATGTGAGGGGCTAGATAACTAGGAGAATTTGGAGAGAAAAGAAACGAGTGCAAGGTGGTAAGCGCCCTTTGCTCTCTACGCTGGCGTATGGGCAACCAATTAAGAAGCGACCGATGCGCAGAGACATGATCATATTTGCGCAGATTGAAAACAAATCGAATGCAGTAATTAAGAAGACGGTCAAGTTTGTTGAGGAGATCTGCAGTCAGGTCATAGTAGCACACGTCACCATATTACCATAGTCACCATTTATCTTTTCCAATCTTTGAAAATTTCCGTTATTTTGCAATAGTTTTACATTAAACAGGATCACAACTGACCCGTGGAGTAGGCCTACTTGGGAAACCACGTTAAAAAAAACGCGCTAAGTACACTACCTCATAGGTGGCGTTGAAACGTGTGCATATTATGACGATAACAACTTTTATAACTTTTTGAATCGTTATATCTCAGAAACGGTGGCTCGTAAGAAAAAAGTATTGATACATTTTATATAGATATTTTATGATCTACAATTTTTGTCTGAGGTACTTTTATAATAAAACTTACCGTTTTGCTAAAAATCGCGAAAAAAATTTTTTTTTTTTACCTTTGACCTTGAATAAAAAATTTTCCATACACGGGAATGATGGGGAACTTTTAAACATTGTTTTGAACAATTTTACTGATTTTCAGCTTGTTGGGACTTTATGTACCTTGGAATGTCTAAATTGACCGGTCTTTATTCACAGAGCACTAATATAATACATTGTAGTATTTGCTATGCCAAGTCTTAATTTGAATACTATCACTTTTTTTCCCATTAGAATGCAGATTTTAGACATTCTATTGTTTTTGCAGTATTTGGCAGCAAATGTATTGAGTCAGCCATCTCGGCAAGTTTCACTGAGGTACTTACTTAGTCAATAGGTACTACAATAAAATTCTCAGCTTCATTTTACCGTGATATTTTTTTTTTCGGTCCGCTCCTGGTAGACTCAATTATAAGAGACTTTAAAGCGACTTTTGATATTCTGTCTAGGGACTGGAATTTGTAAGAGTTGGCAACACTGCCGACTTAGGAGCCCGATTCAGGAGTCCAATTTAGGATAGTGTAATCGCTCGCTTCCTACTTCCTAGTTACTTCGTTCCTAAATTGGGTCGCTTGAAATCGGAAGGTATAATTGAGCCATTAGCTGTGAGTAGCTGAGTAAGCTATGATTTTATACAATTGTTTTAAGATAGACACGATTCCGGCACGCATAACGGAAAGAAAGATAGAACCGATAATACCTATTTCGTTAAATTTTTAATTGAATGTGCTTAAGGTCTTCGTACATTACATCGACGCATAGCCAACTCCATTCCAACTCAACTCACACTGTGGCATTGAAATGTGAGCTTTACGTCATGTTACTGAGAGTAGATATTTCAACATTAAGTTAAATCCTTACTTTCCTTACTTAATATTATAAATGTGAAAGTAACTCTGTCTGTCTGTCTGTCGCGCTTTCACGCCAAAACTACTGAACCGATTTAAATGAAAATTGGTATACAGATAGTCTAGAGCCTGAGAAAGGACACAGGCTACTTTTTAATGCAAAAAAGGGGTGTAAGGGGTTGAAAGGTGGGGATGAAAAGTTTTATGGAAGTATATCGTCATTTTTAGAGCTAGAAGCTTGAAACTTATTTTTTAGGCTGTTGATTCGATATAAATAAATATGACATTCAAAGTTTGTAAAAGTTTTACCCTCATGTCTAGGGGTAGCGGATAAATTCTTAACATGAGTTACCGCACCCCTGGGCACTCAGGCATGAAAGGAACAGGGGTGGGTTTTAGTCAGTAAGAGTCTGACACGCCCTCCCGCTCCACCCAGAGCGGGAGATGTCATTGGATGATTTCCCAAACCACAAAAAAAAGGGCGTAAAATAACAATAGGGAATAGAGGATGAAAGATTTTCCGGAATGAGCAGACCACAAGGAACTGGAGAAGTTAGTAGTGATTTAATGCGAGAACTAGATTACGATACTGTTTCTTTAATGCAAGAAATAACAGAAGCCCCTCCACTTTTAAATTCAGAGCAAAAAAATAATTTTTGATACAATAATTCAAAAAGTTGCCAGTGGCCAAGGAGGTTTGTTCTTTTTGGTTGCTCCAGGAGGCATTGGCAAAACCTATCTTTTAAAGAAGAATGGCCAAATTTCTATAGGAGCTGGACTCGACTTTTATTTTTCATGTCCCAAAATAAACTATAGCTAGATTCGTTTGTTTTTATGTCGTAAACACTATCCCGTTTGAAAATTATTTCTAAATATCCACGATTTTTTATAATAACGTCAACAATACTTTTGAGGTTAGAATCTACAACTACCTTCTACCCGACTGCGGCGTAGCTTACGAGTCTAGTTAGCGATAAGCGAGAAGGACTAGTAGCAAAGCGCACCAACTCTTTGTTTGTCCATCGATCATTCAATGAAAACTACACCTATATTGCTCTAACTTGCACAACGTATAGTGTAGACAACAAAGCTGGTATAACATCACACGTGAAGTGGTTCGTGAAAGACTTCCAAGCCTTTTTTGTGGTTTGACCACTTCAATTCTGGCTGAAGAGTTAGTCACTAGATACCTACTGCCTTTCAGTCTTCAATGCTCAAGTTGCATAGATATTGACAAATTGAGTAATGGTTGTTAACAGGAGTAAATGAAGTATAATTGGTAGAGTACTTAAATGAAAGAAATAGGTTTGACAAAAACACTTTTTATTCATCATCCTCTCTTATCACTACACTATCGAGGAATGCTGCTGGCGCTGATATTGTCGTAGTATATTGTCCATTCTTGAGAAATCCAGAAATGTATTAAAAGCGTTAATAAAAGAAAGCGCATATTCCACTTGTTCAGCCATAAATGTTCTTAAACTATTTTTTGAATTGAACAACATATCCCAATCAGTACTAAATGTATGTTCTTCACAAATACGAACATTTATAGGCAAGTAATATTTGTGTTTGCTTAGAGTTGTTGCTCTTAGAGGGTCAGAAATTCTATGCAAATCTCTGTTTTAGCAACCTGAAAAACTCAATGTGCTGCAGTATTAGCCGCTCGTCCATACTGCGATAAACTAATCATCCTGGGTACTTCGTCAGCTTGCTGGTCGGTGTCTCCAAACACCGACCCTTGGAGTTCAGGCTCTATCTTCAGCTCTGGTTCCGGCTCAGGCTCTGGCTCCGGCTCTGCCTGCTGCTCAATATTTTGCTACATATTATGCATTGCAACTCTCTTTGAGTCTCAGCCAACAGGGATGACAAAAATGGTCTGATGAAGTTGCCTGAAACAACCATACAGCATTGTCTTATTATAAATCTTTGGGCTCATTATTTATTAAACATAAGGAAATAAACACATTGTTACAAAACAATATTAGATTGCAGTGATGAATTCACTATAACATAGGACAACAATAAAAAAGATCATAATTACCTGCCATGGGGCAATTCTATTTTCAAGTTCAATGTGTATTGCTTGTAGCAACTGAGATGGATTCTCTCTCACAATAAGGTCACGTTTACGGTTCCGCAGAGAACTTCCACAAAGTATGCAAACATGCATGTGGCCACGGGCAGATGAGGCACCAGGTTCATTACTTAATTCGGAGTTGACATGTTGCATTGCCAATTGTTTACAGGCATCACATATGTAGTCTTCTTCAGTGATCTAAAATAAAAATTAGAGTTGTTATATGGTGTATGATTGTGTGATGGTTTATGTTGGTATATGTACTAAAATGAGTAGGTATAAATACGTACTATTATTAAAGAATTCCTCTCGCAGATCTTACAAATTACTCTCGTATGAAGATCAAAAACGAGATGGCGGCGAAGTTTATAATAATAATAATATAGTTTATTTGGAACAAACATCAGGACACATATTTACAAAAGGAAACGAAGATAGCTACAAAAGTTAAAACTGTGGCGCAGCTATCAACGCCCAGGACAAAAGTATGGTTCATTTATTCCAGACTAGTTATTAGAGAGAAAGAAATTTATATAAAAAAAAGAATAAAGGTACTAACTATTGTGTGTGTGTGTTAGTGTGTGCGTGTGTGTGTGTGTGAGTGAGTGAGGGTGTGTGTTTGTGTATTGTGGGGAATGCTAGTATTTAGCGTGAGCGGGGGCAGGTGGTGTTTATGTAATAATATTGATGTTACAGGAATGTAAGCGTTATGTTAACACAAGTTTTTCTGTAGCTTCGTAGGAGTAGGATTTAAGCAATTCTGACAGTTTTTTTCTAACTAAAGTTCTTGTTAGAGGATAAATTTTAATGTTTCTATTTATGTTATTGTAGATTTTAGGGCTAAAGTAGTTAAAGTGGCGTCTTACTAATGCCAATCTGAAGAAAGGTATCTGGCAAACTGTGTCGGAACGTCACTTTTTAGAGAAGTATTGTGGGTCGTACTTCGTGAGGTCGTGCTTCTTGATAACAGTTTGAAGTATAAATAACTGTCTAACTGTGAGGACGTTACAGAGCGAAAAAAGTTCCGACGTTGGGAATCTGGCAGGTTTCTTGGCCAATACTTTTAGCACTGCTCTTTGTGCTCTTTCCAAGCGCAGAATAATAGTCTTGTGTGTACATCCCCATACTGTAATGCAGTAACCAAGGACTGACTGGACGAGTGCGAGGTAGATCAATATAAGGCATGGGAAGTCGGCAACCGCCCTGAGCTTTTTGAACACGTATATAAGTCTTCTAACACGGACCACCACTGAGTCAACCTGTTTTTTCCACGTTAGGCAATTGTCCAATGTGATTCCAAGATATTTAATGTTGTCGGAGCGCTCTATCTGGGCACAGTTGCAGGATATAGTGCCAGTATGAGAACAAACATGGATTTTGATCTGAAATGACGTTGGTGGTTGTGTAAGAATTCCTGGTGTGAAGGGGATGAACTTTGTCTTTGCAATGTTGAGTGTGAGTAGGTTTGAGATTAACCAATCCATGACCAAACTCAGAGCGATCTCCGCACTCTCACGAGTATCAGGCCAGTCCTTATTATGCGTTATAAGAGCTGTGTCATCCGCGTAAGTAATGATTCTTGTGTTTGGAAGTGATAGCTGGCACAGCTCATTGACGTAGATAAGGAAAAGAGTGGGCCCTAATACGCTACCCTGAGGCACACCAAATGACATGTCTTCCGGTGTACTTATAAAAGATTCGACTTTGACAACCTGCTTTCTTCCCGTCAAATGCGTATGTTACAATTAACACATAGCAATCGCAGGGCTAGTTGTGGCGTCTGCATGATATCTCTCACAAATATCCAAGAAACCAAATCGGTGTCCAGAAATCAAAAGCACAGAACAATCGTCACAAGTGGTAGTTATCAGTCCGTAAAACAATGCCAAGGTCAAAACAACAGAAGGAAAACCAAAATAGCACAAGTGCTTATCACAATTCACAACAAGTAAATCGAATAGGAGGCGAATACGAATGATTGCCGGCAAAGAGAATATAATTTCATTGCCGGGTGTCAATCAATGGCGCGGGTCGATGAACGATGACCACAGACAGAGGCCGCAGTCCCACAGACAGATTAAGTAACTTGTCGATGACAAATGACGTCCCGTTGTACGCATTTGAACAAAACTACTTACTATACACCAACATAATTATTTTTTATGACAAGAATCCAATACATAATATCAGTATATTCGTTGATTTGATGCCTTTAAACTAATTGAATAGAATTACAGTTAAAACTTTTGAGAAAAACGTGAATAATTACAGTCTTTGAATACCAAGTCATTTCAAACGCGAAATGAATCGTCAAGAGGTGCGTTCTGAAACTACTATTCTAAATAATTTAGAAAAAGTTACAAAATCAAAAAAATTGGATACCTTTTTTTGTGGCTACTTATTGGGATATTTCTTGTGTTTTCTATAACCTTAAAAAATAAGGGTATTTTTTCATATATATCGCGTATTGGGAGGCCATAGTTTCGTTGTCTGGTACGATTTGGCCATCCTTCTTTCCCGTCTGTCAGTACCAGGCTTAATGGTCACAACCCTAGGGAATGATTTAAAAAAAAAGTTCTCTTTGTGTCACTAATTTTCGGCGCGGCGGCGGACAGAGCTCCAGCTTTAAGATAAAAGTACTATTTTATTATAAGCCTTGTGTATTAGTGTTATATATCAAAAGAATCCTCATGAGCCTTTAAAAAAATAAATATGTTCTGGATTCAAAGTGATTTGAAAACGAAAATATCAAAATAAAAAGCTGGGTCCGGCCGCCATGTTCATCGTCTACATTTTCGTGATAGTTTGGTGTGATTTACTGTCTAATCTATTAAAATAGTGCTCGTAATATGAAAATTAGTTCATTCCTAGTATTTTTACACACTCGGAAAGTAAAAATACAACGTAAATTTTGCAGATTCCATGTTTTACCACAGGTCAAGCTGACATAGTCGCCATGGCGTTACATTTTAGAAATAACATTAAAGTTTTGTACTGACATGGAATCGGGAGTCTGAGGGCCACGATTTCTACGAAGAAATTAATGAATTTTCTCTTTGCTTGCCACACCACAAACTTGACACACACACTTCAACACACACACATACATACAAACATACACACATACTACACTCTTTTATGCAGCAGTCGGCTAAACCATTAAAAAACAAAAAAGACATGACATCATACCAAAACACACACACCTCAACACACACACACTACACTCTTTTATGCCGCAGTCGGCTAAACTATTAAAAAAACAAAAAGGTCATGGCATCATACCAAAACACACACACCTCAACACACACATACACACACACACACACACACTATACTCTTTTATGCCGTAGTCGGCTAAACTATTAAAAAAACAAAAAGGACATGACATCATACTAAAAAACAAACACACCTCAACACACACACACACTACATCCTTTATGCCGCAGTCGGCTAAACCATTAAAAAACAAAAAGGACATGACATCATACCAAAACACACACAAACACCCACACACACACACACACACACACACACACACACACACACACACACAAACAAATATACACCACATTCCTTTATACCGCAGTCGCCTAAACTATTAAAAAAACAAAAAGGACATGACATCCCTTATATTATATCATTCATGACACATCTATTGGCCCACCTTGTATTTTCAGTTTCGTTTGATCCTAGCTAAAATTTTATATTAGGTCGAGCAAAAAGTTTTTATGCAGTTTTGAACCTGGCACATTCACAATTTCATTCAATAGTCTTTTTTTGAATTTCGAACACAGAATTTAAAGAAACAAAAGACAATTTGGAGCCTGTTTGTTGATATCAAACAATCGAATACTAAGAAAACTTGGTTTTATTGGTTTACTTGGATTTAATTCTTGAAAAAGTGATTGATATCTTTGGTTTTGCAACAAACATTACTTATTCTTAACATTAAGGTGAGGTTCTATCAATAATCTATGGATACTTCACCTGAAGTCGCCGCCCATGCTGTGGCACTTATTCAGGCCGGACACAGCCAAAGAAACGTGAGTGCTCAACTTAATTTAAGTCGATCTGCGGTCCGAAATGTTTATCGGAGGTACCTAGAGACTGGCGGCTTTGTTCGTCGCCAAGGAAGGCCACGATCTCGGGTCACAACTGAAAGGCAGGATCGATTCATCGTGACGACCACCTTGAGAAATCGTCACCTTACCTCCATTGAGATACAAAACCAACATCCCGACTTCCACGGAGTATCTGTGAGCGCTCGAACTGTTCGGAGAAGGTTAAAAGAACGCGATATGGTACCACACAAGCCAGCTAATGGGCCCAAACTAACGCGAGCCCACCGAACAGCGCGCCTTCATTTCGCACGCAGTCATTGCATTAAATTGGACACAGCAAGATTGGAGCCGTGTACTCTTTTCTGATGAGTCTAAAATTGGGTTACATGGCAATGATGGAAGGAAGAAGGTCTACCGACGTAAGGGATAGCGTTTCGCACAATACTGCTTTGAAGAGAGGGTTGCTTATGGCGGTGGCTCATGGACTGTCTGGGGCGGTATATCCGCGAGCGGCAAAACTCAACTTGAGGTTGTTACAGGACCACGGCTGCCAACATTAAATGCTGAAAGGTACATTCGTGAGTGCTTAGAACCTCACGTGATACCATACGCGGACTATGTGGGCCCAAATTTCCTTTTTATGCATGATAATGCAAGAGCCCATGCGGCCGGCATCGTCAGGGAATATCTTCGGGATGTGAACGTCACAGTTATGGACTGGCCAGCCAGAAGCCCAGACATGAACCCCATTGAGCACATGTGGGACGAGCTAAAAAGACGTGTTAGGGCTCGTCAGCCAGTTGCCCAGACGATGCAGGAGTTGAAAACTGCCATAGAAGAGGAATGGGAGATGATCCCTCAAAATTTCATAGAGCGGTTGATAAACTCTATGCTTAATCGTATGAGAGCTGTGGTAGATGCCCATGGAGGCAACACGCGTTATTAAATTAAACCTTTATTTGATAAAACATGTTTTTTATTCAAAAATCAATTGCCTTTAACAAGGCGCATATCCGACTTGTTAGGCGTAGCTCCATGTCGTATGGTATTCTGAATTCAAATTTAAAACAATACGATCGAAAAAGATGGTAAAATGTATCAGGTTTAAAACTGCATCAACAGTTTTTGTTCAATCTAGCAATCATATTTCGGTAGGGGCCATCGAAACCTAAACTCTAAGGTGGGCCAATAGATGTGTCCAGAAGTGTAATTAAATATATTACTCAATAAATAATTCGACCACCGTGGCAGTCCCGGGCGTTCAAATTAAATCATGTACAGCCTTGCGGATGAGCCCTACGGGTGGCCATCTTGTCGTATTTTGTCTTGTTTTCGCTTGCGCAGGCGGCATGAAATTAATGAGGAAAGGGGTAGATTGTTTTCATTTATTTTGCTACTTAGAACTGTCCAAGTAATGACTTATGGGTATCAAAAGAAAGGTTATATATTCAATGATTTGTTCCTTCATTTACACAACAAATGACGGTTGACAAATTGAGGTCATTGACCTTTCTATTCTTATATCAGACGCATAATAGAAGTTATTACGTACGTCGTACCTACCAATACTTAATAAAATACAAAAACGAAACATGCAAGTTTTCAATTTATCTGTTTAAAAAACGATAGTAAAACAAATTAGATATTCACATTTCTGTATCAGCAGGTAAACTAAGATAAGTTTTATCTCTTCTCTTGCTGGATATACATCCATCAACTGCACATAATACACCAGTACTAGCCATGTCATAAGAATTCGAAACTATAATAAAGTACGTCAGGTCGACCGAATTTTAAGCGAAGGTACGCGCCTCGCGGCTGTCGGGCAACCCACTACTTACGCGCGCTACTTACGCGCGCTAACTGCCTACCGGCCGCCGGGCCGCCCGCGACCCATTTCTCAGTGGGTTGCCCATTGAGTGATTCATATGGTAATATGTGCACCTACGCTCCTTCTCGATGTCCACATCGTCCTCAAGGCCGTCGGTAAGGAAATGCCCCAGGTATTTCAATCTCGCTACACGATTAACGTTTAAGCCATCCAACGTTATATTACGTGAGTGTTCGGGACATCTACCGGCGGCCCTAAAGACCATGTATTCACTTTTTTGTACATTATACAAAAGGCCATGTATATGAGCATAGACCTCACACACTTTTAGCAGCTCTCCGAGACCCTCCGCCGTCGGGCTCAGCAGCACCATATCGTCCGCGTAGCTAATGTTATTGATACTAACGCCATCTATTGAGCAACCGACACGCCTGCTGCTAAGCTCGACGATGAGGTCATTTACATATAGGTTGGCTTGGGAGATGTCAATCCTCCCTGTCTCACCCCGCTCTCCAGCCTATATGATTCAGAGAATGTACCAGCCCACCTCACAAAGTTGGTCTGGTTGCTGTACCAAAATTTAAACATATTGAGCACGTCTGCCGGCACACCCATGTCCCTCAACTTTCCCCAGAGCACATCGTACGACACAAGATCAAAAGCCCTGGAGAGGTCAAGGAAACAGGCATATACCCGGCGTCCTTCGATCAGTATAGTACTGGACAGTATGCTTGAGACTCAAGATTGCGCTTTCAGTGGATAGCCCAGGCCGAAATTCAAACTGAGCGTCATGCAATAATATGTACATATATATATAGTTATCTAAGCAAATATCAAGCATACCGTCCAGCACCTTAGCAATCACAGTCGCTAGAGATATGGGACGGTAGTAACCCTGTCCGAGATGCCCCCGGTCCTGTTCTTCACAATGGGCACCACGATGGTTTTCATTAAGTCTTGCGGCAAATAGGAGTGACTCATGCACAATGAGAAAAACATAGCCAGGACCCTCGGCAGGTGAACCCCCGCATGCCTCAAGTGCTCA
This sequence comes from Polia nebulosa, assembly GCA_951329385.1. NCBI lineage: Eukaryota > Metazoa > Arthropoda > Insecta > Lepidoptera > Noctuidae > Polia > Polia nebulosa. The sequence continues at coordinate 18,126,992 of OX589602.1, read as the reverse complement.
ACACTAAGACTGTCATGACCGGGAGACTTACCGCCCGTCATTTTTTTTAAAACGAGTCTTACTTGACTAGTAGTAAAACGTACAGTCAACTCACCACCCCCGCATCCAGCCCCAGAGCTAATAGACGACGCTGAAGGGCCCAGCGGGAAGCGCACCTTAAAATGCTCACTGAACATATTTGCAATATGGGCAGGTTCACTTTTCCCACCTACACTCACCGGAAGGCCCAATATCGAGCTTCTTATTAGCCTTCCAAAATTTACTGAAATCTTTTGCCGATCTATGTTTGGCCAGCATATCCATTCTAAGTTGTTCCTGGTTATTTTGGCACCACTTCAAACGACTTTTGAAAACCCTAAGCGTCTCACACATTTCATCAAAAATGACGCCAGCAGAGGGCCGGTTACATGTTACCCAAATCTGGAATTTAAGCCTGGCCGCCCGATGAGCTTTACGAACATGTTTTTTCCAGCCGCATAAGTGCCTGCTCTTAAAGAAGTGTACGACGCGTTGACGTGTTGACGACGCCTGATCCATGTGTTGATCACCTGTGACAGTCACATCGTCGCCTTAGTGCTTATTTGTCCTATCTACCATTGGGTACATTTTACAGTAGAAGATTTTTTTGATTTGTTTTTTTTTAAAGCTTTTAATTTCTGGATTTGAAGGTATATCATAATACATGAGTTACCTATGCATTGACTGTTATAATTTTCATCTATAGATGATAAGTAATTGTACCTTATTTAACAGTTTTTATGTGCACATAGACCAAACATGCACAAATAAAATTTCAAGAAGGACTTAAAACATAATTTCATCACAAATAGGACAAAGTGACTGTTTTATTTTTGCGTGCTTTTTTGTACTATGTTCCATATGTATATACAGGGTGGTGTATATTTCGCCGTATATTCATAAGAAAATTCGAAACGCTTATTACACCTATTTTAGTTAAAAAGAGTTTTCTTTCGAATTATGATTTGAGTTTGAAAGAAGAACACAAAACACTATAATTGAAAAAGGTGTACAAAATCTTTTTAGTTTTTTTAAAATGAATATTACGGTAAGGCCCAGAGCACATGAAGCAACCCAAAAGTGATGAAACAGAAACTAGACTTACTTTTGAGTCAAAAGCTATTAATATTCCGCCCTAATACGATTTTTTGAAAATCGGTAGCCAATGGTTGAATAATTTTAAGATTTGTGGCCATTGTACCTACTATAATTGATACCGATCTGAATAAACTTTAAAACTGTTAAACCTAGATATTGGTAAATATTATTAAAATCCTTAAAATTGCTGGCTTTAGACAGTTCCAGAACATCCAAAATCACAGATCTGTACCAATTGTACGAGACAGCAGCGCTGGTAATTTGTAAGTTGACCCTCAAAACCTTACATAAGTTATGTAAACATTATTCTAATTATTTAAAAAAATAACTAGGTTAGTTTTTTTTTTGCCTTTTTGTTTTTCCTTATGTAGACTTCTTCACATTTTCCCCTCCTTTAGTTTTATTTAATGCAGTGAGTTTCTTCTTCTCATTTTTACTTTCTTTAGTTTCATTTCCTTCATTGAGTACTTTTTTCTCATTTTTACCTTCTTTAGTTTCGTTGCTTTCAGTGAGTGTCTTTTTTACATTTAATTCTTTTCCATCGGCGAGTTTATTCAAATGAAGATTTTCTTTTTCGTCTTTCCATCGTCCAGCTTTCTTGATAAGAGTCTCCATATAAACTTTATCTTCTACCGGCACATATTTGAACATGCTCCGAATGTGATGAATGAATGATAATGATGTGGTGAATGTCGTCAATTTTCTTTTTCGTCAATGTTTTATTTGCCTTTTTTCTAATAATGTCACTCAATTTTCTTATGTCAACTGTTTCTGTTGGTCCCAAAAATGAAGTTTGATATTTTATAATATACCACTCTTCTTTCGAATAAGTTAATGATTTAATTAACTCGTTTGTAAGGTATCTGATAAAAACGATATTTTCTAGCTTCGGATTGAAATGACAAGAAATCAGCATCCGCCATTTGTATGAAAAATAGTTTCAGAACATTTGACTTTATTTTTAATAAGGCACGTAGTACCTAGAGATAATGGGCTGTATATTTCTTGATGTCTTAAGTTTTTTTTAAAATTAAACTATGGACTGTATCAACCTCTTGAACGTTGCCATGGCCGGGTTCAGAATATTTTTGAGTTATATCTGGTATATTTTTCGAATTATCTGAATTTAAAAATTTGATATGAGCAGTGCTCATATGGGAGTTTCTGTTTTGCGGGATGCACGAATCCGAATCTAGTCTCGTCCCATAAATAGTTTACGGCACTTTTATTAATACTGCAGTGCGCTGTTAAATTATATACGGTTAATTTGCTTGTGTAGAAAAAGCATGATACATTTGCTTTGGGTAGTGAAAAGATTTTCTCCAAATCAAACGTAATAACGGTTGTGTCGTTGTTTTCACTGTATTTCAGATTTCGGTCTTTATTTCGTTCGTCGTCACCGTCTTTTTTCTTTGTAAGTGTTTTTCATGTTTTTCTAAGATATCGCTACAGGGTTTTTTTTACCTTTAAGCACAGAGCAAAAATCGCAAACATCCGTTTTTGGGCGATGAAAGCCGAGATTAAATCGTTCGCAGAATATTTTCCGGTATATGTTTTCTTTAACAGGATCTTTATGCTTTTCCAGATATAATGAATACATTTTTGAGACACTCAACCCCGGATTTAAATATTGGCGCGTAATAGATGATCTGCAGTAGTGTGATTCTATTGTTGGAAAAGATTTAATGTGATCAATCACTTCGTTCACTTTCTCAGGTGGTGTTTCTTTTTTTATATTTTTTTTTGCCGGAGTAGGTGGCAAGAGTAAGTCAGTTTTTTTCCATTTTCAAATGAAAATAGTGAATCCGACGAGCTAAAATACTTAACGTTGAGCAAAAAAATGTTCTACAAACTTTAACATTTTCGTTTTCTTTATGAAAATAGTAGTTGAACGTATAAGATCTCCTACTACTTTCTTTTTAGTTCGCGTTCTACTCTTTTTTATTTTTGTTGTATATTATAAGGACCTGGAGCAGCTTCTCTTAGTGCTAGGTCCCTGGAGATTCCTTTCACGTTCTTGGGGGTTTGTCGTACTCGCTGGCGGTGCGAGAGTGTGGTGTACGAGAATGACTGCTTATGTGTGTTTTGTTATAAAGAAAAGAGAGATGGCGCACTAATACGTTATATTGAATAATAAAAATAATACAAGTGCCCTCTTCGAGCGGGCTAGGAGAAGTCACATTCAAACAAAAGTCTTCCTTATTCTTCTTAATTTTCAATCGGCGTTCCAAACTTCCAACGTGCCAGTCTCCGCCATAAGGTCGCCAACATAAGGTCGTCACATGAGCTACGCCCCTACCAATAGAAGCGCAGACGCTAGTAAGTCTTCTATTCAACTAAATATTTGAAAAGCCGATTGAGGCCTACCTAAACCTACTGCGAAGGCCCTACCTTTGAGAGGTACACGTCGCAGCAGAGTCCACCTATGGATAGCCAAAAATGAACCCCGAGTAAAGTGGTCTTCTTTCTTATTATTAATTAAGCCATTCGGCGCACCACATATCCCGGCAGTGCATATGGCTTCAGTGAGGTAAAAACCTCTCTAAAAAGCCACACTGCTCTGCTAAATTTTCTGACCTAAGATGCTCTAGTTAGCATCTACCCAGAAGGGGTTTACAAAAATAAAATTCAAAACTGTACTAATTTTAACTCCATTGGACGTTTATGAAGACCAGGAGAAAAAACGACCACTGTTCTGAACACCTACTCACTGTTCCTGAACTTCCCCCAGAGTGCTCCATAAATATAACTTGAAGTATACTCTCTAAATGAATAATACATAAAAATTGTCATGGGCTCGGTCACACCATACAGAATCAACTCGATTCCACTTTGCGAAGGCATTATACCCCATAAACAAAGCTGGTATAAACCGACAAAAAACCCGGACACATCTTTCCCTAGGAGAGAGGACCGCAATCCCTCTGCTTCCTAACCGTAGTAACATCTTTATTAAAATCGCACTCTGGAGAAATTCATACCTATTTCTCACTAATAATCGCCTAACAAATTTTTTTTTCTCATGGTATGTGGTCACATCTCCCATCAGTCTTCAGTCACGTCCGTGCAGCTCATCATATCGATTAGGTACATGAAACACACAAAAACACAACGATTAATATTACATAAAAAACAAAACAAATGAGAACCTCCTACTTTTGAAGTCGGTTAAAATTTAAACTTTTACTATATTGTCAACCGTACTAACTTTGACGTACCAGATATCTGACAATTATTTGTCATGTCAAATGACATCTGACACCACTGTCTATTCTTTAAAAATATTTTTAAAAATAAAATAATTTTCAACAAACAATTTATAAATTTTTTCTTAAATTTCCAAAACTTATATTTATTTACAGAAAATTGCTTTAATAAATAGTTTACAAGCAATTCTTGACCTCTTTCGCATATTTTTATTTCTATCGAAAAATTTGGATCATCGTAATTACTACGTCCATACGTTAATAATATTTATGGTCGAAAACTTGTTTGTCACGTTGCTATGACAATACACGTCAGCTAGAATAAATAACATTGATACAAAAATAATTTTATGTTTAGCAAAGAAATGGAAATTATCCTTCTTCGTACAATATGGGAGGGCCCATATCTCCTCCTCCAGCCTATTCTGTGAAAAATGCTGTTCCGCTTGTTGTGAAATGTTGTGATGTTGTGAAGTGATATTTATGATGCAGTTTTCATCCCGATAGATATCCGCTGGACCATCACCTATTGGAACAATAATAGCAGGATTTTGCATGACTTCCACTGGTACGCACAGCTCTTTGGACTCCACCGCCATTTCGAAGCTCTCCTGCTCACAAACATCAGCAGAAACATACTCAACTTGAACAAAATCATCGTCACAAGAACCATGTGTCTCCGACGGAACTTCCACCTCACAGCTTTCCATGTCGACGACATCAGCCGAAACAACTCCCAAACAAATAAAATTTTCATTCGACTCGTGCTCGCCAAATGTTTCTTTTACTACAATTATCTCTTGTTTCTCTGAAATATTATTACTAGGAATAATTGTAAATAACCGACCCGATTCTGTATCTTCATTTTCACAGCTTCGGTCATCATCGCCTAGACCGCAGTCTTCACATTCCTGGACATCATTGACTAGGCCGGCATCAGCGCAGCTCTGGTCATCATCGTCCTCCTCCTTTGCTTTAATTGTTGAGCTAGAAAATAATATTATTTGATTATCCTCGCTCACATTATCCTCGGACTGTTCATCCGCTTCGGACACAACGTCCGGCCTCTCAAGATTATAAAAACACTGATTGATTCTCTGCTTGCAAGACACACACTTGCATGGGAATTCTCTCCTAAGCTCCGCGCACAGCGTGTCAAATTCCATCTCATACTGGAACGTATATTTAAAAAAATAATGCGCAGCTCCTTTTAACCAAATACCAAGAATTAACGAATAATCGCTTTTTCGCCACCCCTTGGCAATGGCCATCGACACAAACTCGTCGATAAATTCTTCGAGGCACACCTCATACGTGTGTCCCGAAAAGTATCGCATTTTGCTCTATTTATATTATTTAACACTTATTAAAACAGAACCACTCAGCTTGGACTATACTCCTCTTATCCTGGTGGCTGTCACTGCATCAGTCCTCAGTTTGTCCACCGCACACCGTTACCGTTGCCGTCACTCTTACATACGGCGCTCGTACCCGGCGCCTCCACCACATATAGGGACCTCGAGCAGCTTCTCTTAGTGCTAGGTCCCTGGAGATTCCTTTCACGTTCTTGGGGGTTTGTCGTACTCGCTGGCGGTGCGAGAGTGTGGTGTACGAGAGTGACTGCTTATGTGTGTTGTGTTATAAAGAAAAGAGAGATGGCGCACTAATACGTTATATTGAATAATAAAAATAATACAAGTGCCCTCTTCGAGCGGGCTAGGAGAAGTCACATTCAAACAAAAGTCTTCCTTATTCTTCTTAATTTTCAATCGGCGTTCCAAACTTCCAACGTGCCAGTCTCCGCCATAAGGTCGCCAACATAAGGTCGTCACAATATTTTGCGTAAAGTATATATTTTTGAGCATCAGTCAAGCTACAAAATTCAGATTTTATCTTTTCTCTTAGAGCCATGGGAACATTTGTAGAACACATAAACTTATAAGTACTTTCACACCCGGGCTTAACAACCTTAGCTGGTATGCATTTTCCTTTTGCGCCTGTGAACTCTTCTCCTCTTTCTCTTTTTATTTTTTAAATATTTCTTTTCCAGTTTTCTGGCTGTCGCTTTCTTCTTTCTTCTTTCTTTCTTTCGCCGGTACATACTTTTTTAAGGTTCCGTATCCGAAGGATAACCAACGGGACCCTATTACTAAGTCTCCGCTGTCCGTCCGTCCATCTGTCTGTGAGTGGGCTGTATCTCATGATCCGTAATAATAAAATAACTAGCTGTATATCCCGCGAAAGTGTGGAGACTGAGGCTTTTTAAATGCTAAGACCCTCACCAACCGCGAGGTATGCAGTCTGAGGAAATATTTCCTAGCTGCTAACGTGGGTATGCATCGAGATGTAGTGACGGTGGACAAGGGCCTTACCCCACTCTCCTTGGCTAACGAGAACTGGCGCAAACCTCTAGTGCTTGACACTAACGATTGCAGGGAGGTATGGAAAGAAAGAAAGAAAAATATTTATTTTGCACAGATTACAAAACGCACAGTATGGCAGAGTAACGAACTTCGCGGACGCTTTTTCCGGGCCCTACATGGGCCCGATGTAGACCAACTAGTGGCCGTAGCCCGGCTGCGTGTCGGTGACCTCTTTGGGGAAATCGAAGGTTTTGTCTGTGCAATTCTGGACGAAGTTATCATGACGAAAAACTACCGGAGGTTTATTGTGAAGGACGGCACGGTTGACATACGAGTATGTCGGGCATGTCATCGTCCGGGAGAATCAATCCGCCACATAATCTCTGGTTGTTCTCGTCTAGCTAACGGTGAGTACTTGCATAGGCACAACCTTGTGGCCAGGATTATCCATCAGCAACTTGCTCTGAAATACTCTCTTGTGGAATGGGAAGTGCCGCAGATATGCGCCCGACCCAGTTCTTGATAATGGTCATATCTCATTGTACTGGGATCGGTCCAACATCACTGACAGGACTATTGTAGCCAATAAGCCTGATATAGTGATGGTGGACCGAATCGAGAGGCGTGCAATGATTGTAGACATTACCGTCCCACATGACGAGAGCCTCGGGAAAGCCGAGAAAGATAAACAAATCAAGTATATTGTAGTAGTCTTAAGCCTAGACGCCGAGTTGCTAGCCTGTCGGTTTTCTATCGACTACATTTTGGGGAGTGTGCGACGGAATTGCATAATTTGATTCCGCCAAGCCCGTTTCATCAACGGACCACAAGACGTACGGCAAAGTGCCACCGGTTCATGGTGGACATCCCATCCATACGCACAAAGCGTTTTGAGAACACATTCATTGTGCGTACAGCTAGGGAGTGGAATTCCCTACCGGAGTCTGTGTTTTCTGATAGCTACAACTTGGGAGTCTTTAAGTCAAGAGTGAATAGGTTACTTCTAGGCAAGCGTGCTCCATATTCGACCACATTATCGCTTACCATCAGGTGAGATAGTGATCAAACACGTGCCTATCAACAATAAAAAAAAAGTAAAAAAATATTGACTTGGCTCGCGAGCTTGTCGACATGTGGGATGTGGACTCAGCGATCATTGGACTGATAGTCGTGTCAGCCAATGGCTTATTAGCCACGAGCCAACACCTCAGGAGGCTCTCGTTAGGCGGCTGGATCAAGGGCTTGATTCAGAAAGCAGTACTTCTGGACACGGCTCGCATTGTCAGGCGGTTCCTCTCTCTGGAGCCCTGACCGCCGGTAGCTTGGACCCTGTTCCCGATACCGGTGGGATACTATTTTTTATATTTTTAAATGTTTTATTTTATTTTATTTTTAATTGAAATATTTAAAAATATAATTTATATGTTTTTACAAATGAATAAACGAAATATAACTAGAACCAACCGTCAACGGCTCGGCACAACGGTTGTCGGATCAGGTGCGAGTCATCCAACGTCACTACAGGTTGGACGATGCTGCACTTGATAGGCTGCGCTCAGAGGTACAGAGCAACCCTATCATCTCGACCCTGACACAGACCGTGGAACAAGGGCCTGTTATTGACGCAATCCCACCGCGGCCCAATAACACACACACACTGACATGACAGAGAGAATTAGACCCCGTTTACCACGGTTGCCCATGCACAAAAAAAAATGGTGCGTTCATGTGTGCTTTGGACTCGCTGCTTCAGAATATCTTTTATAGCAGCGAGAACCTTGTTGATACGCACTCAATCTCGTATTGCGGGGCTATTGCGGCAAGTCGTGTAGCTAACGTTTTTTTTTTTTGTTGTATTTTTTGTTTGTTTTGTGGTGGTGAGTGGGAGGGCGTGTCAGACTCTTACTGACTAAAACCCACCCCTGTTCCTTCCCAGCCTGTGTGCCCAGGGGAGCGGTAACTCTGTTACGAATTTATGCGCTACCCCGAGGCATTTTATCCGCTACCCCTAGGCATAAGCTAATGTAAAGTTTCCAAATCACTTGACGGAGCTATTCGACCAAAGCCTGCTGTACCAGCCTGGCAATGCAGGATCGAGAGGCGTATCGTTGGGGCCATCCATCCACCATGGTACTCATCGGCAAACTAATCTGCTTCGAGCAAATGCTGCGGCAGCGGCGGAAGCGGTGGCGGCGGCTGTTGCGGCGGTGACGGCGGTAGTGGAGGGCTTGGCCCTACCCCTGGCCTGGGCGGGTAGAGCGCAGGAACTGCTCCCAGCCCGGTAATAGGCCGGCTTGCCTGCTGCCGCATATGCGATGCAGTGCGCTGCGGCGTTGCACGAGCCAGCCTTGTGACCGGGCTGACCACAGCGGAAGCAGTGGTCACTGCGGTCCACCTCTGAGGTGCACTTAGCCGCCATATGGTCGCCCACATAGCAGCGGAAACACCTCGGAGGCCTGGGTTCCAGCAGCTTGACCTGTGCTGAAACCCAGCCCACCAATAGCCTACGGCCCTCCGCGGTGATCTTTCTGGCCGCTGTCACGGGGCAGCTCACCGTAATGGTTTGCAACCCCACGATGTCAGGATGAATGGTGCCCACCCTACCCTGCTCGGCAGGGCAGTCTCCAGTCCTGGAAACAGCGACTACCACCTCACCCTCCGTCACGGAGTCATCCAGGCCCAAAATGCGGATGTCAGCGCATTTTGTGGGCCTGGACACTCGAGCCTCGTCCACCAGTAACGCCCTGATCCTTTCGGCCAGGGCGTCAGCGGCTGGGCCGCTGGAGGCACCGGGGACCTCCAGCATCCAGGCTCCGGTCTTGGTGACCTTCACCGGGACGTCGTCGGCACACCCGACCTCCTCGAGGCTTACCGCCGCCTTCGTTTTGGCGAGCACGGCACAAAAAATGCTAAAGCGTCAACTATACTTAAATCTTATGTAAACAATTTTGCTAAAGCGCCAAACAGTTAAAAACAACAGTAATGCATACCTAATAGCTAACAGACTGTTGAACAATAAAATTCAAAATTTATAATTGCTAATGTAACAATGTCATCCAAATTACAAAAAAAGAAAAAAAAATACTTACGAGTATGTTGCTGTTGTGAAGAGAATTTTGACAGAAAAAACGTTCTAAAAGGCCTCTGTCCTAAAAATGTGTTGCCAAAGCGACGTTTGTTAAAAAATCATTGGAAAACCGTCGCGTTAGATCTTGAAATCCGGGGTATCCCTACATTTTTACAAATGCAAATGCGCTAAACATTGGCTCCGAATGGCTTGAAACCTAAACAGATCGACGCAGAAAAAAATCTAATCCAACAATATAATATATAACCCATTTTGGCCAAAATGGCGCTTTAGCATTTTCTCCTTTTCAATGACTATGTGATTTTACAGACGTGATTATGTGATTTTATAGTTAAAAGAATGCGTTTCTATATAGTTTTAACGCACAACATGAAAGCTCATTTCATTATGTTATAATGAATGACCTAGACTCGTAGCTTACGTCGCATATTATAAGTTGAGTTTTGGGTTGTTTTAAAGATTTGATTTTTTTTTTGACAAAAAAAAGAGTTCATTTTTGGTTCAAAATATTTTCCAATTTTGAGAATACATTACCAGGAGTTGATTGAAATAGGTACATATCATATTTTTATAACCCCGCATAATTAAAATATTTCGTATGAAAATATTGCCATGACCCATTTTTATTTATAAAAAAAAAACGACGTGACAATGACGGATCTGTCTCTAGGCAATATGGTCAATAGACTTTCGTCTTCCCATCGGGGTAAATAAAAAAAACAAAAAAATGACGGATCTGTCAAACTGACAAACAGAGACAACTTCAGAGAGATGGGTTGATACAGTTATTTATCAGTATTAGCTATTATGAATATATTAGTCTAGTAATATTATAATATCTTAACTAATATTTGAGATCAGTGATATTTAACTAAAACCTAATAATACGTATCACTGCCGTGTTATATTAGTGTTCAATAGACTGTATCATCTCGGTATTTATTATTGCTGGGGTGGATTACGAATGTCATACAAATGATTTATACTGTTACTAATGAATCAAATTATTTAACACATCGTGTCGAGGTGTGGGATCGAAATAAATTAAAAATATCTCAAAAAAAAATACTTTTAGTTACGTTTAAAGACATCAATTATTTTTCTGATGATAGCCGCCGAGTACGTCGATCGAAAAAAAAAACCTATGAATGATATAGATATTACCGATATAATAATTCTAATCTCTTAACTAATACTAATTATATTATTTATTACACGCCCTTACTTCAGACAAGTGATGTGAATCGTTGTTTACAACGAAGAACATGTATTAATCACTAGCGACCCGTCCCAGCTTCGCTCGGATACAAATTATACACAAAAACCTTCCTCAAAAATTACTCTGTCTATTGGTGAAAATCGCATGCAAATCCGTTTAGTAGGTTTTGAGTTTATCGCGTACAGGCGCGGCGGGGGACTTTGTTTTCTATTATGTAGTGATTATTTGTGACCTTTTTATGACATTTTCCATAAAACGATGGATGGATTGCTTGAAAGATGATATTGGTAGAAAGGGTGTGACTACTACGGTGAAGGCTACGGGGCATCCAAGAGTCAAGAGACAAATTAGGCAGACTACTTATAAACTGCGATAAGGGTGTGAGGAGCTAGCCGTTGCAGCAGTACGACGATATTGAGGGCGCATTTATTGATATTATATAGATTATATCTACCGGTTGAAGACATCAAATTAATATTAAGCTTGTGTTAATATTGATGGGCGAACATTCATCTGTTAAAAGGGTAATAATTTCTTGAAATGATCTATGTCCTCTTCTACAAAAACATTATTTACATGATCATTACATGGGTACAACAACCCAGCGTTCGGCGACCAACTATGTGCAATTACAGCAATACTCTAGGATGCCACTTCACCCGGATATTTTAGGTTTGGTCGAAATATAAACATAATACGTTTTTCTTCCCACATGCCTTGAACGTATTTTGCCCCTTAATAATGTAACACCTTCAGTTTCACTGACTTTCATTTGAGACAGATTGATGTAACTTGGCAGTTCAGGGCATACTTCAACTATATAAGTGCCGTTAATTTTAACATGTTCACTATGGTAAGAATTAGCCTGCCGTATTTGGTAAGCACCCAAGGAAAATAATATTAAATCATCATAGGCCAGTTGGGGAAAGAATAATACATTATTATGCAATTGAAATCGTTATAAATGATAAATGAACGATTAAATATATTATATACATAAATTTTGAAGAAGCCTTTATTGTATAATTTGGCGGGCTACTAACTAGACTTGGGTTATAACAGTTCAAACAAGATAGGTATATTACTGTTACGCAATAATAACTGATGTCATTATCAGCCTTTTCCCAACTATCTTGGGGTTGGCTTCCAGTCTAACCGGATGCAGCTGAATACAAGTATTTTACATGTAGAGAATGCTTATCTATCTGGCCTCCACAACCCAGTTACTGAGTAATACGATACCACTTGGTAAGACTAGTTGTCAGACTCTCGAGCTTTTGACGACCCTTAACGACTGTCAAAGATCCACGATTGACAGCTGGGACCAAGGGCTTAACGTGCCTTCCTAGCCACGGAGGAGTCTCCGTATGTGTAGATTGTTACCCATCCATGGACCAACCCCGGCAAACGTAGTTTAATCTTATGGATTGACCCGTGCGGCTGTTATTACTTTAGAGTGTAGCGTAGATTGTGAATTATGAATGATATTTTTTAACAGATAATATTAAAATTTATGATATCACAGGAACAACTGATAACTAGTATCTACGAATACGTGTGATTTGTAACTGTTACAATAAATACGCCTTACTCCTACTATAATTTGGCGGGATGCTAACGCTGTAAGCTGTACCTACCGAAATTAAAAAAATCGGTTTTATAGACATATATTTTATTTATTTTTACTTTCCTTATAGTCGAAATGAAAAGTAGAGTGTTTATCACGGGTGAAAGTCACCAATTCCTATTCGGACTACAGCCGCACTCGCTGCGCTCGGGCGTCTAAATACCTCGTATGGGAGCTGGTTCGTTTCCACCCTTTTATAACAATCTACTATTGCTATCGTTTCGCTATCGATTTCGTTAATGTAAATGTGACTTTGTCTAGGGCCCCTTTTTTTGGATGTTGGGAAATCATCTCTTCCCAACATCCAAAAAAAAAGGCTGACTTCTCCTGCTCTGGGAGGAGCGGGAGGCGTGTCAGACTGTTACTGACTAAAACCCACCCTTGTTCCTTCAGTTGCCTGTGCCAAGGGCCGCGGTAACTCTATTTCAAAATCCGCAACTCCAGGCAGGCATGGGCCCTAACGGGCCCGTCAGGTACTGCTGACATCTCTTTGACGCGCGCGTGGAACACTACGCGCTGTCAACTCTCGGGCCTTTTCCATACCGGACGGCGAGCTACCCACTACTCGCCGTCCGCAAGTTCGCTCCTACGGTGGCCGGCGATCAGCTTGCGACCCCCGATGCTCAGAGCGTCGGAAACTTGTCCAGAGATTGCGCAAGATAGAGATGTTTGGAATAAGTAAGGAGAGGCCTTTGACCAGCTGTGGGACACAAACTAGACTACGAAAAAAGTGTTGTGCCTATTTTCGATTCCAAAGTCACTTAGGCCCAAATTAATAAACGTTACTCAGCCCAAGCTCTCGCACTTGATAGCAAGCTTGCTTCGTATATTAATCCGATCAGGACCTTAAGGTCCTGATCGGATTAATATACGAGATTATTCATGTAGGTACTCAAGTTTCGGATTAGGTTCACGTCATCAGCCGAGTGTTGGACTAATTAACAAACGAAACTCGACACTTAAGCTAGGTATGTGTACTTGAGATGCTAGATCATGAGTGTATACAGTCCGGGACTTGAGGTCGTGATTAGCGTAGCGCGAAAGAAAAGTTTGTATACTCTATGGCGCGAAACATGGAGTTTGAAAATATTTTGAGGGAAATTAATTATTACGATGAAATAGAGTACTAAGATGATATTTTATGGCCTTTGCGGTATCGTTTACCAAAAATTTATGGAATGCCTCAAATCCTTTTGAGTTACCAAGTGAACATTTTAAAAAACGATACAGAGTTGTTCAGGAGTCAGTATTGTATATAGTCTCATTAATAAAAGACTCATTGGTGAAATACAGTAACAGAGGTCTTCCAATTTCTCCAGAAATAGCTGTCATAGTAACTTAAAGGTTTTACACTACAGCATCATTACAGGTTGTATCTACGTAAATATATACGGACCTAGGTAAGAAACCATTTTATAATTATGATAAAGCGCTACTTATTCATAAAAGTTCTAACATAATAAGAGTAAGTATTAAATAAATCTTACGACATAGCAGTACCTACCGAAACGTGACGAATGTTATTTTATACTTCGGTCAATGTGACGTAATCATTCACATCAAGTACAGCGCTTTGAGTAGCGGATCTTGGTAACTGAGCTCGTGTACTTAAGTGTTTAATTAATAATTAACAAGGAGCTTGAGTTCCTGGCATCGTAATAATCGCGGATCAAATGATATTGCACTTGAGGACGTAGTAGAGGAGCGTTTATTAATACGGGCCTTACATACATTAACAATATCTGTTTTGGTTGGTACGTTACAGTATCTATACCTACATACGTGTACTGAAGATATAAAGACGAGGCTTACTATTGTAAACATTATCGGACCACGACGGTTCTATTGATAATGGCTTATTATTTTAGGTAGGTAAGTAACTTTAAATCTATATTGGGTGACAATAGGGCTGATATGATCATATGAGTATAAAATAAATCATCAATTAGTTATTTTGACAGCAAAGTTGTTATTTGTAAGGAGGAAAATATTTGCCTGCGCAGTACCTATACTAAGTAGTTGTTATATCACTACATAGTATAAAACAAAGTCGCTTTCTCTGTCCCTATATCCCTATGTATGCTTAAATCTTTAAAACTACGCAACGGATTTTGATGGGTTTTTTTTTAATAGATAGAGTGATTGAAGAGGAAGGTTTATATGTATAAATTGTACCCGAGCGAAGCTGGGGCGGGTCGCTAGTTAATAATATAATTAAATGCCTTGTTTTGAAACAGCGTTGAGTAATTTAGTGCGTCGAAAAGGAGTAATTGTAATAACTGAAAATCTGAAAGGAATTTGAAAAAAAAAAACAGCTGTTCCGTTGTCGAGTTTTGCGAATATGAAATGTACCCATTTTCACCTGTTCCGTTGTCGAGTTTTGCGAATATGAAATGTACCCATTTTCACCTATGGAGTAGCTGAATAAAAAGGTCAGCAAAGAGCAAGTTTGACCCGCTCACCAGGAGGGTTCCATACCCTGGCAGAAATACCTAATACCTATTTTTCCTGTTTCAATCTTTTTTTCTCCCGAGTTATGTTTCGGTGGTCGGGAATTTAGTTTAAAAAATATTTATTTATTACAATATTAATCACACTAATATTATAAAGGCGAGAGTTTGTGAGTGTGTATGTTTGTTACTTCTTCACGCTCAAATGGCTAGACTGATTTGGATAAATTTTGGTATGTAGATAGCTTATACCCTGGATTAACACATAGGCTACTTTGCAGCTAGTTTAATTATAAAAATACGGGATATTGAGCTGGTGGCTAATGCAAGACTGAATATAATGCAAAGAAAAATAGTCATCTCTGATTTTCGCTAAAGGCATAGTTGCAATACGACGCATGCTGACGGTGACTGTGTATACGCAGCGTAAACGCGTGTGACGATGAGCTAAACAATTACTCCCGTGATAAGTAAAAATTAATTGTGCTAGTAAGAGAAACCATTTTATTTTTTGAGTAATATTTACATGAACCTCCATCAACTAGATATTTTTCAGATTTTTCGGTTTGCAAACTATTGAGATAAGGAGGAGGGTGAAATGATATTTTCACGGACATGTTTCATCACAAATCGAAAACAAAACTGCTGCAAATACAACTCTTTTAAAATTAAAAAAAAAGATAAGAGATAGATTACAATTTAACTATCGAATTCGTTTTATTGTAGATGAAATTTTCTGTTAACAATCTATCGAGAGTTTATCTTTATTAGTCAGCGAAGGAGTTTATTATCTTTCAAGATGTAAATCTTGAAAGATAATAGGGTAATTGGTGTGGGTGGTAATTGTAAGGGTATAGTAATATAACCTTACGGAGCTTGTTATGATCCAGTGAAATACCTAATGATATTTTATTGTGCTCCAGTTTCAACGCATAATCTTTAGTACCACCATGGGTCGTGTCGGAGACAAGCTCGCATGCACGCTAAGCTCGATACATAGAAAACTGCTGTCTCGTCAGACTCACGACATGTGTAATGTGTACGCTACTCCATTTTGCCAACACAATTTTAAATCCTTCACAATTTGAAACGAGATTTTGGTAGGAAGAGAACCTCTTTATCATAAAAGAGTTTTTTTTTGTAGCACAGGTAGCAACCCTGTTGAGTGAGCCGCAGCTGTGTTATACGTTTATAACTGTATAAATTTATTATATGAATGGTGACTTAGCGCCTTGTTGATAAACAGCATTATTAACTCAGTTATGGCCTGGTGAGTCGGCTCAGTCGGTGGTGTTCGTGCTTGTACTTCCAGTGAATAACGCAATTTTTTGTACAATACTTAGCTATACAATGATAATAAACAAAGTAGTTTCGACTGGTCCAGCGTTGTGTGTGCCCAGCCATTTGTCTTTCGGACAGTATGCGATAGACAAATTGAGAAATGCCTGCGAAGGAGAAGATGCTGTTGCTGTGGTAAGACTTTTTTCTTAAGTTTAATTTTAGTTTTAATTTATTAAACACGAATAGACTTTGATCTGTGTTGCCCTTGACCTCCAAAGTGATCTCACGTGCAACGAAGTTGTTTAAGGATAAATTATACAAGTTTGTCCTAAAAATAGCGCGAATGGCGTTCTGTTCATAAATTGGTATATTTTTGGTAGTGTAACTAGATAAGAATTTTTAGGTACCTACCTACCTAACAAACACACAATTTAACACAATGTTTACTTAACACATTTATGTTACTTACCTACAACTCGACAAGTTAATTTATAAGAAGGTTAGACATCTGCACTGTGTTGGGTTCATATGCCAGGCTACTGTAGGGTTTGCTGTAGGTATAGTAGGCCTCAGTGGGGGCACAACTAGTATTTACCCGACTGCGCGAAGCAAGAGAGGGTAATGTGTTTATCAGCCTATTTAAGTATATACGTACTCATATTTGTTTCTTTGTGGCACTTTATATACTTACCGAACGCGAGGGGCGATTTTGATAATTCATAAGTCAATTGATTCGTCTTAATCTTGCGAGTGCTACAAAGACATGACAGAAATCAATATACAATATAGCGACAACCGAACGCCATATTGTGAAAAAGAAAAAAATAAAGTCGACGAATTATGTAGGTAGGTATATTAAGTGGGGTATCAAAATAAAGGGTTCAGGAAGGCGATTTCAAAAATATAACTCACTAAAACGTAGAAAATAAATCATGAAAATATTAAATTTTTTTTACCAGTATATACTAAGTATTTTTTTCGGGTGGTTAGTCATAACTATATTACAATTGATTAATTTATGTAGGTACATAAAAAAATACCTATCTAACTATAACTATATGTACTATAGACACAAAAAGAAAATCAAAACTTTTACCTAACTAAAAATAATTTAAAATATGGCGTCGAAAAATACCTCCACATCGCTGTCGGCTGGTAATGTGCCCAAAAGACTGGACTCGATACATTTCAAATGACGGTTTTCAACACATTTAGGTAATTGAGAAAATAAATAAAATTTCTTTAACGTAGGTACGACAAATGTGTCGCGGATTTTTTTTTCGTGGCTCTTGTCCCCGTAGCACCCTGACCCTGATATCATAA
Source organism: Polia nebulosa (assembly GCA_951329385.1). Taxonomy (NCBI): domain Eukaryota; kingdom Metazoa; phylum Arthropoda; class Insecta; order Lepidoptera; family Noctuidae; genus Polia; species Polia nebulosa. Next base: position 18,109,319 of record OX589602.1, on the reverse strand, counting down.
ATATAATAAATTGACTAGGTGGGGACTGGCCGCAGCACCTTTTCGCACACATTCTTCTAGGTAAGCGTGCTCCATCATCGACCACATCATAACTTAACATCAGGTGAGATAGTGGTCAAACGCGAGTCTACTATAAACAATAAATAATTCTCTGAGTTTGTTTCGGTGTTTCTTCTCAGGGTAGTCAGCTAAGAAACACCGGCCTCATCTAGCTTAAACTGACAAAAAACATTGACGTGTAAAAGTGTTCCTTGTAACCTATTTACTGAATAAACATCATTTATCATTTATCATATTTTATCATTTATCATTTATAAAAAAAGTGCGAAATAGAGTTCATTGAGGACCTAAAAGCGGTGGGGTAGATGTCAATTTTCGAGTAAGTGTTTTGAAAAAGTATAAATAACACAATAACACATAGACTGCACCTCTAAATAAAGTAGGATTTTCGATACTAAGTAGAATTAATTTTAACTTGATAACCCAACCTGTTCCTGAGAAAAAGGTTCTTCTGACAGACGGACATACCTTTTTTTTTTTTTTTTGGGGGGGTGGGAAATCATCCTATGACTTCTCCCGTTCTGGGTGGAGCGGGAGGGCGTGTCAGACTCTTACTGACTAAAACCCACCCCTGTTCCTTCCTGCCTTTGAGTGCCCAGGGGTGAGGTAACTCTGTTTCGAATTTATCCTCAACCCCCGGGCAGTTATCCTCAACCCCCGGGCAGGACGGACATACCTACTAAGTGATCGTACCATAAGCTTCAATCGGAAATTGTTTCTAATTTATTTGAACCATTCACAGATCAATGGCGACACCGATCAAAAGATAACATACAGGCAGATACTACAAGAGACTGTGAATGTGGCGACGGGGCTCAAGCGGCTGGGGGTGAAGCGTGGCGATGTGGTGGCGCTGTGCAGCGAGAACCGGGACGAGTTCCTCCCGTCCGCGCTGGCCGTGGTCTGTTGCGGCGCCACCGTCACCACGCTCAACGTACTCTACACTAAAGGTAAGGAATCATCCTTGAACTAAAGAAATTTGGAGCCATACCTACCTATAGTCAGGTTCTAGAAGACTAACACAAGAATATTATGTCACCAGGTTACTGGTTCTGCCCCTAATTGTGTTGAGGAAATACAGTTTTCATACCTTATTAAGGCCCTACTACCGGCCAAGTGGCGCCCTCATTGAATAAAAAATCGTAGCATAGCATAGAAAATAAAATAAATATACTAGCTATCGCTACTGGGAGTTAAATGCTTTTTTAGCAATATACTTACATACAAGCAGTATTTAGCTAGGACTTTTTATTTATTATTTATTTGTTAAATAATAAATTAACGCTGGTGTAAGCTGTATATACAACCTAGGTATATGTATAATAGGCATACAAACATACCAGTACTCAAATTAAGTCAAACAATGTTTCCCCCGAATTGTCATCTATGTAGGTACTGTTGTCAAATAATTGTTAAGCGTAACAGCCAGCCTAGGGCTGATACTTCCGAGTGGCCGGCGGAACTTTTTTGAAGTTGGTTAAAGCGCGTGCTAGACGGTTTGAAACCACCATTTCTACGAAGGTGACCTTGGTAGACGCAAGTTGCGGGCTGCTGGCTATATGGTTTAAAAAAGACTTACGGGCTTCTGACGTCCCGTAACGACTGTTAAAGATCAACGATTGACAGCCGGGACCAACGGCTTAACGTGTTTTCCGAGTCACGGAGAAGTTTCGGTCATCGACCGTTTTCATTTGAAGTGAAAACCGACACCAACAGGTGACGGCGGATTTTGTTCAAGTTTTCACTTCTGTCGGTACCTACTCCCAGAGTGCCAGTTTTTATTTACAGTCGGGTTCTTTGAAAATATTATTTTTATCGTCGACTTTAATTTTTTTCTTTATAACATAATGGCGTCTGGTTGTCGCCATATTGTATTTTGTTTACTGTCATGTCTTTACTCGCAAGATTAAGACGAATCAATTGACCTAAGAATTATCAAAATCGGCGCACGCGTTTGGTTTGTATAGTGCCACAAAGGAACAAACATACGTACCTACACACATAGGCTGATAAACACATTACCCTTTTTTTGTGGCGTGGGAAATCATCCAATGACTTCTCCCGCTCTGGGTGGAGCGGGAGGGCGTGTCAGACTCTTACTGACTAAAACCCACCCCTGTTCCGTCCCTGCTTGAGTGCCCAGGGGTGCTGCCTTGCGTTGCGCATTCGGGTAATAAGAATATGGATGAAGCGGTGGTTGAAGGAACGACTAACTCTGAGTCATTTAAATTTAGTACACCTGCTTGACTTTAAAGACATAGCCTTTTGAGAATGGATATGGAAGTTTTTATTGAATTGTTGCATATGGTGAGATCATTTAAAACTAAAAAGGATACAGACCTGAGAGCAGCTATACCTACTGTAGAAAGATTTATAGCTGTTTTTCTTCTTCAGTTGCACACAAAAGTATTGTACAAGACTCACTCCAACCTTTTGAAATTTAGTTAAACATGTAGTCATGACGAGCGTTTCAAACACACTGAAGTTTGGAGTTGGTTATAAACCATATAGCTAGCAGTTCACAACTTGCGTCTACCAAGGTCGACTTGTAGAAATGGTGCTTTCAAACCGTCTAGCACGCCCGTCTAACAATCATGTTTCAAATCATTTACATATTTATATCTTACTCTTGTAGGTATGTGTATTACTCCAGCTTCCTCATATGTGATAGAATAATCGACCTATGCCAATATTTAAGGCATAATAGCAGCAATCAAAGTTCCCAGTAGCCACAAAATCTTCGTTAATATGAGCCGTTTAGTGTGTGTCAGCTGGAGTGACGTCACCCCAGCTTCCTCATTCAATACAGACAAACCAGTGAGGTTAGGGTTTTGGAATAAAGTAAAAAAATAAGGCATAATAGCGGCACAAGGAAGAAAAGAACTTCTACGATAATACTTAAAAACTGTTGAAACTACGATCAAAAACGTGCTGTGTAAGCTGGAGTGACGTCACCCCAGCTGCTCATTCATATCTTCCAAACGCAAGAAGACATGAGTTCGTATTTTAGCTCCAAAATTAAGGCATAATAGCAGCCATAGGCTGCAAAACTTTCAAATCTCTGGTCAAAATACTCTTTGGGTTATTAAACCAATAAGCATGTGTAAGCTGGAGTGACGGCACCCCAGCTGCTCATGTCATATCTTCCGAACGAATGAAGACATGATTATGTATTATAGCTCAAAATTTAAGGCATAATAGCAGCCAAAGGCTCCAAAATTTTCAAATCTCTAGGCTTGGTAGTTTCCACGTAATAAACAAAAAAACAGTTTTCGCGCAAAAAATTCAAATTATTGCTCGGAAGTAGGTAAGGAGCGGCGTTGCCGCTCCGTGCGCTACATTGTCAGTTTAAATTCGTTTGAACTAGATTATAGTGTGGGAGCCGACTACACACTTTAATCGTACTATGTACTATTGATGACAAAGGTGCATGGAGAGCCTAAGGTCAACTTTTGACTGTGAGGTTTTGCATTACGTATCATGACTTTCATGAGACGACTAGATGGCGCTGTTCAATCATGAAAATAACACTGCAAAGCTTATAAACCTTATTATGCAGAGGCAGATAATAAGGTTTTTAATACCTAAAATAATTACTAAGTAATAATAATATATTTATATTCAAATAAACAAAAATTACTATATTTTCTTATTTCCGAGTACTTAATACAGCGCCATCTAAACCAAACTAAATAAGCCAATTGGTATATCGGTTAATTCGACTACAGATGGCGTCGATCATAAATAATAAAAATCCCTACATTCACAAAGTAGCTCTTATTTTCACGTTCCAGAATAAATAATCAGTAGCTCAGGTGGATAAGCATGGCAGAATAACATAGATCGTTCAACAGGGCACTGGTTCGCAACCCAGCTCTCTGTCGACTTTTTTTAAATTTAATTATTATAATATATAATTTATATTCTATTTTTTGTATTTTTAAACGTTTTTATTTTATTTTTTGTTATAAATAATATAAAAAATATGAGGTATAAGATGTATAAATGAATATAGGGATAATATACAAGTATACATATACTACTATATATAACATTATATAAATATATATTATATAAATTACTTTCATAATTGGTGGTAAGTATTAGTATTATTAGTAAAAAACATTTATGTAAGAAGATTTAGATATATTTTTCTTACAGCTTAAGATTTACTAAGTTTAATTCTCGTAAAGGATAAGAAATGAAACTATTTTATTGATTATAGTTTAAGACATTTAATTCTCAAAGAAGAATACAATTTATGTCTTTCTTTCTTATAGAATGTATAACCTAACCTAGCAGTTTTACATCCAATTAACAATGATTTAATTCACTTGTTAAGGAGAAATACAAGTAAAATTTATAACTGAATAACTCTATTACAAAATAGAAGACCTTAACAAAGTAAAACTGTATAATAGATATTATAAGTAGGTATTCTAAATCAAAACTGTGTTGTGCTATTCTTCTATTATTTAGTTTTATTTACATTATGTTATAATAACTTTCACTATATATGCAACCTTAGTTCTGTAAATATTTTACCTACTCATAAATTATAAAAATTTTACGTTTTGCATAATTATGTTTAGTGGTATTGACTATAATGATTGATTTGTGCATTATGTTATGACTAAGGTTCATAGCTTAAGTATTCGTTCCAGAAGGAGGAAGAAATTGAAGCTAAACCTAAAATCAATAATAATTGTAAGACCGGGTTATAGCTGTCATTTTGGGACCGAGTGGTTTATAATAATAAATAAATAATTTATTATGTTGGAAAGGAATCTATATTTATATTGTTTTTATTTTAATTTCTTATATTATCTAAGAAATCAAAATCATTAGTGTAATAACATTTTGTTGTTATAAAGTAATGTATAAATTTATCCAACTTACACCAAGTTTGATTACTGTAATTTATCATATAAATTATAGCTACCCCGGTCTTTTCATTTTTACTCAATCATTATTACTCAATTCAATAGTCAACACTTTATATTCTTTAATATTTCGTGTATCCGCCATTTTGATCGATTACAGCTTGCAACCGCGAACCCATGGAGTCTATTAATTTTTCACATAAATTGTGACCCCGTATAGAATCCCATACCTCCATGCAGTGAGTACTCAGTGCTTCCTTAGTCCTTTCGTTCCTATTGTCCCACTTTTGAACCATAACGCCCCATAAATTTTCAATGGGGTTTAAATCTGGCGATCTCGCAGGCCAAGGAATAATTCGTATGTCCGATTGCTGGCTAAACCACTCTTGCACAATTATGGAACGGTGTATAGGACAATTGTCCTGCACGAACGTTATTACTGGCATGTCTTCTACAGGAAAAACATTCCGCACAGTGGGCAACATGACGTCATTCAGCACATCTAAGTAGTTAACACTGTTAGCACGACTGGGTATTACAGTAAGTTCTCCTGGTCCTGCAGCTGTCATCCATCCCCAAATGTTCACTGTTATACGACCGGATTCAGAGTTAGGCACAACGTGATCACTATCATAACGCGTATTATTCCTACGCCACAACCTAACTCGCCCGTGCTGGCTAGACTTGAAAGTCTTTTCATCACTGAAGATAACGTTGCTCCAGTCGAAATGTCTGTATTTCAAAGCGAACTCCAATCGTGCTCTTTTATTAGCTTCGGTTAGCAATGGCTTAATAGCATGTCGACGATAATGCAGACCTTCACTATGAAGAGCACGATACACCGTCCGCAAAGATGTATCAAACAACTCTGCGTAATATCTTGTTGGTGTAAAGCCATTTTCCTCATAACCTTGCACCATAAGTAGACGCTGGTCTGAGTCAATATGGCGTCTTCTGCCAGATCTACTGCGGTGTTCCAACGAACCCTCTTCTTGAAACCGCTTTATCCATAAAGTGACAGTCTTTACCTATAAGGGAAATATATTATTTATTATTTTCGTGTATCGATAACCATGGATAATAAAATAAATAATGAACAGTGATTTTAAAACATTACTTACGTTTAAGCCAGTTTCTCTCGAAATTTCAGAATAATTTAGGCCTTGATTATGCAATGCTATTATTGGGCCCTCGTAGCCATATCAATATTAGAACGCGAACTCATGGTAAAGATAAATATTAAAAAATTGTTAAATGCAATCGTAACTGAACTCACTCAAAGATAGTAAAGAACGTTATGATTGAACAAAAAGATTTAATTTTTATACAGTCAATATTAAACTACCCTCAATTCTTTTGAGATTTATGATACAGGTTAAAGTCGCTAAACAACTTCGATATAATAAAGAGTAGGATAATTTCAACTCATTGCGTAATGACGCAATAGTCCAGTGGCTATGGTATCGGTAAATTTTATGCCACCGAGTTCGAATCCTAGTTATTACGAGCTTTGCTTTATAAGGTTTGTAATGTCGTAGGACAATTTGTGTTAAAATTAAGTAATATTGTAACTAGCAAAAAACAAGATAATGTTCTTTAACGAGAGATGTATATTTTCCAATCCAACTACTATACTAGCGCCATCTATGTTGTTCAAGACGTATTATTAAGGCGATGAAACCCTGTACAAACGATTTTGGTTTGGAACTCTCCATGCACTTCTGTCTTCATTAGTACCTAAGTATTGAGGTTTTACAGTCATATTGTGTCTTTATAGTAAAGTAAGTAAGTAAAGTCGGTTCATAAAAGAATTCCCTTCACCGTAGTGTTGGCACCATTGTTTTTCATTGAAGAATTGCTTGCAAAAACCATTCCTTCAATGAAAAGCAATGGAGCCAACATTACGGCGAAAGGAATTCTTTCGTGAATCGCAATTTACCTATGTAGAATTTATAAATGTCGTTTAACTAGCATAAATTATAAAGTACTAGCTGACCCGACAGACGTTGTCCTTAGCTACGAACCGTCAAAAGCGTGTAGTTTTAAATAGTCGTTAAGATTTCTGAATTTTTCGCGCAACTCTCTTAATTTTTTCTTTCTTATGAACCTTCTCCTGACAAAAAAAAAACCAACAAAAAAGAATTTGCGAAATCGGTCCAATCGCAAATCGGGATTCATTTTTAGGGTTCCGTAAGGGTCCAAACGGAGCCCTATTGTTGTCACTCACGTGTCCGTATGTCTGCCCGTCCGTCGTCTGTCATAAAACTTTGTTACGAAAAATTTTTGAACTGCCCATTGACCTATTAACTTGAAATTTGGTGATAATGTTTATTATAACCATTGATATACAGGGTGTAACGGAAAGGTGTGGTCATATTTTAAGAACCGATTCTGCCCATGGAAATGAATAACTTTCTCTAAGAAAAAGAGAAAATCCCAAAAAAAAAAATTGGACTTTCCATACAAAGTTATCTGATCAATATTTGTATGCGAGGTAAAAAAAAAAATTGAGAATTTCCTCAGGTTTTCTTGAATAAAGTTGTTCATATGGATGGGCAGAATGATGCAGTTCTTAAAATATGACCACACCTTTCCGTTACACCCTGTATAAAAAAAAGTATAACGTATACCTACTTTAATAACAAATACCAATATTTGGTTTGGAATCCTTAATGTGCGGATTCCGGAACTTTGATTGCTGCTATTATGCCTTAAATATTGGCATAGGTAGGATTATTCTGTCACATAATTATGAGGAAGCTGGATTTATACACGTCTTGTAGGTACATAGCTGGCAAAAAAATTTTTGTTATGTAGGTACCTACAAACCAAAGAGTAATCACTATCACTATCACTACATAGTATAAAACAAAGTCGCTTTCTCTGTCCCTATATCCCTATGTATGCTTAAATCTTTAAAACTACGCAACGGATTTTGATGCGGTTTTTTTTAATAGATAGAGTGATTGAAGAGGAAGGTTTATATGTATAATTTGTACCCGAGCGAAGCTGGGGCGGGTCGCTAGTATAATATATAGAGGGAAAACCAACTGAAATTATGGCAAATAACCGAGACAAACAAACCGAGAAGGAGTAGATAAAATTTATGATGAGTACATTGTTCGCATTTGTTATACTTACAGAAAATATACCTACACCAATGTGTGTATTACCTGGCTAATCGAAACCTGGCGTAGTCCAGTACCATGAAGATCATAATAATTTATGATTTGAGTCGGTACAGTGCACCGTTCTTGTGTCTGCAGACACAAGAACGGTGCACTGTACCGACTCAAATATTTGGATGATCAATCTATATAATTTCCGTTTGTTTTAGATGAAATGACGCACGTGCTAAATATATCACGACCAAAAATTATTTTCGCCTCTGAAGTGGGACTCCAACGAAATTTGGAAACCATAAAAACAGTGCCGAGTATTGATAAAATAATACAATTGAATGGCAAACCGGTTGCGAGCGGTATCATTGAGTACAAGAGTGTGGGCGTGCAGGTAAACCCGAATGAGTTCGAGGCAGAAGAGGTGCAGGGCTGGTCCGACGTCGCCTACATCCTGTACTCCTCAGGAACCACCGGCTTGCCCAAGGGAGTCATGCTGACACACCTCAACGTATTATACTCTGCGTCTAGTTTTGAGTAATTATAAAATAGTTTTTGGTTTAATATCTACTTTCAAGAGGATCTCTTTTTTTTGTATTAACTTAACGGCAGTACTACTGAACTCGGAATTAAATTACTCATATGATACCTTTGATATAGAGATATAAAGATAAAAATAAGCGGCCAAAGTTCAGTAAGTACCTACAGCTACTTAACGTTGTAGATCGCAGATTGTGTCATGACTTAGCATAACAGATAACTAGATATTTTAGATAACAAACTATATGTATCTAGGTGTAATAGAATAATTCTGAGTTGTTATGAAGATACTTTGTAAATAACCATCTCCAATTATTGTTGACAATTGGATTTTTTATATTATGATAACTAGTGAATAGACAAAATTTTATAAGTGCTCACTATCGTCACAGTATAAATATGGACAGTAGGGCAACTAAGCCTATTTGTTGAGATAATTACCCACGCTCCGTTAGAGAGTTAGGGTTGTCACTCTTCATGTTTGGATTTTTTTTTTTTTTTGGAACGAAGTTCTATAACGCGGCTTGCGGTAGTTGACTGGGAGAAATAGTCACGCAAAAATGCGTTAGTGCATGTTATTCCATGCCACTTTCTTTTTCTAAAAGATGACTCTTGTGAAAAATTTCAAATTATTGTCATGAGTATCGTTTTCATAGTTTCCGAGGGTGCTAAAGCCGATAGTGAGGTCAAAATGTAAATCCAAGATGGCGGCTGCGGAAATTTTAAGTTATACTTATTCGCCTACAGAAGTATAGCTTCAATAAATTCACAATTTTAAGAAAAACAATGATCCACCATCGTGGATTCTAAAATGAATGTTAGATTAGCTATCGGCATCCCCAAAAACCTATTACACGATACCCATATCGAATGTTTGAGAAAAAGTGGCATCCGCCATCTTTGATTTTAAAATGACTGTCAGATTTGCAATAGGCACCCCCAAAAACCCCCCAAACCCTGATCCTTACGTATTAGAAAAAACAATCATTCTTCATGTACCACAGACCATAGCTAACTTCAGGGTGGATCGGTTCTAGCTTACTTCAACCTGTGAATTTTGTGTGACAGTGATGCGCGCGCATCTTAAAATTTCACTCTCATCATTTTCTCATAACGCGCTTAAAGAAGTATATAAGTATAACTTCAAAAATTGAAACTTTTCGCAGCCACCATCTTGGATATACATTTTGACATCACTCATTCTCAAAAACTATGAAAACAATATGACGAGAATTTGAAAATTTTTGCAGCCGCCATCTTGGACTTACAAACACATTTACGAAATTCCTATGATCACACGGACCGTAATTCGATATCCATTTTATATAGATCTTCACAGGATTGTTTCTTTATTCTTAGTTTAATTAACACACCTAGACGTAATTTATAAAATACTAACAATAAAATCATTCTTATCTTTCAAGATCAGCAGAGAGTTTAAAAAACGAAAGCCCCGAATTTGAAGAAGCCGAGTTCATACAGCCGTACACTGTGCAATACGCTCAGAAAATAAACGTAACACGACCACTCGTCTAGACACGGCAGCCGCAACTGCGAGCACCGCGACTATCGCTTAGGGCTAGCGTAGATGGGCGCGTCTGTGTGAGTGTGTCGTTTCGACCATTTCTTCGTAGTTTTCCTACTGTCCATATTCACTTTGAAACACGTCGTAGGGACAATATATAATCAAAGGTCTTAGGCACCCATCACAAGATAGTTATAGAATATTTGATGAAAACATTAACACCTTGGTACAAATGTTACAAAAAAAATGCTGTCATCAGTCTAAGCCCACGAACTTCATCTGTAACAAACACCTACCTACCTACTTAGGAGTATGTCGATGTGAAAATTTATGAACAGCGGTCGAGTAGTTAAGGCGTGAAAGCAAACAAAAAAACTCACATTCGCAATTATAATATTAAGTTAGGATTATAATGTTTCAGATCGGAGACCCACCCGCAGAATAGCACACTCCTGACGATAGTGCCGTGGTACCACGCCTACGGCTTGATGTCCACTATCAACTATATCCTGGTCAAGAAGAAGCTGGTGTACTTGAATGGATTCAATCCTATGAAATATCTTGGTGCGATACCGAAATACAAAGTAACTACTTCTTTTATTTACAATTTATCAACTCGACATGAGGTGGCCAGTTTTAATCCGCCGTTTTGTTATCAACTTATCAGGGGCTGTAAGGCAAAAATATAACTCATGATGATACTCGTCGTCTGGTTTTTTTGCTTCTGAACATAATATGGCCCTATAGGTTTACCCAATGACTAAGTATTGTAGTATAGAGACTTTTAAACTATGTACATACCTACTTTTGTAGCATAGCCGTTTAAAAGTTAGTAAAGTATGTAAATCCTTCTATGTATTTAAATCCTTTACGGGACCTTCTTAACAATAGAAGATTGATAAAAGGGGCTAAAATGACCCATTATACATATACCAGGTAGTTTTACGAGCATTAGCGAGGGAGTAAATAGAAATCGAGTTGTAATGGGTTTTTAGCGCCGTGTGTCACACTCTACTTTTGACTACGATTGCGAAAAAATAAAATAATTCAACATAGTTTATTACATACAGGGCAAAATTATTCGGACACCCAGGTAACCTAAGCGAGATAGTAACACCAGGGCGCTGCTGGCCTTCCTTGAGGAGCTGGGGTGGTGGATCGAATGACAAAGCTGTTCCCACCTGTACGCAAAATATGCGTCTTGGGCGTGGAGTTGCAGAAACCAACCCGACATAAATACATACATAAATAGTTTAAAAAAATTTAATTTTCTGTTTTGATAGTTGAGAAAAAAAGATTGACGTGCCCACTCCACTCGGCCGTACTTGGTAGTTTTTGACAATTTTTAGGAATTCTCCACTTATGACAAATTTCCTCTTAAATATGGCTTGAATATGGGTACCACTTTCAACATCTTGCACTGTTATGTTAGCCAGTTCTATCCCTCTGCAGGCACCACAAATCCAAAAAAAAGAGTGTAAAAAAAGAAGTGTATTACAACTGTATTTTGGATGGTAGGTACTTACCTACTAATTTAATTACTGCCTTATTTACGAAATTCTCGATATCTTTTCTCGTGAAAAGTTTGGATCTCTTGGCCTTGTAGCCGATGGATTTTGAGAAATGCCCTCAAATTTACATATTTCTGTATATTGACATAATGTCTTGTCTGTATAATTATTCTTACCATTGAATATGTGCTCCAGAAGGTTGAACTTTGATGTTTTTTGGAAAGTTCATCAAAAACGTAAGAAAAACTCCTTCCGTAAGTGAATCCACTTCTTAAATGCTTTGTGACATCAATTGACGGCAACAGATTGAAAATTATTTATTTTCCTTTTTCTTCCATCTACAAATTAGTGTCTCCATTCTCACTAGATGATGATATTTTCACTGTTGTAAAATAAATTGCGCTCACCAATTCAATTTGTAATTAGTTTGTAATAAAACAACAACAGATTGTAATTATGAATTCTAAAGATTTCGCGCCAATGCCTTTTTTAGGGTTTCGTAGTCCTAACAAGGACAAGAAACCCATAGAGTTTCGGTATATCCGTCTGAGGCATAGCTATGAGACTGTTAGTACCTACTGGAAAGATACAATTCGCGAATTAAAAAAAAAAAAAATTTAGTTCGATTCGAGCGTCCCCCGCCCCTACAAGCTGAACTATGGACTTGAAGAATCTAAATAAATTCGTTCGTAAAATAAGTAGTACCTATTTATAACGAATTTTGAAGGAAAACTATCATGGATAAGCTATCTCTGTTAGTTTAGAGCAATAGTAGCCCAACTTATAAAATGTACCTACCTACTTGCTAAATTTCGTACAAAATACAAAATTCTTAGAAAATCATTACTAAGGTGAGTTTGTTACTCATTTATTATTTAAACGTGTAGTAAACATGTAAAGTTTTGGAAAAATAAATCTTCTTTTTCGTTTTTAATGTTCCATAACGTAAAACCGGGAACTTAATTAATATTATGTTTATAGTAATAAACATAAAGCCCCCTTCTAAGTCGGCATGTTATAACTGGCAGCTACGGAACCCTACCATGAACGTGGCCCGACACGCACTTGGCCGGTTTTTAAATTTTTTCGGTAGCCGCAACGCAATGCACGCATTCTGCGGAAGAAATCGCCGCTTTTTTTCATTATATTAAAAAAATAAAATATTGCTTTTTATTATTGAAAATTTAATTAGGGTTCCGTACCCAAAGGGTAACCAACAAGACCCTATTACTAACTCCGCTGTCCGTCCGTCTGACAGCGGGCTGTATCTCATGATCCGTAATAGGTAGACAGTTGTTTTCACAGAATGTCTACCTACCTATTACAGATCATGAGATAAGTACAGCCCAAAAAAAAACGCAAAAAAACACGTTTCTAGAAACGTGTTTTTTTTTTGAGTTTATCATCAGTTTATGTTCACCCTTCGTGTGCGAGACTGACTCGCACTTGGCTTGATTTTTTTATGAAACAGTAATAAGTCGAGTCTTTTTTCATGATTATTGTACTTATGAATATAGACTTATGTTTTATTTATAGGGTCGTTGGCAACCGAAAAAAAAAAAAAAAAAAATTCCCCTAGAGGGTAATAATCACGCTATTTTATCCCCGCTATGGTACGCTACAATGACGGACTTTTTGAACATGAGTAGTGAAAATAACTAGTGGTTTAGTGTATACAAAATAAAAGTAAATAATTGAATTTATATTTTTAATTCATTTAATAAAACCTTTTAGGTGACTTTCTTGGCAGCGGTTCCCCCTATCGTGGTGTTCCTGGCGAAGGCACCGGTGGTGGAGAAGTTTGACCTGTCTTCCATCACCGCCGTCTGGTGCGGCGCTGCTCCGCTGTCCTCGGAAACCATCACACTTTGCTTGAAACGGTAAACACCTAATACTTATTTGAATTAGAAATGGATGTATTCTCTAATTTCATAGTGTCATAAAAGTGGGTCTGCTGTCACGGCATTTAGTTTCTAGGACGCAGAGGTTTTGCTGCTATAACTAAGTAAACTCAGCAGTGAACCCACAACGCGCAACCCCTTTCCTTGCTTGCCTAGAGCTTGACAAAAATAATAATTATAAAAAAATAACCATTTGATTAAACACTGAACAGGTTCTTATTTCAACATTTCCCACCCGGAAGAAGGGTAGATGCGGGCGGTAAAGTATTGACTAATCATTTTAAAGAGGTTCTGTCCCTTATACAGTTGAATTTAATGGACGAAACGTATGTTATCTTGATTGAGAGTCCCCTAATCAATATCTAAACTAAGGTAGTTTTATAAATAAGTGTGTAAGAATTATCCTAACCCTTCATTTACTTGTATCACTTACACACATTTAATTTTTTCACTTGCAGTATGAAAAATTGTGTGGGCATATTCCAAGCGTACGGAATGACGGAGACTTCTCTAGCAGCTACTAAAGACATAGACGATGAGAAGATTGTGAGAAAGCCAGGGAGCGGTGGCTATCCGCTTTATGGCGTGAAGGCTAAGGTCAGTTTCTTAAATTTTTCATATTTTGTTTTCAAATGATTCAATCAATCTGTCTAGCCTTTTCCTTCCATTTTTGGGGTCGGTGTCTGTCTAGTCTGGTCTAACCAGTTGCAGAAATATCAGTTTTTTCCTTAGAACGAGATGAATTTCAAATCTAAACTCATAATATTCGATTTAAATTGTTTGTCTGTGGAAGGAGCACAGATATAGACAGGGAAGAAGGTACCGATCCGAGTCATAGACTGCTCTTTATCCCGGCAAAATGCTGGATTCTGGTAAGATATGTCCGGGAGTGACGCTGCAGGAAAATGCTAGTTTATTATAAGAAACTAATCAGAATTCAGATTTCTAGAACTCCTGTTCGTTAGGTACCTCCGTTGAGTTATATTCTTTCTCTACCAAACCATATAAAAAAAATTCAGCTGCCCTATACATTTATGTTTGCTTATTTCGACAAAATGTACTGAACGCCAGTTTTTTTCACGATTTCAGGTTTGCAACATAGTTAAAGTTATTATAACGATAAGTATTGCTAGTGTTTTCATGTATATCGTCTCGAAATGTATTGCCGACTCCACCTTGTAGACAATTCTAATCTCTACTTTGATCCCAGATTAATTAAAAAAAAAAAGTCAGTGCGGCACTATTTCTTATTGGTCAAATTTGTCTTAATTTCAACCTTGAATTAATTACAGGTTGTAGATATAGACACTCGTAAAAAGCTAGGCCCTAAAGAGAATGGGGAGATCTGCCTAAAAGGACCCATCATCATGAAGGGGTACGCCGGGGACGAGGTCGCCACCCGCGCCATATTCGATGAGGAAGGATACATGAAGACTGGAGACGTCGGCTACTATGACGAGGATGGCTGCTTCTTCATAGTGGACAGACTAAAAGAACTCATCAAATATAAGGGACATCAGGTAATACTTTTACTCTATCGGTAACTAAACCGGTTGTTTCATGAAAACGCGAGATTCAATTCGAGTTTTTGCGAAAATACTAGACTAGTGTCGTATGAATCACTCAGATCGTGTTATATAACAATAACTGCCTCATGCGATTATCCGTTTTTCGGAAAACCCCTTGTATTTTCGTGAAAACACTACATATGGGGTCCGACTTACATATAGATAGATTTTGTGATTCATATCTTAATAATTAAGTACCTATTTTAAGTTTTATCTTGCCAAATGCTAAGACTATCTACAATCGTAATCCCCTGTTTTATGGGCATTTATCTACATTAGTGCTTAAGGATATAATTGTACAATGTCGCAAATATTCTTTTGAGTTTCTACAATTTGCTGATAATTTCTAATCATATTAGATATTACGTTAGATTAATCCAACTTACGCAGGTATTTTAAATTCCCTACTCTGCTCTATTATTATATTACCGTGGGTAAAATA
The DNA here is from genome assembly GCA_951329385.1 of Polia nebulosa. Lineage (NCBI taxonomy): Eukaryota > Metazoa > Arthropoda > Insecta > Lepidoptera > Noctuidae > Polia > Polia nebulosa. Next base: position 18,093,770 of record OX589602.1, on the reverse strand, counting down.
ATATAATATATGAAAAGAAAAAGTGGCATTTTTGCTCAACGTACTAGGTATGTCGATATACACAGCTATAGGTTGTTCCAAATAAACGTGCAATAACGGTTATTGACCCACCTACATTAATTGACATTTTTAATTTGAAAAACGGAATTAATGACTCAAAGCTGTCCCGAATCAACATCTCTCGTGATCCTTAACATTGTCTAATAATGAAAAACGATTTATATTTAATTGTTCAGGTACCTATGAAGAGTTATTAGGGAAAGGTCAATGTACTTTATTGCAAATTTATCTGAAACATAGTATAGCAGCTAGCACACTTGCTAAGGTCTTTATGTTTCTTCAGATTAACTTTAAGTCCCGAATTTTGGCACCCTATATCCCAGAAACAAAGTCGTTCGGCGGTGGTACAGAATCGTATAGGTACTGAAAATTCTTCGGAAACGTGTCGCGAACACGAGATCCCTTCATATCGAGCGCTTTGTCGTTCAGGGCACCTGAGGGCGAGGAAGGTCGTCCATGCGATGGACAAACTAAATTAAGTCTGCTGTTGTCCGTCCCTTGCACTAGTGCACCAGGATGCGTTTGAAGAAGACGATTGAGCTATTAAGTAGTAATACTTGCATTTATTATTCGAGATCATTTTAATCCATATCGCCAACAACTTAAGTATCAACTTCAGCACTGTTTATTTTAAGTTGTTTTAAAGCGACCATTTGTATGAAAAAGGCCATAGAAAAGTATGGATTGCTATCGAATTTGAACCGTGGCATGAAATAGAGTTGGTTGTTCCAAAATTTGGGAATTTATATCTTGAATATTGAATTCAAATATATAATGTGTGTTGTGATCCAGGTGGCGCCAGCAGCGGTGGAGAGCGTGATGCTGGGCCACCCCGGCGTGGCGGAGTGCGGCGTGGTGGGCGCGCCAGACGAGGCCGCGGGCGAGCTGGCTACCGCCTTCGTCGTCAAGCGGCCCGGCGCCAACATCACCGAGAAGGAACTACTGGATTTCACTGCTGCACGGGTACTAAATTTGTTGCATTGCTAGATAAATACACTCACACATTATTCCAGTCCAGTACCTACTTCTTACATCCAGCGCTGCGTGCTGGTTTGCGTCGTTGGATTGAGATGTTACTAAAATAAAAAGTAGTAAGAAAAATCACTCGAAAAATATCACAAACTCATAGAAATACCCGTCGAAAAGTGATTGCCCCGTTGGACTAGTGGTAATTACGATTGCTGAGAATGCCAGTCGAAAAACTGATACCGAGTTTTATGTGAGTGATTTCTCTTTAGCACCCGGATTTCTTCGAGAACTTTCAGCTCCAACTTCAAAATCGTTTCGAGTGCTTAGGGAGCTCCGTGGACGAATACAACGATGGGTTCGTGGAAACTGTCCATACGGTTGGGTCTAAGTCCTTCAAGAATCGCCGTTCAGATGAGAACAAGATTCTGATCCTACTCTCAAGCTCATTAAGGAGAGGCGGGAAATGATTCTGCAGTCTTCAGACGCTGCGTGCAAATACCGGAAGCTCAATAGATGGCTTTAATACCGAGCGTATTGAAGACGCGATAGCGCGGAATAAGGGCTCCAAGGTCTTTGCAAGAGATCTGTCTTCTGGACAAAGCCAGCTCACGAAACTGAAGACCGACGATGGTAGAACCATATCCGCCAAACCGGAGCTTCTGAGGGAGATCGAGGCATACTATGGACAGTTATACACATCAATGGCTAAACCCGCGAATCTAGCTAAGGACCCAAGAGCTAGATTGGCTCGACACTATACCGAAGACATCCCGGACGTCAGCCTGTATGAGATTAGGATGGCTCTGAAACAGCTTTAAAACAACAAGGCGTCGGGTGAGAACGGAATCACGGCCGAACTCCTGAAGGCGGGTGGAAGACCGGTCCATAAGGCCCTTCAGAGATTATTTGATTCCGTCATACTCGAGGGAAAAACACCACAGGCATAGAGCAGAGGTGTAGTGGTACTCTTCTTTATAAGGGTGACAATGCCCTGCTTAAGAATTACAGGCCCATTTCACTTCTGAGCCATGTCTACAACCCGGGCCTGCGGACGGCGAGTAGTGGGTAACTCGCCGTCCGATCAGCACCAGGCCCGAGAGTCGACGGCGCGTAGTGTTCCACGCGCGCCTCAAAGAGTTGTCAGCCAAGGGAAGGGGCCTGCCACGGCCGATGCCTGCCCGGGGGTGGAGGATAAATTCGAAAGAGTTACCTCGCCCCCGGGCACTCGAGGCAGGGAGGAACAGGGGTGGGTTTTAGTCAGTAAGAGTCTGACACACCCTTCCGCTCCACCCTAGAGCGGAAGAAGTCATAGAATGATTTCCCACCCCCCAAAAAAAAAAAAAAAAAAGCCATGTCTACAAGCTATTTTCCAGAGTCATCACGAACCGTCTCGCGCGCAGGTTTGACGACTTCCAGCCTCTCGAGCAAGCCGGATTTCGAAAAGGTTTCAGCACCGTAGATCACATTATACGCTGGGGCAGGTTATACAGAAGACCGAAGAGTATAACCTGCCTCTATGCTTAGCGTTTGTGGATTACGAGAAAGCCTTCGATTCGATCGAGACTTGAGCTGTACTGCAGTCTCTCCAACGGTGCCAGATCGACTGACCGACGGTACATCGAGGTGTTGAAGTGCTTGTACGAGAACGCCACCATGAGTCCGGCTTCAGGACCAGACCTCGAAACATATCTTCCTACAGCGGGGTGTGAGGCAGGGAGACGTCATTTCTCCGAAACTGTTCACGGCCGCAATGGAGGATGTCTTCAAAGTTCTGGACTGGAGAGGGCTAGGTATTAACATCACTCACCTTCGATTTGCCGACGATATAATGGCTGAGAGAGACTATGGAGGACCTCAGTACAATGCTCGATGACATCAGTAGAGCTTCCGAAAGAGTGGATCTTAAAATGAACATGGACAAAACCAAGATCATGGTAAATACCCATGTAACACCCACTCCTATCAAGATCGGAGACTCTGCACTCGAAGTTGTAGACGAGTACGTTTACCTGGGACAAACGGTCCAGTTAGGTAAGACTAACTTCGAGAAAGAGGTCAATCGTTGAATCCGACTCGGCTGGGTGACATTCGGGAGGCTGCGCGGTATCTTCTCGTCCCACATACCACAGTGTCTCAAGACGAAAGTCTATGACCAGTGCGTGTTGCCAGTGATGACATATGGAACCGAAACGTGGTCGCTCACAATGAGCCTCATCAGAAGGCTTAAAGTCACCCAAAGGGCAATGGAGAGGGCTATGCTCGGAGTTTCCTTGCGTGATCGTATCAAGAATGATGATATCCGCAAGAGAACCAAGGTTACCGACATAGCCCGAAGAATTGCCGAACTGAAATGGCAGTGGGCTGGGCACGTTGCCCGCAGAACGGACGGTCGGTGGGGCTGAAAGGTTCTGGAGTGGCGACCGCGTACCGGAAGACGCAGCGTTGGAAGGCCTCCAACAAGGTGGACCGATGACCTGGTGAGGGTCGCGGGTAGCCGATGGATGCGAGACGCACAGGACCGGTCATTGTGGCGACACTTGGTGGAGGCCTATGTCCAGCAGTGGACGTCTTTCGGCTGAAATGATAATGATGATGATCCGGATTTCCTCCCCCTCTTTATCATTTCGATTATAATCGTAACATTACGTTTCATCTGTAAAAATATAGTATGATGATAATGAATAAAAACAGTATTTATCTTTATCCCGACAGTTATCTGCCGTGTCGCGGCTGCACGGCGGAGTAATATTCGTCGACGACATCCCAAAGAACCCATCCGGCAAGATCCTGCGCAGGGTACTCAAACAGAAACTACTCGACCGACAGAAAAGCAAATTGTAAATACTTTTGTGTTATATTCTATGATTAAAAACTATTATTGTTATCACAATTCAGTATTTTTATTATAAACTATAGCGACCCGCCCCGGCTTCGCACGGGAGCAAAATGATTTTGATCTAGCGTCCTTATTCACAATAAAATATGACGTATGTCACTTAGGAATAATGTAGCTGTCTACTGGTGAAAGAATTTTCAAAATCGGTTCAGAAGCTCCAGAGATTACTTCGTACAAACAAACCAAAACCTGTAACCGATGGGTGGCATGGCCTCAAAGAAATTAGTGTCAGCCACCACTGACGGGGCCCATCGTGGCCGGTGCCTGCATGCCTAGGGGTAGCGGATAAATTCTGAAAATGAGTTACCGCACCCCTGGGCACTCAGGCAGGGAAGGAACAGGGGTGAGTTTTAGTCAGTAACGCTAACTGAATAACTGACTATGGATTTTGATTTATACAGTGTTTTTTAACGTGCTACTCTCGGGAAACACCACTCAAATTTATAATCATACTTTTCACGCGGGCGAAGCCGCGGGCGGAAGCTAGAAAAGAGATGTTCGGCGTAGCGTAAAAAATCGCCGTCCAACTTTGGTAAGCCCTACTAATGTAGGAAATTCTAATTTATCATGATCCTAGCCCGTACTAACTTTCAATCTTTCACAATGTTTGATTTTTCTCTGGACTCAATCCGGATGTCTACGCAGATGGAGTCACGGGCAAGAAGCTAAGAAGTGGTGAAGGGTCTGTCTTTATGTAGAACGACGTTCAAAAAGTTCTGGCTCGCAACGTAATTTGAATCGCTGACTTTGGATTTTGATTTCTACAGTGTTTTATTAACGTTTTGGAAATATCACTCAAAGGAGAAACCCAAACTCCATAGAAACTTGGGCCTGGCGTTACAGGGCTGGAATTTGGCCATAAACTAGAGTATATATGAAGGTTTCACGAGCCCAATTTTCACGTCTCCCAGCAATGGCCAAATTGGTAAAATCAGTAAGTCAGTTTACCTACATTTTAGGTTATTTTTGTAGTTTTGAGGTTTTATTTCCTACGTAAATCTGGAACGGGCACACGGTAGGAAATAATTTCAAAGGGTCGTCGTTATTGAAATCTTCAAGGAGGACTATATAGTCTGTGCTGCAGCGCCTGCAGCCTATCACGATGAGGTTTTAGGTACATAAAAAAGCTTAGGCTTTCAGTTTCACTTAGAGCTTTAAGGTTTTCAGTAAGAACAATCTGTTAAATCTGAAGTGACTTTAGATTTGGCAGGGTTCGGTGTCCAATTTCGACGGCACGGTTGGCGCAGTGGTTGAGCGTTTGGTTGCTGCGCTGCGAATCGTGAGTTCGTTTCCCGCACGGTACAAATATTTATATGGCCTACAGATAATTGTTCCTGGTCTGGGTGTCTCGTGCATGGACGAAAGAAAGAAAGAAAGGTTTTAAAAAAGTATTGGATGGAGATGATAATTATATATGTAGCTGCAACACCAAACTGTATCCCCCGATTTTGTAATCATTGTGTTTTTTGGACTATGTTTTTTGTAGCTACTTATTTACCACATAAAGGATGTTTCAATTTAGAAAAAGTGCGCTCACCACAGACATAGGCTGAGTAAGCACCACTCTTATTGTTTTAGTTTTTCAAGTAGTAAAGTAGCGGTGTCATTGTCACGCGAGTTGAATAGTTTTTTCCAATCTCAAAAATGCCCAACGTGCCTAAAGAAGTTTTCACTTCAAAAATAGGCAGTCATGGGGACTGCCGACAGAAGTGAAAACAGTGTGCTCCGACGTCGTAGCACTTGTAGCAGTGTCGGTGTCGCGCGAGTTCAATAGTTTTTTCCCATCTCAAAAATGTCCAACGTGTCTAAAGAAGTTTTCACTTCAAAAATGTTCAGGCGAGGGTCAGTCAGAAGGTAATCTTGAAGAGGTCTTATAAATCCCGCGAAGTGCGGAAAAACACTTTCCCTTGCGCAAAAATACAAAAAGTGAATAATATTAATGACATGACTTGATAATTGACAGACGTTGACTGTCATTTGCCGTTTACTAGTGCAATCCGTGATGCAATCGATTTTATCCATTATTTGTTTTAATGATTTTTTTAATGATGACGTTAAAATCAATTGGATTCCAGATTTTTTATTTTACATTGATTTTGATACCTAAAAAAACAATAACACTAAAACAATGGAGCATTATTTTTATATTTGTAACAGTATCGATTTCCACTCAATCAATCATATTTTTAGGGTACACTCTATTGACATAATGCCAGCGTTTGTGAAGTTAGTGACGTATAATGAAAAAAGTGTTGTGACGATTTACAAAAGAAGTTAAAAACAAAAAATATAAATCTACTTATTTTCTACACTTGGCCATTGTTATTAGGCTAAGATTTAAATGGGTTAATTACGCAAAATAGATGACTATTTTGGTACATATCTGATTCGTGTAACAGTCAGGCCCAAAAACGGGGTTCTCCTTTATAATTATACTTTTCACGCGGGCGATGCCGCGGGCGGAAGGAATAGAGTATGTGAGTGAATAGAGTATGTGAGTGAATAGAGTGTGTGAGTGAATAGAGTGTGTTAGTGAATAGAGTGTGTGAGTGAAGAGTGTGTGAGTGAAGAGTGTCTGAGAGAAGAGTGTCTGAGTGAAGAGTGTCTGAGAGAAAAGTGTCTGAGAGAAGAGTATCTGAGAGAAGAGTGCCTGAGAGAAGAGTTTCTGAGTGAAGAGTGTTTGAGCGAAGAGTGTCTGAGTGAAGAGTCTCTGAGAGAAGGATATCTGAGTGAAGGGTATCTGAGTGAAGAGTCTCTGAGTGAAGGGTATCTGAGTGAAGAGTCTCTGAGTGAAGAGTCTCTGAGTGAAGACTCTCTGAGTGAAGAGTCTCTGAGTGAAGAGCCTCTGAGTGAAGAGTCTCCGTGTGTAGAGGGTCTGTGTGAAGAGTCTCTGAGTGAAGAGTCTCTGAGTAAAGAATCTCTGAGTGAAGTGTGTCTAAGTGAAGGGTATCTGAGTGAAGGGTCTTTATGTGAAGAGTCTCTGAGTGAAGGGTATCTGAGTAAAGAACCTCTGAGTGAAGAGTCTCTGAGTGAAGGGTATCTGAGTGAAGAGTCTCTGAGTGAAGAGTCTCTGAGTGAAGGGTATCTGAGTGAAGAGTCTCTGAGAGAAGAGTGTTTGAGAGTAGAGTGTCTGAGAGAAGAGTCTACAGTAGTAGAACAATCTATGGGTGAATAGTCTATGGGTGAAGAGTCTCTGGGTGATGATTATCTGGGTGAAGAGTCTCTGGGTGAAGAGTCTCTGGACGAAGAGTATCTGTGCAAAGAGTACCTGGGCGAAGAGTATCTGGGCGAAGAATCTCTGGGCTAAGAGTCTCTGGGCTAAGAGTCTAAAGTGAAGAGTCTATGAGTGAAGAGTCTCTTGGTGAAGAGTCTCTCGGTGAAGAGTCTATGCGTGAAGTCCCTGAGTGAAGAGTCTCTGGGTGAAGAGTCTCTGGGTGACGAGTATCTGAGTGTAGAGTATCTGAGTAAAAGTAAAAAAAAAAAAGATAGTGTAGATAATAAGTAAGATTATTTAAATTAGTTTGTAGTTATACAGAACCATCCTATTCAAACTGCACGCACACATGAATCTAATACCGATGTGTACTGATGTGACACAATGTAAGGATCCTTCCTTTACGATTTTTATGACCTTTTTAAATTTCTCTTCCCATTGGACCTTTACCTAGTCACAGTGTATGGTGTACGTACGATTAATAAGTGCTCCATATAATCAAGCCTACTGTATGTAATAAAATATACGTCTGAACTCGTCGTGTTTATCTTCATCTAACTCTCATCTACGGTCCTTCTACTCTACGTCCTCCTCTACGTGTCACTCCTACGACCTCCTCTACTTGTCACACCATGACCTCCGGCTCCGTTAAGTGACATACTGACTAAAACACACCCCTGTTCCTCCCTGCCCTGAATGTCCAGGGGCGAGGTAACTCTTTCGAATTTATCCTCAACCCGGGGGCAGGCATCGGCCATGACGGGCCCCGTCGTGTTTGATGACAACTCATTGAGGCGCGCGTGGAACACTACGCGCCGTCGAATCTCGGGCCTGGTGCTGATCGGACGGCGAGTTTCCCACTGTTATGCCCAGCCTCAAAAACTATAGATAAAATATTCGCATAACGGGCTGCACAATAATCAGTATTGGACCGTGGATGGTACGGCCAGTTTATTTATGTAAAAAAACTGGTTTTTGTTTTTGCTTTGGCGATTTCTTATGAGAAATTATATTTGTTTCGCTTTGGCTTACCTACTTTTCCTCATACTGGGTATCACGTTCAAAACATTGTCGCTTCCCAGAAGTAAGAAATAATATCATTACTGTAAATTAAGTTTGCTATTATGTAGATACTATGCATCCTCGTTCTAGGTAACGGTACTGGTTGCAAGCACGACTGGTGAGCATGAGCTCCAGGGTTCGATCCCCACTCCCCAGGTCGGGTAAAGTATATTTGGGCTTTCCGCTCTTTCCCATAAGGAATTTTCCCAGTAGCAATCCGGAATCTGGATTTATGTCCAGGTCAAAAAGGCTCGCGTACGGGATTATACTATACAGCTACTATACTTAAGCTAAGCTTGCCAGGGTTGGTCCATGGATGGGTGACCATCTTTACATAGGTACCGAGTTTCCTCCGTGCCTCGGAAAGCACGTTAGCCGTTGGTACCGACTGTCAATTGTGGATCTTTGACAGTCGTTACGGGTCGTCAGAAGCCTGAAAGTCTGATAACCAGTCTTACTAAGGGCGTATCGTATTACCCAGTAACTGAGTTGTGGAGGTCAGATAGCCAGTCGATCCATATAAAATACTGGTGTTCAGCTGCACCCGGTTAGACTGGCAGCCGACTCCAACGTAGTTGGGCAATGACTAGGCAGATTGAGTTAACTTTAAGACGCTCTTAACAATAACACGTTAAAGTGTCAGTAAATATTGTATTCAATAGTAGCCTAAAATGGCATGGCAATGGCACGGCAATGGCACGGCAATGGCACGGCAATGGCACGGCAATGGCACGGCAATGGCACAGCAATGGCACGGCAATGACACGGCAATGGCACGGCAATGGCACGGCAATAGCACGGCAATGGCACGGCAATGGCACGGCAATGGCACGGCAATCCTGAGCGGTATAGATTCTTAAACTACCAGGAAAACAGAATCATGCAGAAGAGAAATTTCAGACCTGCACGCGAATGAAGCCGCAGGTAAACTACCAGGGTGCCTAATCATGAAAAAGTTAATTTAACATAAACAACAAAACTTCGAGGTCAAACGTAGATACAAACGCAAAAAAAAATAGGTAGCCCATAGAAAAGAGATGTTCGGCGTAGCTCAAAAAATCGCCGTCCAACTTTGGTAAGCCCTGCTAATGTAGTGAATTCTAATTTATCATGATCCTAGCCCGTACTAACTTTCAATCTTTCACAAATGTTTGATTTTTCTCTTGACTCAATCCGGATGTCTACGCAGATGGAGTCACGGGCAAGAAGCTAAGAAGTGGTGAAGGGTCTGTCTTTATGTAGAACGACGTTCAAAAAGTTCTAGCTCGCAACCAAATTTGAATACCTGACTTTGGATTTTGATTTCTACAGTGTTTTTTTAACGTGCTACTCTCTGGAAATACCAATCAAATTTATAATCATACTTTTCACGCGGGCGAAGCCGCGGCCGGAAGCTAATTAAGATATAAAATCATAAATATCTCGAAAACGGTAAGTGTAATCACAAAAAACTTTTTAACAAAAAAATCAACCGACGAAAAAGAACTAAAAACCAAAAAATAAATAAACCTTTTAAGTCTTGAGTATTGAGCTTATTTACCTACATAAAATATCAAATTTTATATAAACTAATTTTGAGTCGGCGCCTAACAACAATCTGATAATTAAATATCTAAATTTTATATGTACCTACGTAGAAATGAAGAAGGCTAGATGTACGTAATTAATCGTTTTATTATTTGGCGCCGACTCAAAATTAGTTTATATAAAATTTGATATTTTATGTAGGTAAATAAGCTCCTTCCATGAGGTTCCCAGGATATTGACCAGTTGAGATTACCTCCAATATTCTAAAGACGTCTTTTCTTCAAAGCATATTAAGTGGTATCTGTCACTAAAACCAGTTTTTAATATCTAACTTCTATTGTTTAGGAAAGGTACGGTTTCCATCATCAGCTCAGTTTCATGATGTGATGATTCCTAAATGCAAATACCTGATTAAGTTATGAAAAGTAAACAGAAACAATATTTGTGCCCTATTTTCGAGGTTTTCTCTCAATTTTATCAGGATTCCATGATCAGATCCTGATGTCCTTGACATGGAACCACCCTTGCGGTATACCCTATCTAATAAAAAAAGAATCATCAAAATCCGTTGATAAACAACGGAGTGAGGGCCGAACATACGTACAGAAACGCTAAACGTGCCCACAATTCTCTAGGTTTTCTCTCAATTTTACCAGGATTCCATTATCAGATCCTGATTTCCTTGATATGGGACCACCCTTGAGGTATACCCTATCTAACAAAAAAATAATCATAAAGATCGGTTCATAAATGACAGAGTGAGGGCTGAACATACACAATAAAAAAATAAAAAAACATATATACAGTCGAATTGAGAACCTCTTCCTTTTTTTTTCGTCGGTTAAAAATAACCAAAATTTGGGCTCCCTTTATAAAACCCCGTAGAAAAATCCATAAGATCTAAATAAATATAAAAAAAACAATCCTCTACGAGTGGTACAACGGTCGGTGACGTGGTGACGGTGACGCGCAACTTCAATAGTTTTTTCCTATCTCAAAAATGCCCAACGCGCCTAATGAAGTTTTCACTTCAAAAATACAATTTATTAGTGATTCAATTCAATATAAGGCGTAGTCGTAGCCCCGCGTAGTGGGGCTCAATGATTTAAAAAAAAATATCTACGAAGGGGATGGTGGGGCCTATTTTCGCTCGCTTCGCTCGCTCACTGGACTCCGCCATCTCCTTCGAACCTATCCTATACGAGTCGGGTTGCCCCATGTCCCGAGCTCGCTACGGTCGCTCTTGCATCCTAACATTGCCTTTTTTACGCACATAATCATGATCACTGGTATCACAAACTCATCAATATCCAATTTAACTAAATGACTAGACGTCATCCAGCCATCTGGTTAAACGTTGCGTTCAACGACTTGGCTGGCTGTCCTTCAGTCATTTAATTGATTTTTTAGGCCAGTGTTTAATGAACGGCCTAGGCATCCAATTGAATGGCGAATTCAACCAGATGGCTGCGACATATATATTAGTCTATGACCTATCCGGTCCAATTGTGAATCTAAACCATTCAGGGAACGACTCTAAACCACACAAATAATGATAAATAAAAACTTGAGAGGTGTCAAGGGACACCCGGATGGAACGAAGTAGCTTGCAAACTTTGTACCTACCCACCAAAAATACAAGAAGTTTTTATTAGATTTTTTTTCCAACACAATCTTTTTGGATGGACAGCCTCATTAGTGTCGTGACAACTTTTCGTAAGAATTTTTTTTATTAGATTGTTTTTGCAACACAATCTTTTTGGATGGACAGCCTCTTTAGTGTCGTGACAACTTTTCGTAAGAATTTTTTCCGTCTAGCCCCCTTTCACAACGCGCGATAAGGAACTTCGTTCCAATAACAGAATAATTGAATAGGTATTTAAATATTATAAAGTCATTTATTCGTAGGTACTCTCGACCAATTTTATCCAAATGGTTTAATCAATTACATACCGCCTCATTTTTTTGTATATAAAGTAGGTAGCTATTATGAAAAAGTCACTCCTCCATATCCCCCGACGACGATAGCTAGTCCATTACAGGGATGATTGATTGCTGAGCATGGAACAATAGAGGCAAGCACACACTATTATATAGTTCCCAAGGTACCGGCAACGATCCAATTATGTGTAATGGATGAACTCTGCGCTCTTGTGTGGCTTGCTCGCTCATGTGGTCATTCATACACAAACGAAACTTGCCAGTTTGCCATACTGGTAACTAACTTTGTGTTTTCTATACAATATATTTAATGTGATTGAGTCGCTTTCCTTGTAATGCAAAACAACAAAACATTCGGCAAACGGCCCGAACCGTAGGTGAGACCGAGCTGGTTGCCTATAGGGGTAGGTTGACTTACAACTGCAAACTCGCCAGAAGTACGAGTTTTTGGTCACATAATCATACTCGAAGATGCGTATCGGCACGGTTACTTATTGAAAAAAAAAAATTACCTCCCATACAAATATTGATCAGCTGATGATAACTTTGTATGGGAAGTCCATTTTTTTTTGGAAAATATCCAATATTTTCTTGGAGAAAGTTGTTCAGTTCCATGGGCAGAACCGGTTCTTAAAATATATACCTTTCGTTACACCCTGTATACTGAGGGGTACAACCTACGTCAGGCTTTTGAACATCCTACCCCGAATTGCTTGATTAAGGTTTTTGTTCCGCAAAATCCAATAAATAACAGAAGATAATATTAATTATGATTAAGATATTTAATACTTACTAGTTAGGGTTCCGTACCCGAAGGATAACCAACAGGACTCTATTACTAAGCCTCCACTATCCATCCATCCGTCCGTCTGTCTGTCAGCGGGCTGTATCTCATGATCCGTAATAGGAAGACATTTGAAATTTTAATTTCTGTTGTCACTTTGTCAACAAAATAATAAATAAATTAAAATTTAAAGGGTGCTCACCTACTAGGAACGTGTTTTTTAGCTTTTTTTTGCTCGATCTTAATAATGGCAACAAGTAGACGCTTGAACTGCTCACAGAGTGTGTCGTTTGTCTATATTCGCTAAAAAAAATATAATGAAATAAAATTTGATGGTACGGAACCCTTCATGCGCGAATCGGGAGAGATCTGAAAGACCATTCTCTCCATCAAATCCAAGGCGGTGGGATGCAATAATATCACTCGTGGTTGTGTTGTATGTTAATCATCCTGGACCATCTCCTACCTGCAATCACCCATATTATACATTTTTCCTTGCACTCCGGAGTATTCCCATCCTTGTGGCATAAAGCCAACGTTTCTGAACAACCAAAATTCCCAATCCCACTCTTCCAACCCACTTCCGTCAAATTTTAATCCTTCCTTTCCTTTCCAAACTGCTGGAGGCCTGTGCCCACAAACAACTCTCTAAATTAGTGCAGTGTAATTCACTGACTAACAATGTGGGAACAGGCCTGGGCACAGCACTGTTTCCACCCTGCTTAAAGTGACTGGCGATAGAAGAGCAGGTTTGGAAGAGGCCAAAGTCACTGTACTATTTTAGGTCATTTCTCGAATGCCTTCAATACCGTCAATCACGACGTAATATGTGACGACATCCTGTTAGCCATTCCATCCTATGTGATGGTCTCTCCCGAAGCCCTGGAATGGTTCACCTCCTATCTTCAGGAATGTCAGCAGTTGGTTAGCGCCGGGGAATGTCCTTCTTCATGGTGTGATTTGGAAACTGGCATTCCTCAAAGCGGCATTCTTTCTGCTCTTCTGTTTTCTATTTATATTAATCTCATTACTTCCGAGCTTCAGCAAATTAAATAGAGACCTGATTACCATTAAAGCCTGGTCCGATAGATTTGGTGTTGCAGTAAATCCCAATAAGTGTCAGGTGATCATCATTGGGAGTCCTCGAAGCATCGCCAAAGTAGATGGTGCAACCTTGCCACCAGTTTTGTTCGACGGTACGATCGTTCCTTTCGACACTGAACTGGCGTACCATTTTTTTTTTGTGGATTGGGAAATCATCAAATGACTTCTCACGCTCTGGGTGGGGCGGGAGGGCGTGTCACACTCTTACTGACTAAAACCCACCCCTGTTCCTTCCCCGCCTGAATGCCCAGGGGTGCGGTAACTCATTTTCAGAATTTATCCGCTACCCCTAGGCATGCAGGCACCGATCACGATGGGCCCTGTCAGCGGTGGCTGACACTCATCTCTTTGAGGCGCGCGTGGAACACTACGCGCCGTCGACTCACGGGCCTGGTGCTGATCGGACGGCGAGCTACTCACTGCTCGCCGTCCGCAGGCCCGGGTCTACGGTGGCCGGAGATCGTCTCGCGACGTCCTATGCCCAGTACCTCTCCTGCGGTAGTAGTGGCTGGGGCCGTGAGGGCCACTCTGTTGAGCTTCCCTCACGCATCCCGCCTCCGCCTTCGCGAGCATTACTGCTTCACGTAGTGTACCTTCGTACCATGGCCTGAACCAGGGCCGGGCGCGAGAGGTCTCCACCACCTATCGCATCCACGAGGACACGGTGGTGCTCCGCCCAAGCGGGGCAGACCTCCACCGTATGCTCCACCGTGTTCTCTGGGCGATCCATGCAGTGGTAACACCCGTGCGATTCCTCCCGCCTGATCTGATGCAGGAACCTTCCGAAACAACCGTGTCCGATGAGAACCTGCGTCAGGCGAAAGGTGAGGACGCCGTGACGCCTCTCCAGCCACTCCTCAAAGAGGGGCACTACCGCCGCGATTGTGGCGTGCCCAGCGCTCGGTTGCGACAGTCGCTGTCTCCATGTGACCAGGAGATCCTGCCCGAGCTCCGTCCGCCGAGCCGCGAGGTGTAGCGGCAGCAGAGTTTCGCCTCGGATGAGCCGAATTGACATGACCCTTTGGGACGCGTTCGACCGGCGAGCTGGTTGCCGCCTCAAAGAACACGCCCACACCGGTGCCCCGTAAAGGGCCATGAACCGCACGATCCACGCGTGGACCCCCCATAGTTCTACGGGAAGTTAAAAAATTCATCAGAACAAAATTTTGTGACAGACAGACGGACACGTCAGCAATAGGACTCCGTTTGGACCCTTCGGGTAAGGAACCCTATGACATGTTTACTAAACGTTTTAAATAATAAATAAGTATAAAGTCCATTATTACTACCATCACGAAATTATTTAGATTTTGCAAGTCCATAGTTTAGCTTTTAGGTGGGGGGAGGGGAGGGGGACACGCTCGACTCGAACAAATAAAATCACTTTAAAGTTTAATATTTCGCAAACGCATCACTAGGCTACTTACCTGAGTTGTATGTGCTACGGGGCACTTGTTTGGGCTGATAGGGCCACCATTGGGGCGGTACGACGTAAATTGCTACAAAGTCAACGTTTAGCTTTGATTTTCCTATGTAAAGCGTATAGGACGGTTAGCACTGAAGCCTTACCGGTACTTGCAGGTGTACATGCAGTCGATCTTGAGGTGCAGCGACGTACTGCAATGTACTATTCAGCACGAAAGACTACAGACCCAGACTTTTTACCTCAACATGATCGTGCCAAGATTACTAGATTACTTAAACCTTAAACTGAAGTTTGGGAGGACCTTTTATCTGAATGGCAATGTCACCTACCTACATTTGGAAAGTTTCATCAAAGGCAGATCCCTCCACCAGTTCTTCCCATCGGTTCGCGAACGGCTGGATAGGACATGGCTGGAGGTGGATCACTGAACAAACCGCACATCATATCCTGTGGGAGTGTACTCTTTGGCAAACTGAGCGCAATATTATGTTGGATAGTATTCAGCCATTACACGGACCTTGTGGAAACTAGAACGAATTTCCGTGCGTTCAAGCGTTTTTGCCAAACGTATTATTGGAATCAAGTGTAACAGCTCACAATTTTAGGACCCATTAATATTAGTGTTTTTAACCAGTGGTGCTTGACAACTGGGCTTACCCCAGTTGTAAAAACCCATTTGTGCTTAATGACCTAGTTTTCTTCTGTCTCTCGCTTGATTAGGAGGAAAGTGGAAATTATGTTTTTCTTACTTATCCGCTGTCTATTCTGATTAATTTCGTTGCGGGACCCAAGACAGTTTAAAAAATCGTTTCTCTGGGACTCGTCGAGCTTCATTGCCTCGGCGTTTTTTCTGGTGGTCGCCACTGTTGATTCTGTCTTACAGAAGTTACAGTGGTTTGGGAATAGTGTGGCGGGCTTGTCCCAAAAAAAAAAAACGCATCACTGAATCGAAAAATAGTCTGTCTAACCCCGCAATGATTTTGAAAGCCCTATCTAATGATAGACCCGGCCCACACAATAGCATAGGCGAAAAAAAAAGGTCCACTTTACATGTATGGGAGCTACCATAAAAAAAATATTTTTTAAGATTTTATAATTTCGTTATCGTCGCGTAATTCTGATTAATATAAATCTAAATAATTATATACGAGTATCCATGCAAAATGCAGCTTTCTAGTACTAACAGTTTCTTAGTTATATGCCTCGGAGGGACAGATAGATAGACCGAAACTATAAGAACCGGCTAAAAACACCGGCCAAGTGCGAGTCGGATTTATTTATTTAATACTTCATGCACACAAGCTGTACAGAGGCGGACTTAATGCCAGTCAACCTTTGGGTGATGCAGAGACAAATAGTGGTAGGTGCAATATAAAAAACAACACGGTGACTATTTATTTCATACGAATAAACTCAATACACAAATATATATAAACAATAGGTATAAACAGATAATTGGATAAAACGTTAGCGTTGTGATGATACTACTGCCAACATCTTACGAATGTGCTCGCGAACTTTAACCTTGAAGGTCAACCGGTTGGTTGCCATCCTGATTTCCGTGGTAGCACATACCACAGAGAAATAGACTGAACGAAGAAAGAACAGTGAATGAAGTCAGTACGGTGAGCAGGACATTGGAGAAGACGGTTATGCGATGACCGTAGATTTTTACTGTGATTTGCGCAAATGGAGGTAGATAGCTAGGAGAATTGGGAGAAAAAAGAAATGAGAACAAAGTAGTAAGCGCTCTTTGCTCTCTGCGCAGGCGTATTGGTAACCAATTTAAAAGCGAACGATGCACAGAGACATGATCTTAATTGCGCAGTAATTTAGAAGACGGTCAAGTTTGTTTAGCAGATCTGCATTCAGGTCATAGTAGCAGACGTCACCGTAATCGATGATAGGAAAAATTTGGGTCTGCACAAGCATTGTCTTCGTGTTCGATGGTAAAAAGTTTTTCAAACGATACAGAGCCCGCAGCGAGCATTCCCGTTACCTTTTGACTTACTCTAGCAACTTTGGTACGCCAGTTCAGGGTACGCCAGTTCCTGGAGGAGGCTCTCGGGCCTCGAATGAGAGGACTCCTAAGCGCATGCATGGAGAGGGGCCAGTTTCCGCTTCGTTGGAAGACGGAGAAGCTGGTCCTGATAAAGAAGCCGGGGCGCCCCGTGGACTCTCCGTCCGCTTACCGGCCCATTGTACTGCTTGACGAGGTGGCAAGCTCTTCGAAAGAGTAATTGCAGACCGCCTCGTCGGGCAGCTGGTGCGGGTGGGGCCGGATCTGGCAGGGCCAGTATGGCTTCCGCAGGGGGCGCTCCACGGTGGACGCCGTCATCGAGTCGCGTGGTCGAGGCTTAGTTGACGGACAGAGCCGTCATCTACCCCGGTCACCAGGAAGAATGGAACCGGCGAGAGATGTCATGCGGTGTTCCACAGGGATCGATCCTGGGACCGCCTCTGTGGAACATCGGGTACGACTGGGTGCTGCGCGCCGACCTCCCTAGCGGCGTCAGCGTAGTTTGCTACGCTGACGACACGCTGGTCAATATTTAAAAACACAGGGTTGCGCATTGGTCGAGCGTGCGGTTTTTATGCCGCCAGCGCAATAGGATGGAATCCGACTGCCAACGGCTCAATGTTTTTGTATGTTTCAATAAAATATTTTACAATTGTTTGTTCATTTCATTGCATTAATATATTCCAAGGAAGACTTGCTAATAAGTAAGTCTTCTTTGGAATATATTAATTGACTACCCTCACAAAAAATGACAAATCATATAAATGTTAGAATTTTAAGGTCATCACTATCGGGTTCTCGTTACGTTTTTAGGCATTATACCCTGCGTGTTTTGAGTATTGCTTTTATTTGTGAATCAATACGATTCACTTAACTACACTTTTAAGAACTGAGATAATTATTTTGCATGAGCAAAACGTTTCAATTAGTGAAATTGCGAGGCGATTAATTATATCGGTGAGTAACAAAATGTTATTTATTTTTATTTATTTATTTATTACAGTCATACATACAGCTATCATTACAGAAAAACCCAAAGCGATAGTGTAGAAAAACAAAGCAAACAAAATGGTGTGGCGAGTTGCCGCCACTCTGCAAGTTGGATGGGGTGTGGTATCACGACGTGTGTGTCCTGCTTTAGCATGTGAGGCAAGTGTGTAGCCGGCTTTACGGGAACCATAGGCAATCTAAGGTGCAGCAGTCGAATTTAGTGCGCCTTTCGCCGCGAGGCAGAACGCATTCTCCGCAGACTAAATTAATGTCTTATTAATGTTACGAGCTGGGTATGGGATAAATTATTTTACACCAATTAATTAAACTAAATATCCTTTATTAACTCAAAAACTTATTTACATAAACACTGAATCGCTTATAATCACTATTCTCTTCGTAATCGCTTGTATTCGCTTCCTTTCGCATCTGTAGTCGAAAATAGACTGACCCACTCGCCCGCCGTCCGGCCTATTTATACGGTTATGGAAGTTTCCAGAACATTGTCGAACTATCTTATAGTGGAATATTCTAGAAACATCTATGAACTTCTACACAGTACTACAATGGAATGTTCTCGAACCTAGTGGAAACTTCTGGAAACTTCGACCACATTCTCGAACGTTCCAGTGTAATACGGTCGACGTAACATTAACATCGTCCCCGCAAATACACTAAAACCCCGAGTAATATCCCGTAAACGTTGGGGATTTTCCGGGAATAATAAATAACCCCATATTTACCGCGTCCGTGTAACTAGTGAACAAGAATAACCAGGAGTGTTGGTGTGAAGAGAATCGAGTGGCCACTCGTCGGGATCCTGCGAGGCTGCCGAAAGGAAGTCAGGTACCGCTTGTTTTTACTAGCTTAGAGTTAGGCCACATGCGCCGTCTACTCCTAACTTGAAGTTATACAGACAAATATAGGCAATTTTGGGCCAGCATTCACTCCAAGTGTTTGGCCGTAATTAATGTCCTGCATCCTGCCGAGAACCACAGCTATTTACACGCTTGGGCAACTCCATTAGATGGTCCTTTCGAGCCTGGATAGGCATCAGTAAAATTCAGTACAAATTAAGTACAAGTCATTACAGTAGGCACATAACTTTATTAGTGCCCCAAAATGGCGTCCCGCAAGCAAGAAGCTAAATTGGCTCAGCTTACCGCTAAAAAACAAATGATTTTCGAGCGAGTTAATCGCATATATAATGATTCCAGAAACATCTCGAACTTTGATTCACGTTCAAATGAGACATTCTTAGCGCAGTCAGAAACAATTACTGAGCAATACAACAAATTTGAGGAAATAATAATAATAATAATAATAGTAGTTTATTTGAATAACTAAGTAAATAGTAGAACAAATGAATGAATTGCAATTCGAGATTGACCAAACCGCACCAGACTATTCGAGTCTATATTCTATTGAAGACTTATATTCTAATATTAAATATAAACGTAATCTCATACTTTCGAAAAACGAAACATCGGAACACAAAGGGGGTACTCGGATAAAATTACCGCCCATAGATTTGCCATCGTTTGACGGTAAAGCGGAAAACTGGCCCATATTTTACGAAATGTTTCGCAGCAATGTTCATTTAAATACCGATCTGGTTGACTCGCAGCGTGTCCAGTACTTGATCAGTAAATTGACTCATGATGCCTTAAAACTAACCGCAGGCATTGTTCCTACAGGTGATACATACAACGTTATGTGGAACAGTCTCGTTAAAAGGTATCAAGATAAGCGTAGTTTAGGGATTCATTATCTCAATAATATACTGGACATTAAACAATGCGCCGGAAATGCCGCGAGCCTCAATACTTTTGTGGAACGATATTCAGCGTCCGTCGCAGCCTTGAAGCAGTTAGACATTCCAGACTTACTGGGTTTTGTTTTATTACACTGTGGTTTAAGAAAGGCTGACGCGCAAACTGTCTTACAGTTTGAATCCCGTGTGAGTGAGAAAGAATTACCTTCCTATGCGGAGTTTATAACATTCATGCAAGAATATGTTAAAGTACTACAACGCTCATACGGTAATAATTTACAGACGGAACTGCGCGCTAAGTCTAGTTCAGCTACTCATCAAACAAAAAATAACACCGCTAAATCATTCGTATCACGTAATGAACCGGTTTCAAATAGCAAATGTACGCTATGCGATAAGGATGACGTACAACATCAGCTGTTCTATTGCCCGCAGTTTAAAAATATTGGTACACCGCGAGCACGTTTTGAATTTATTAAAGCTAAACGTGGCTGTATAAACTGTTTAAGTCTATCCCATTCTTTGGTTAAATGTAAGTCACGTAACGTTTGTAAAATTTGTAAAAAGACCCATCATTCTCTCTTACATTTCCGAGAAAAAGATGAGTTATTATCGCCCGAGCCACAAGTGCCTACTAAGGATACATCTGTTTCGCTCACTACAGCTGTTAAAACTAGGTCAACTATTTTGCTAGCGACCGCGCAGTTATTTGCATACTATAGCGACATCAGAAATAAGGAGGTGGTTCGGTGCCTACTAGATAACGGATCGCAAAATAATTTAATTACTGTGGACTGTTGTAAACGTTTGAATTTACCCATAATTAAATTACGCAATTCATCTTTACAAGGTGTTGGAATGACATCGAAACCAGTACACGGTTTTATTCATCTCAACATAGAATCTCGGTTTGATTCTCATACGAAGTTTTCGATACAAGCGTTAGTTGTTGATTGTATTACAGATAGACTTCCCGCGAAATTTATTAGATTAAATAACAATGATAACATGTCATACTTAAATAACTTGCCGCTTGCCGATCCGACTTGGAATGTTCCGGGCGGAGTAGACGTTGTGCTTGGAGCACAATTGTTCCCCTTTATTTACCTGGGAGACAGGGTCGACTCAGGCACCCGCGCGCCCCCTGCTATACTGACTAGCTTCGGTTATGTACTTATGGGTGATATTGATTGTTGTAGTAGTGATGTGACACACATTGCATCTTCGTTTACCGCGCAGGCCGACATTGAAGTCGAGTCAAATTTACATAAGTTTTTTGAGCTAGAGGAAATTCCATCTCAACGTTTTATTAGTCCGGACGAATTAGAGTGTGAAAATAATTTTAATTCTTCAGTCTTATTTTAAGACGGCAGATACTTTGTCGATCTACCTTTTGCGCGCTCACCCAGCGAGCTAGGTAGCTCGCGCGGTTACGCCCATCGGCGCTTACTTGCGCTCGAGCGTAAGTTTACGTTAATGCCGACCCTACGCAAGAATTATAATAAAACTATCGCGGATTATATAACTCAGGGGTATTTAGCGGAAGTGCCCGACTCTGAATTGACAGAGGAGGGTAATTACATACCGCATCATGCCGTCATTAGACCGGACAAGGACCGCATTCGAGTGGTTTTGGACGCTAGCGCCAAAACTCACTCGGGGTTGTCGCTCAATGACATTTTGCATGTCGGACCTAATTTGCAAGCAGACTTGTTTTTGTTATTACTTGATTTTCGTACATTCCCTGTCGCGATGACAGCGGATATAAAACAAATGTTCTTACGTATCGGTGTAAAAGAGCACCACCGCAAATATTTACGAATCTTGTATCGTTTTAGCAAAGGTGAGCCTATTCGCACCTTTCATTTTAACCGCGTTCCCTTCGGACTAAAGCCTAGTCCTTATTTAGCGATGCGCACACTGCGTAACTTGGCGTGTGAGCAAAGCGACCGCTTTCCTGAGGCTTCTAAATTGGTAGAAACTCAGTTTTACATGGACGACTACGTCTACTCTGTTTCGGACGAACAGACAGCTATGCGTCTATCCCGCGATTTAATTGATTTAATGAAGGTAGGTTCCTTTGACTTAGTCAAATGGGCTACCAATTCACCCGCTTTATTAGAGATTCTCCCAGAGTCTCACCGCTTACCAGTTAATTTTTCTGGCATGGATAATGATGTCCATAATTTCAAAATCCTTGGATTAACCTGGGAACCCGCTGATGATTATTTTTCTTTGACAACAATCGCCGTGGATGATAAATGCACGAAGCGCGCGATTCTATCGCTAGTTGCCCGCTTGTTCGACGTACTTGGCCTTGTAGGACCCATTGTGCTGTACGCGAAGGTATTAATTAAGGAACTTTGGTTAGCTAAAGTAGGATGGGATGAGGTTCCACCGGAATCCATCACAAATCGGTTTGCCGCTTTTACGCGCGATTTTCCTTCACTCTCTTCTCTAAAGGTTCCTCGCCACATTGGCGTCTTTAGAGAAGCTGTAGTGAACATCGTAGCCTTTTGCGACGCCAGCTTTACTGGTTATGGCTGTTGTATTTATTTACACATTACCAACCCTACAGGTGATATCACTGTCCGACTCTTATGTGCAAAGTCCAAAG
This sequence comes from Polia nebulosa, assembly GCA_951329385.1. Taxonomy (NCBI): domain Eukaryota; kingdom Metazoa; phylum Arthropoda; class Insecta; order Lepidoptera; family Noctuidae; genus Polia; species Polia nebulosa. Next base: position 18,071,386 of record OX589602.1, on the reverse strand, counting down.
TCTCCCCCGCAAAAATAACAACGCTAGCTCGATTAGAACTTGTCGCCGCTTTACTTCTGTCTAAACTTGTTCACGTAGTCAAGGAAAAACTTTCCGCTCGTGTACCTATTGCAGGTGTCCACGCTTTCTCGGACTCCACCATAGCTCTCTCGTGGATCCACTCATCTCCCCATAGATGGTCTATTTTTGTCAGCAACCGCATTGCTCAAATACAGGAAAACTTACCTGCCGCTTGTTTCCGTCACGTGTCCGGGAAAGAGAATCCTAGCGATTGTCTGTCTCGCGGCATGCTACCGTCGGATTTAATAAGACACTCGTTGTGGTGGAACGGCCCCACATGGCTCCATCAGCCCATGAGCGAGTGGCCTTTAAAGTTCTCTCCTGCTCAATGTGAAACATTGCCGGAGTTTAAATCAAAGGTTTTTCTTGTAGAAACTTCGAATACTGAACCGCGTATTTTAGATACTATAGCTGACCGTGTTTGCTCATGGAATAAACTGTTACGTGTATTTATGTACATTCTTAAATTTACAAACAGACTACATAGTCATAGTTCTGTTAAAAACATTCAAACCGCCGAAAATTTCATTGTTCGAATAGTTCAAAGTTTACATTTTGCGAGCGATTTAAATTTAATTAAAGCAGGTGAACTTCCAGCTAAGAAGTTGCGCTGTTTATCTGTCTTCATTGATAGCTTCGGAATCTTACGTATTGGGGGCAGATTGTCTAAATCTGACTTACCGTATGAAGCCAAGCATCCCACGCTTTTACCTAAACGCGACCGCGTAGTCGATCTAATTATCGATCACTATCACAATACGTGTTGCCATACGGGCCCAGGGTTATTGATGTCCATTATAAGGCAGCGGTTTTGGATATTGGGTGGCCGAACGGTTATACGTTCTCGTTGCCGGAAATGTAATACTTGTTTCCGTCTAAATCCTAAGCATCCAGTACCCAAAATGGCCGAACTTCCTGGATACCGCGTCCGTGATGCTAAAGCCTTTGTCCACACCGGTGTAGATTTCGCCGGGCCGCTTGCTTACATACCTATTCGACGTAGAGGTCAACGTTCGCAGAAACTTTACATATGTTTGTTCGTATGCATGGTGACTAAAGCCATACATATCGAGCTTGTATCGGATCTCACATCTGAGGCTTTCCTATCCGCATTTAAGAGATTCATTTCCCGCCGCGGTCCAGTGTCTGTTATGTATTCAGACAATGGTACCAATTTTGTTGGCGCTAAGGCGCAATTGGATGATATTTATTCTTTTTTATTAAATTCAACTGTTCAAACGGGTATTAAAAATGAGCTTCTTAAATCACGCATCGAGTGGATAAGAATACCGCCGCGAGCTCCACACTTCGGAGGTATTTGGGAGTCGAATATTAAGAGTGTTAAAACTCACTTGTTTAGAGTCGTAGGTAAACAACTTCTCACTTATGAGGAACTCTCGACCGTATTGGTGCAAATTGAGTGCCTTTTGAACTCTCGACCACTTAGTGTCATTTCGTCAGACCCACATCCGGAGGTACTCACGCCCGCGCATTTTTTAATGTCCAGTCCACTCACGTATTTGCCTTCTTCTGAATTGACAGGAGAAAACATAAACCTAAACAACCGCAAAAGGCTCTTGGATCAACTTGTGTTATCCTACTGGAATAAATGGCGAATTGAGTACTTGCACACGCTGCAAGTTCGCCAGAAGTGGTGCACTCCCGATCGCCCTATAGAGACAGATACTGTCGTTCTCTTGGGTCAAGATAACGTACATCCATTGACTTGGCCATTGGGTATCATAGAGGAAGTTTTTCCGGGATCGGATGGTGTAATTCGAGTCGCTTCAATAAAAACCGCGTCAGGCACGTATAAACGTCCTGTCACTAAGTTGTATCCTTTGCCAACTCAATAGATTATTATTACTACGTAATTTAGTTTAGGGTTCATAGTATACGTTCCAATGGTACGCCATTACATAGTTGTAATTTAGTTTATTCGACTTACCATAGTCAAGTCGAACCGCAATTCATTCTCAGGACACTGATAATTATTTTTCCCGAGCATTATATCAATGCGATGGTGTTTCGGACTGCTGCTTGGATTTCCCTCAAAGCTCTTAAACAAGTAAATACTTACATATCATCACCGCTTCTTGAACATCACTCGCGCCGCATAGATTAGCAGCTTTTGAAAGCTCCTGGACCTTTCAAGGCGGGGAGCATGGTGTGGCGAGTTGCCGCCACTCTGCAAGTTGTATGGGGTGTGGTATCACGACGTGTGTGTCCTGCTTTAGCATGTGAGGCAAGTGTGTAGCCGGCTTTACGGGAACCATAGGCAATCTAAGGTGCAGCAGTCGAATTTAGTGCGCCTTTCGCCGCGAGGCAGAACGCATTCTCCGCAGACTAAATTAATGTCTTATTAACATCGTCCCCGCAAATACACTAAAATCCCGAGTAATATCCCGTAAACGTTGGGGATTTTCCGGGAATAATAAATAACCCCATATTTACCGCGTCCGTGTAACTAGTGAACAAGAATAACCAGGAGTGTTGGTGTGAAGAGAATCGAGTGGCCACTCATCGGGATCCTGCGAGGCTGCCGAAAGGAAGTCAGGTACCGCTTGTTTTTACTAGCTTAGAGTTAGGCCACATGCGCCGTCTACTGCCAACCACTCCTAACTTGAAGTAATACAGAGAAATATAGGCAATTTTGGGCCAGCATTCACTCCAAGTGTTTGGCCGTAATTAATGTCCTGCATCCTGCCGAGAACCACAGCTATTTACACGCTTGGGCAACTCCACAAAAAATTACAATAACAATCACAATAACCCATTAATTTCAATTCATACAATTCAATTCAATTAAAATAATAGTACAAAATACAATATAATAACTTAATCAATTTAATACAATCATTTAAATCAATTCAAAATCAATTATTACTATAACATAAAATGTGTAGAGTAACTTTTGCGAATTCGCTTATTGAACATGAGAGTACATCTATCCTATAGGCAACCTGGTTCAATGTGCGCAGTGTCCGCGAGAGCGGGACTTTGGGCAACAGCTCGGTGCGACCGTGCGGCAGTGCGAACAAATCGGGCCGTCTACGACGCTGCACGTACCCATCGGGTACGCACAAACCTATCTCCTGTAACACACCCGGATTGTTTGTGTTACCCCGGAACACTCCAAGGACATATGATGCCAACGCTAGATCCCTCCTCGTTTCCAACTTGTTGTATCCCACCATTCCTAAAACAAACAAGGTTGGATACATCAAGGGATAGAGGGGGTATACCCCATAAAGTCGTAGTGTAAAGGTGTTATTATTATGTTTTGAAGTATACAGGGTGTAATCTACATCGGCGCAAATACGTTTACCAGTGATTCAGTACATGATTCTGGAGTTCACTTTTTTCGCCAAAAAACGCAATGTAAATAAAACTACAAGAAGCTCCCTGCTCAGCTGATTTCCTAACATAGGACAAAAATAAAAAAGATCAATGTGTATTGCTTGTAGCAACTGAGATGGATTCTCTCTCACAATAAGGTCACGTTTACGGTTCCGCAGAGAACTTTCACAAAGTATGCAAACATGCATGTGGCCACGGAAAGATGAGGCACCAGGTTCATTACTTAATTCGGAGTTGACATGCTGCATTGCCAATTGTTTACAGGCATCACATAATATGAAGTCTTCTTCAGTGATCTAAAATAAAAATTAGAGTTTGTTATATGAATCATATCACATCACACAATCATACATCATATAATATGATGTATGATTGTGTGATGGTTTTTATTGGTAGGTATATGTACTAAAATGAGTAGCTATAAATACGTACTATTATTGAAGAATTCCTCTCGCAGATCTTACAAATTACTCTCGTATCAAGATCAAAAACGAGATGGCGGCGAAGTGTATCAATGCGTATGTTACAATTAACACATAGCAATCGCAGGGCTAGTTGTGGCGTCTGCATGATTTCTCTCACAAATATCCAAGAAACAAAATCGGTGTCCAGAAATCAAAAGCACAGAATAATCGTCACAAGTGGTAGTTATCAGTCCGTACAACAATGTCAAGGTCAAAAAATCCAAAATAGCACAAGTGCTTATCACAATTCACAACAAGTAAATCGAATAGGATGCGAATACGAATGATTGCCGGCAAAGAGAATATAATTTCATTGCCGGGGTGTCAACAATGGCGCGGGTCAACGAACGATGACCACAGACAGATTAAGTAACTTGTCGATGACAAATGACGTTCCGTTGTACGCATTTGAACAGAACTACTTACTATACACCAACATAATTATTTTTTATGACAAGAATCCAATACATAATATCAGCATATTCGTTGATTTGATGCCTTTAAACTAATTGAATAGAATTACAGTTAAAACTTTTCAGAAAAACGTGAATAATTACAGTCTTTGAATACCAAGTCATTTCAAACGCGAAATGAATCGTCAAGAGGTGCGTTCTGAAACTATTATTCTAAATAATTTAGAAAAAGTTACAAAAACAAAAAAATTGGATAACTTTTTTTTGTGGCTACTTATTGAGATATTTCTTGTGTTTTCTATGACCTTAAAAAATAAGGGTATTTTTCATAAATATGGCGTATTGGGAGGCCATCGTTTCGTTGTCGGGTACGATTTGGCCATCCTTCTTTGGTCATAAACCATCATTTACACGGTCCTAAATCACCAAGGTCACTTCTGTAGGGACGCGATTGGCGACCGTGTAAAAGGCGCTTTATACCTACATTCCTGGAACGCAATGTAGGTACTGTAGGACCCCAAGGCACCAGTACGGCCTGCAGGGATCCTGGGACGTTCTACGACGTAGCTTGGCGACTCGCTCGTTTACTGCGAGAGTACTGTATGAAGGGATACTCGCTACGCGCGGACAAGAAAACGAGATGAGGGCGTTTTAAATAATATATTCATTAGGCAAAAGCATAACATCGGTGCCCACTTGCAAGGGCTCAACTTCTATATTCTAAAATAATTCAACGACTCTCCAACAATCTTACTTGCCAGTTAAAGGCCGGTACAGACCCGCTAAAATTAGGCTGTGACTACAATCGTCACCGTACTTACATGCTTCTTTATTATTATCTATTCTTATCTTTATGTAACCTGGGGGCCTAGCCAAGTTACAAACGTTTCTTAGCTATTCTCTTATTAGAATCGTTAACGCTATAGAAAACTCAAAAATCTATAGGAATGACATAATCTTTATCTCTCGGTCACGTGGTTATAGCCATTAGCGAAAGCGATATTACGAAACGATTAGTTCGTAACCAAGTTGACACAACTGCGTTGATCGCTCATTCTATAAAGATAAAAAAAAACATTTCTTAAAAGTCTATGGTGAGCGTTCATAAAAACGTTAAAGTGTCATAGTTAGTCTGGGGCAAAGAGTATAGTTGGTCTGGGGTTTTTTCGAGTGAAGTTCAGTGGCTGTTTTAATATTATTCGCAAATCGATTACTAGTGAATATTGTGATGTAAAATTGGAGTAGTTTTTTGTCTCAAGTGTCTACGCAACTGGACAATATGTGGAATTGTTGAAACAGGCGCGATCTCGGTAAAATGAAACTGAGAATTTTATTGTAGTAGATTACCTCAGCGAAGCTTGCTGAGATGGCTGACTCGATACATTTGCTGCCAAATACTGTACAAACATATAATGTGTTACATCTGCATTCGTATGAGGAAAAAAATACGAACTAACTGAAGATTAGGCAGCATTATTTCTGACCTTGGCCTGTTCCACTAGGATCAAATGGATTTAAAAAAACCATAGTCTGTGCGTCAAAGTCACGGCCAGTGTCGCCAGACGGTTACATTTCTTACATTTTTCGTAACTTTTGACCCCCTCGGGTAATATGTAAGTAATTTTTATATTCAGGGCAATTTTCGTAACTTTTGAGAACAACGAAATTTGTAATACTAGATTTTATTGAAAACAGTTTACGAACGCATCCAAATTGAACGTACTTTAAACTGGCGCGTCTAAAAGGTATTACACTCCATAACACACTCAGAGATGGTTCTGAATGGAATGCGCCATGACAAAATGAAACTTATTCTGGATGGATTAGAACTTGATTTTGCTTGAGCGTAAGCGCAGACGTTTCCTACTTCGCGAGTTCGCGCCGTTCGCGGTTTCGTAGCTACCTAGCAAGAAAAAGAAAATAAACATGGTTGATTGTGATTTGTTTTATTTCGTTGTGTTATTGTTTGTTGTCGTACAGTTATGGGAAAAGTGCGTGAGACAATAAAAACTGACCATTTTGAATGTTTATTTTTCGAATACTTACTTCACTTTGATTTTTAAAACTTCCATCTTTATTCATCAAATATCTACTCTACAAATATTTTTGGCTTTAATTCTATCAGACACTTACAACCCTTACCTGTGTTCCGGTGCGTGTTTCGCGCGCCCAAGTTTTGGTTTTGGTGTATTTTTTCAAAATATTTCCTTAAAATATTGTTTTTGCCCACTGTTTAAAATTTTGGTTTAGCGTAAATTTTTATTTTAGAACATTCCGTTAGCTCGCGTGGAGACAAATCTTTTGACACCACACACTTGAGCCTAGCTATGACAAAACGTCAAAAAATTCTGTCATATTGTATACTTATCTTCAGTATTCTTGAGGGATTAAAAATGTATGTGATATCAATGTTGTCGTCATTAGAATAAACAGTTACAGGTGCCACGGAACATTATACGTTTCGATGTGCAGCATTCGCAGCATTTGTCGTTTTAAACGTTTTACGCACGTATGCGCTTATGTCTATTAAGTATTTGATCTAGTTATTTATCACATCGATCGGAAACATCGACGTAAATGTATTTTTATCACAAAGTAGAAAGTGTGTTTAGGTACAAGCGCGTAGTGGCGCGACCACCTGTGTTTGTGTGTATAAGACGTGGTATGTACTACCACGTACTACGCGTTCGCTCGCGCCTACATTCATTGCGAAGCGTTGAGATCGCATTGTTCACAATACATTGCGTGCCAATTTCTTTTACCGATCATTACCAAGATTAATGACTATCATGATTTTGTTACTGACATTAGGTGTAACCTTTTCGCGAAGTTTGCGGTATCTTGTTCTTTACAGCCTGTATACGAGTACATAAATGATATTAAAAATATTTCGTTAATGCTCGTTTTTAATGTATGCAAATGATATAAAAATATACAAATCATGCAAAAATATCGAAAACTGCCGACTCCTCCAAGACGATTGTGACTATTCCTGAAAGACCCCAGGCTGATTAAAATTTTCGTTTTCAGTAATATCATAGATTTAGTGTTGAGGTTCTGTTTTCCTTTGTGGGAAAAGGTAGTGCCCCACCAGTACTAAGTTTATTACTAAGACTATCACCACACCACCTTGTGCCACCCGTCCCTGACTGGTCATGGCTCCAACCGATGATAAATCGAATTCCATAAGTATAAAGCAGTCCAAAGCCTTGTTGTTGAAACAAGGGAAGCACCGAAAGAAATGATTTGTGAGACTTAGGAATTCAAGTTGTGAAACACATCAGAAGTGGAAACATATAACGTAACTAAGGGATGATAAGTGAATCTTTAATTAACGATAGTTCGTGTGAAAAACCCTTACGCTAGCGTAATAGGTAGTTGGTCAACAACTACTCACACAGTACCTCAGTATGTGAGGACATCTGCACTCTTAATACTTCAGATTAACACTCCTCTAGTGACGCAAGCGGCTTTTCAGCGACAATACGTCGTAATCATGCTTATAAGAAGCATGTCCCCTAGCAGCTTTCTCAAGCTGTAAAACGTGACGGGGCGGCTTTGCGGCAGAACGTCGTCATCATGCTCTTGGGAGACATGGTCCCTGAACAGTCGTAGACTGTATAATATGATAAATATAGTCAACCCATCCCCAAGGAAAGTGTATCATTCGTAAAACAAGTACATTCATAAAGTACGGTGCTCGTATCTGACCGAAACAGAGGTCGCAGATAGAGAATATAAATTCAGGAATTAATACAAATACTAACTGGTAATATAGGCGAGAGTCTTCACTCAAGAAGTTAATAGAGTTGAACATTCCAACTCCCTTTAAATCCTACACAGACAGTCCAACAGCGCCAACAACACGCTTCTGGCTGTTAAGTTCTAAGAACTTTAGCCAACTAGCTCTCCCCGCGCCCCCACTCGCATGTCTGTTTAAATTATTATTTACACACAATATCAGCCTATAATAAATCAGAATAACAGAACACTCTTCCTGTCACACTCACGGACACTCACACATATCCTAAGTTGTGATGGATTCCTTATACCTACCTAGAGCTAGGTTCACTAGGAAGGGATTGAAATAAACAAAGTTTAAGGAGACTTTAAACGCGTACAAATGTAAACAACCCGCTTTTCTAAGGTCACACAAAACTTGCACAAGGGCTTCGCGGACTCAGTCTGTAGCAGAATTTATTGCGACGTCCTTGGTGCTCACCGAAATGGTTCAATCGTCATTTCATATAACTCTTAATCTACCCTTTTCGTGGATATAGGGCGCGGCTAGGAGCCGACGCCATCCAAATCTCGTGTTTCGCTAAATAGTGTCGATTCAGATAAGGGCCTACAAAACGGCCGGGGTTGTTTTTAACGAAACACGATTACCTAGCTTTGTTAAAACGATTAGTAGGGGTATTTTGCGCAGCCTACCGAAGGAATCCTGCCCGCTCCCTGAGTTATTATGCACAACCAAGAGCTACGCAAGCATTCTGAGCTAGACCATAAATATAGGAAGCAGTAACCATCATCAGCCTTTAGTTAATCCTACAGTCCCACTTACAGGGTGGCCATTAAGCCTGAATATCAACTGCTCACCCTCCAGCTTCTCTATTGCCAAACGCCAGTGACAAATATCTGCCAGGGTGTGAATTTAAATATATATGGGTACATATTAAAATATGATAATATAGCAGTAACTATAAAATACGATAGAATAGAGGAATAGTCTCGCTACACTAAGATAAATGATTATTAATAAACTAATGCTCGCATAAAACAGCCAAAACTCACCCATTCATTCACCATCACAGCCACCGAGACTCGCGCACGTATCTTTACACTCTACTTACTGATATTTAAACCCTAGTATAAACCACACTCATGATATTCAAGTAGGAACTAATACTCTTGCCTGATCTCTTCAGAGTCGTAGCCACACACACACACTTTAAATACTAAATTAACCTAAACTTGGACAAGTCCACTTATATTTAACTTAATAACAATACTAGTACTTCTAAAAACTACAACTGGACATAGGCTTCCTAACTCCACGATCACGACCTGGGCTGCACGCGGTCTCAAAACCGACTGTCTTCCTATCGCTCCACAAAACTGACTGTCCCCCGTTAAACGCTGCGTGTCCTCACGACTCGCTTCTCTTACCCCACTCACGAGCTTCGTCACTAACACGTGGAATATCTCCCACGCTTTCGTACTGAATAGCTCTTCATGTTAGTTTTTTGCACTAAATCGTATTTGTTTATGAAAAACAAACCTAACTTCTTAGAATTTGTAAGGATATCGCTTCCCACCGACCTTTATGGCATATGTTTGCAATAAAACACAAAATAGAAATACTTTCCAAAACCCTCAATATTATTTTATTATTTTGAATGAGTAGAATATCTTTTTTCTGTTAACAATCAGGGTCTCTTCCTTAATGTGTTTCCAAAAGGGTCGCAAGCCATTGAAAGAAATGTTGTTTTCTAAGGGCCATTATCCCTCGATGCTATTTTAAACGAATAGATATTTCATTTTTAATTGCGTTGCCCTGTCTATCCTAAAATTCAGATGAGTGTGTTTCTATAAAAAACCTCGATCATATACGCAAGGCGTTGGTTTTGAAATAAATATATTTTTTATGAAATTAATTGAACAGGATTAAAGGTGGACGGTCACACGATCTTACTAGACTTAATAACAATTACAAAGTGAACAAGCTCTTTCTTAGTCTCCCTAAATGTCATAGTTTATCATTTACAAAGAATAAGAATAAAACTAATTTTATTTACTCCATAAATAATCAACACTTAAATGTAGTAGATTCTGTTCGCGACCTAGGTGTTATTATGGACTCGTGTTTGCACTTCAATCTGCACATTGATAGTATAATAAATAAGGCTTTTCAAATGTATAGCTTTATCATGAGATCCTTAAAGGACTTTGTGCGACCCTCTATTTTTTTGATGTTGTTTAAGTCTTCTTCTCGCAACTGGAATATGCCTTACTTATTTGGAATCCATGTTACCTTAAATAAAATAGCAAATTAGAAATTATACAGAAAAAATTCTTGCGTGGCATGAACTACAAATGTTATCACTAGAATATTCCCTACACACATTTATTACTTAAGTACAAGATTCTGAGTCTACAATCTAGACGATTACTTTTGGATGCAATGATACTGCATGGTTTGTGACATAATAGATTTGACTGCACTGAAATTACAAATAAAGTATGTTACACGGTACCCAGAAATGTAATCAGACGTGGGACTCTCGTGCCCCGCCTGTTCCAAGACCAATGCCGGGGCTCGAGTACCTCTTCGACGCCTTGTGAAAACTTATAACGCACACTTCATGGACATAGACATTTTATTTTTTCTAATAAAAAATTTAAAACTCTCGCTATTACTTTATTAGCATCAAAATTTTAAATTTTCTCCTTTAACAATTGTCTAAAAATCTATTCCGTTTTTCACTTATTTAATTAATCCGTGGAAAATAGTGTGGGTTATATGCACAGATGTTTACCTATTTATCTTAAGAATCTTATTGTATTGCCTTATGACTTAACTGTTTCTTTGGTCCATAATAAATAAAACTATTAAAAAATAAATGCTACATGCAGGTCTAGCGGCCGCATTACTTTGGGATATTGGGGATGGATGTCATCAATACTCTTTTTTTTATGTTTGATAGGCTCGCGTTTGACCACTATCTCACCTGATGGTAAGCGATGATGTGGTCGAAGATGGAGCACGCTTGCCTAGAAGTAACCTATTCACTCTTGACTTAAAGACTCCTAGGTTGTATCTTACAGGAAACACAGACTCCGGTAGAGAATTCCACTCTCTAGCTGTACGTGCAATGAATGTTTTCTCAAAACGCTTTGTGCGTATGGATGGGATGTCCACCATGAACCGGTGGCACTTCGCCGTACGTCTTGTGGTCCTTAGATGAAACGGGCTTGGCGGAATCAAATCATGCAATTCCGTCGCACACTCCCCAAAATGTAATCGTTAGAAAACCGACAGGCTAGCAACTCGGCGTCTATGTTCAAGACTTTGGAGTTTTGACTCAACGAGTCTATCATTGCCGATGATCCTCTTGGCTCGTTTCTCAATTGACTCAAGGGCATCAAGCTGGTATCTTGCAGATCCGTCCCAAAGATGAGAGCAGTACTCCATACACGATCGGACTTGCGCTTGATAGAGTTGGAGCAGCTGTTCCGGCGTGAAATATCGTCTCACCTTTGCGAGGACCCCCAACTTTTTGGCAGCCACTTGAGCCTTAGCCTCTATGAAGGGACCAAAATTGAGGGTAGATGTTAAAGTAACACCAAGAAGATCAAGTCGGTCGGTTATCGGCACGGTTACACCTCGGAAAGATGGAGCCGGGTGAAATTGGCTCCTTTTAGCAGAAAAAAGACACGCCTGGGTCCTAGCAGCATTGAACTTAACCAGATTGGCATCGCCCCATTCTGAGACAGCCTGCAAGGACAAGTTCAAGCGCCCAACCATAGCCTCTCGGAGAGACCGGACCTGAGACCCACTAACTCGTGCGTCTGGCACGTATCTCTCGGCAACAGTGCTGTCGTCTGCATACCCAAAGGTACCGGGTTTTAGCAGTTCGAAGTGTGTGTAAGTGCCTCTGCCGCCGGCAGCAGAGGCACTCCCTAAATAGCTTAAGTGTTCGTTTTCTTTACGAAAAGAAGATTGAAACTAAACCTCAAATTTTAATACTTATACAGGTTGACTGGTAATTAGTGACCGAAACTTAAACACGTGAATGCCTCATGATAACAAAAAACTTTCCCAAACAACATTTAAAGAGACAGAACGCGGCGGCTAAGTGATAAAAGTGAAAGAGTATAAAAAAATGTTTCTTTGGGAAAGTTGTTTGTTATCATGAGCAATCACGTATTTAAGTATCGGTCACTAATTATCAGCCACCCTACACACGGAGATATTACTAAAATAATTTAAATTCTTTTTTTACAAGAAATTACGTCAAACACTGACAAACACCATGTTGAATACGTGGTGAAAAAATCTTAGACAAGTTAATGACCTTAGGTAAAACAAAATACTTTGTCTATTATACTTTTGTTAATACTTTGTATAACTCCCATTATTCTCTATACAGTCAAGTAGACATTGACGCATGGAGCCTACGACATTAAAACCTATTTCTGTTCCTCTTATATTTTCCCATATCTCCATGTAATGCGACTTCAACTGCTCAAGACATCTCTCATTCCGGGCTGCCACCCTTTGCACTATCAAACCCCATAAATGTTCTATTGGGTTGAGATCAGGAGATCGCGCTGGCCATGGAACGACAGCTGTCTCCGGGTGTCTAGTAAACCAGTCACGCACAGTGCTCGCCCGGTGAATAGGACAATTATCCTGGACAAATGTTATTTTTGTAACCTGTTCAGCTGGATAAACGCTGCGGACTGCAAAAACAAATAACAAAAATAACTTTATATATTTATTAGTTGTTGTTGGTTACCCTTCGGGTACGGAACCCTAAAAATGCCGTATGAAACATTTGCGATATCACTTACACTTAATCCGGTTTCATTAGGTTGTGTTATATTACATCCACTGTAACGCAGCGCAAATGATATTTGCTCTTGCTTCGATGTTAATATTTAATTGCATTTTTGAAATGATAGATAACTAACAACACCGCTAATAGATTTAAACACTCGTCACTAACCAATAACAACCACGAAACAACGACGTTCTATTAGATGAATAGTCGTAACGAACTGCATCTGTCTACCTAACCTAAACCTGACCTACCACCCTGACCTATTTTTTTTTTTTTTTTTTTTGTTGCCGGGGTGGAAAATCCTCATGGATGTCCTTCGCCCGAGGCGGGCGAAGGGGTCTGTCAGACTCTTACTGACCAAAAACCACCCCGGTGTTCCGTCCCACACTTGGACCGGGGATCGTGAGAGCTAGTACGACTTCCATGATCCCCGGCTAGTGCCGGCCCGCCTATGCGGGCCACCTCTGGCTCGCGGGGAGAGTGAGGTGTCCTCTCCCCGCGACGTCTAATAGGGGCGCGCGTGGAACACTACGCGCCACCGCCTCGGGTCCTGCTGGATGGGGGGCGGCGGACGACCCCGAGTCCGCCGGCCCTCTGGACCTATTTAGGGGGGCTGGAAGAGGGCGTTGTCCGCCCTCCGCCGACGCCCGATACGTCTGCTGCGGATCGGGAGAGTGGCCACGGCCTCCCTTTCCCTTTCCGCAGCCTCCTTCTGCGAAATTACGGCTTCACAGAAGGAGATCACCGCATCCCACGACTCGGCGCTCCCGACCATCGAACGTGCGACAGCCGGCAGCGACAGGTCGGGGCCCACTTCGGATACGAGGGCACGGCGCTGCTCCTCCCATGCGGCACACTCTGCCAGTGTGTGCTGCGCCGTGTCCTCCCGACAGTCGGTGCAGTGATGGCACCGAGCGTCCGGCTCCCTGTTTATGCGACACAGGTACTTCCCGAAGCAGCCATGCCCCGAGAGCACCTGCGTCGCCCGAAACGACAGGGAGCCGTGCTTCCTCCCGAGCCATTCGTCGAGCACTGGTCGGATCGCGTCGACGGTAGCGGCGGTAGGGCGCAAAAGCCTATCCCGCCATTCCGCCACCATGACCTCGCGGAGCTGTGACCGACGCAACTCGATCTCGCGCTGCATCGGTTCACCGCCCCGCGTCCGCACCTCCTCGCGCCACTGGTACAGCGAGGCGAGGACTCTCGCCTCCAAGTCCCAGGGCGGAGATCCGGCCAGTGCACAACCCGCCTCGTAGGAGATCGTGCGATATCCCCTAATAGCCCTGACGGCCATCGCCCTCTGCGGTCTTCGCAGTATCGCGATGCTGCCGGCCGTCAGGTCAGAAGCCCACACCGGGGCTCCGTACAGGGCCATGGATCGCACGATCCCCAAGTACAACCGCCTACAGGCGGTGCTCGGGCCCCCCAAATTAGGAAGCAGCGTTGCTAGCGCACCCGCGGCGCCCATCAACCTGGGCGTCAGCCGTCGAAAGTGGGGGCCAAAATCCCACCGGCTGTCGAGCACCAATCCTAGGTACTTCATGGTGGACTCGACAGCGATTTGGACTCCCCCGACCACGATGTGTGACCCCGGCGGCGGCGCCCGTCGGGGGCCGTGAAAAACCATGGCCTCCGACTTATTGAGGGCCACCTCCAGCCCCAGGCGTCGTATGCGACCCACCACATTTGAGACCGCAGCCGTCGCCAGCAACGCTGCCTCCCTGTACGAGCTCCCCCGGGCCGTGACCAGTGTGTCGTCCGCATAACACGTCAGGTCCACTCCCAGTGGGAGCTCGCCCCTCAGCACCCAGTCGTAACCGATGTTCCACAGGGGTGGGCCTAAGACCGAACCCTGCGGAACACCGCACGACATATCGCGACGGCCCTCACCGTCGCGTCCCCTGTAGGTGACACATCTTTCCGCCAAATAAGCCCCAACGATGCGGCGGAGGTAGCGGGGCACCCTATGGTACCTCAGTGCCTCCCGAATACAACTCCAGGGCAGGGTGTTGAATGCGTTGGAGATGTCCAAGGACACCGCCAGCATCACCCCGCCCCGGGACACCGCTTCCTCCGCCAGGACTCTAACCCGCATTATGGCGTCGATAGTGGAGCGCCCATGCCGAAAACCAAACTGACTGTCATCCAGATCCGGCCCCTCTCTGTACAAGTGGCTGACGAGGCGGGTAGCAATTATCCGCTCAAAAAGCTTACCCACCTCGTCTAGCAGCACTATGGGCCGGTATGCGGACGGTGAGTCTGCTGGGCGCCCCGCCTTCTTGAGCAGGACCAGACGACCTGTCTTCCACTGAGCGGGGAAACAGCCCTGCTCAAGGCAAGCTGAGTAGAGTGCTCTCAGTTGGGGCTCTAGCTCCTTCAGAGCGAGGACTAGCGCGCGGCCGGGAACTCCATCCGGTCCCGGGGCAACTGTTTTGGCCCGGAGTCGCATCACGGCCGTCCTCAACTCTGGTTGTGTCACCTCGGGGGCCTCCTCATCTTCCGACTCTGTGGCTGTGGGCAAAGCCATCGGCGGCGGTGTGTGCTCTTCTCTATCAGGGAAGAGGGATGCGACCACTACCTCCAACAACTGAGGCTCGAGGCTCTCAGTGAATGGAAGCGCCCAGGCACGAAGTTTCCCTCGGACTGTACGATAAGGGCGCCCCCACGGATTTGCATCTAGGGTCGCCAACATCTCTTCCCTGAATCGAGTCTTCGACTCGCCAATGGCCAGCCACAGAGCCTTCTTCGCCGCACGGTACACCTCATACCGCGCGGCTTCTTCTTCCGGAACCCGACGACGTCTCCTCCGGTATCGGGTGTACTGGCGCCTGACCTCAACGCAGGTCCTGCGCATCTGCGCGATTTCGGCCGTCCATCAGTACAACCGGCGCCTTGTGGGTTGAGTGCGGACGCGGGGCATGGACGCGTCGCAAATTTGCGTCATCGCCCCGCGGAACCACTGCGCCTCCTCTTCGACATCGACGGGTTCGTTCGTCATTGACTCCCGGACCCAGGCCTGGATGATTGCGGCTTCCTCGAGAAGTTCCCTGTCGATCTGTTTAATGGACCAGCGAGGACCGTCCGTTTGCGGGGCCGATGGACGGCCGCCGCCCGCGGTCTGGGTAGAGACGTTGAAACGAATGTACCGATGATCTGACAACGTCTCCACCTCCACGGCGACTCGCCAGTCGTGGACACGGCCTGCAACAGCAGAGCTAGCGAATGAGACGTCCACTACAGACCCGCCCCGCTGCCGCACGCACGTGTACTCCGAGCCCCGATTCAAGACGGTCAGGCCAGTCGCAATCGCCCACTCCTCCAACACCTCGCCCCTAAGATCGGTGACTGGGGATCCCCACGCCGCAGACTTGGCATTGAGATCCCCGAGCAACAGCACCGGGCGAGGGTGGCACTGGCCTACGACGGAACCCAGCTCGACAAGGAACCTCTCGAAGTCGGCGAGACTCTTGTTGGGCGAGAAATACACCCCAATGATGTTGATTCCCCCCACGAGAGCGGCCACCCAGCCGCGTCCTCGGGAGGGACTGCCAAGAGTCCCACCAATGATGGCCACCAAACCGTCCAGGTCCCCCACCCAGTTATCGCGGGGAGGGACAAAACACAGCCACGTTGATCGACCACTCCGCCATGCTCTGGAGCAATAGGTCCTGAGCTCTGGAAGAGTGGTTGTGTATGTTCGCCTGGAGGAAATGGAATTGTGCCATCACTGGCATTCCATTTCTCCATCATCTCCTCCATTCCTGGGTCGGGAGTCAGCTGCTTGGCCACCAGGCTGTGGGAGGGGCACAGGTCCTCCGACAATCCTAGTTTTCCTGCTCTTTTTGGGGGCCTTGCAGGCTTTTCCCCCAAGTCTGTGCTCCGCAGGCTTCCCTGCAGCTGCACAGAGGCTGCAGTTAGGTGCCGCAGAGCACTAGGCCGACTTGTGGCCGGGTTGACTACAGCGATAGCAGAGGTCGCTGCGGTCTGTGTCTGCAGTGCATTGTGCCCGGACATGCCCTTTGCCCAGGCAGCGGTAGCACTGCATTTCTCTGGGTGGCAGGAGCTTTACACTCGCTGACACCCAGCCTACCAGCAACCTTCTGCCATCCGCGACCTTGTTTGCAGCCGCCACCGGGCACCGCACCCAAACTGTACCTAGCCCGGCAGCGCCGCTGCTAATTTCGCCCGCCTTCACGCTCTCGGGCGGACACCCGCCGTTTCGGGCAATGGCCGCCACTACCTCCTCCGGGGTCACTGAGTCGTCCAGCCCACTCACGCGCAATTCAGCCGTTTTTGTGGGCCTGGACACCCGGACATCCTCCGGTTTGAGGACCTCCCTTAGTTTGGTGGCCAGAATGTCCGCCCTCTCCTGCCTTGAAGCACCCGACACTTCAAAGATTTTGGCTCCCGTGGCCGCCGTTCTGAAACCAAAGCCGGCCGGAGAGGCAAAGTCGCTGAAGTTCAGCTTCGTTTTTACCTCCGCCAGGACCGACTTAAAACTCACCCCCCTTTGAGAGGCTTCGGGCTGCAGGGTAATTATAACAGCCTCGGAGCGTGGTGGTCTCGCCTTGGGTGGCCTTGATCTCTTTTCAGACCGTGACGGGCCGGCAGGTGCCACCGCGTTAACATGTGCTGGCCGCACCGCCCTCTTTTTACGCTTCCTTTTCACCACCGTCGTCCAGGTCTCCTGGGTCGGGGGTGCGGTCGCCAAGAGCGCGGTTCGTTGAGGAGAGGGTGCGGGAGCACCTGTCGTGGGCTTCTTGGGCCCCTCCGTGGGCTTTTTGGCCCCTTCTGCAGGCTTTTTGCCCACCTGTGTGGACTTCGTCCTTGCGGACTCCTCCTTCCTCCGCCTATCCGCCGCAAGCGGTGGACGGAGGGTTTCGGCTGGGAGGAGTCTTGACTCCAGAGCCTCTAATCGGGCAGACACCATGCCACCGCATTGCATCATGCAGATGCGGGCCACCCTCTCGATGTCGAGATCCGACATCGCAAGTGCAGATGCAGGTGGCGACTCAGGTTCAGGGCCCGACGATGACGTAGCAGGAGGAGGGGGGGAGGCAGTAGTCGCGGGAGCTTCCTGCCGCTGCCTCTGAGCGGCAAACTCCCGCTTGAGATCCTCCAGTTCGGCTCGGAGACGGCTATTCTCCTCCCATAGCTTCGCCGTCTCCTCCGAGGTCGTGCGATCAAGAAGGATCTGCACAGCCTCCCTGATCCCATCTGCCGCCTCTTTAAGGGCACGGGTGAACGAGCCCTTGAGGTTGCCGGACTTGGTCGCAACCTTCAGGACCACGTCCACGCCGTCCAGCACCTGACGGTTAAGGGCCTCTGCCGTAAGACTGGAGCCTGCAGCCGCCTGAGCAGCCCGCCGCTCTCGAGCCTGACGGGCCATTTCAGCGACTTCGTCGGCCGCAACCGCTCTGCTCTGGGCACGCTTCGCGGTGTTAGCATCTGCCTTCGTGCCCACGAGAGAGACGGTGGCTCCTCCCGGCTCGCCAATTGAGACCCCAGATGAGACCCCGGGGTCACTCTCCCCGCCTATTTCCGGCGTATCGGGCCGCTTAAAGCGACCCCGAACGTCACGACTGGGCATAGGAGCACAAACTCCGCCCGCCACCGCACGACCACGGCCTCTCCTCGCCGTCGCCACTTTTGCAGCCGGCAGGTTCTCCTCACTTGAGGAGAGACCTACCGACCCCACTCGGTCCGAAAAAACTTCGTCGTGCGGTCGCTTTCTCCAAAATTTGGAGCGACCACGCGAGTCCTGGTCGGACATAGTTGGATCCTCTATCGAGGATCGGGAGCCTCCTCGG
The DNA here is from genome assembly GCA_951329385.1 of Polia nebulosa. Taxonomy (NCBI): domain Eukaryota; kingdom Metazoa; phylum Arthropoda; class Insecta; order Lepidoptera; family Noctuidae; genus Polia; species Polia nebulosa. The sequence continues at coordinate 18,052,712 of OX589602.1, read as the reverse complement.
CTCTTGTTGCCGTCGCTGGCAAGCGGTACCTCCTTATCACGTCCAGTTTTTGAGTTTTTGTTTTTATTGATTTCCATTTTTGTTCCCACGAGTATAATAGGAAATAAAAGTCCACCCAGGCAGAGCCTTTATACCTGGGTAAGCCTATATACTGTAGAGTGCGGCAGGTGCTCTACAGGGGAGGCGCTAACGACTGGACTCCCTCCAGCCATTCATCCCCTCGCCACGCCTCGAAACTTAGGATTGGGTGGTTTTTTATCTTAGAGGTGTCCTTCCTCTGGGCCAGGTGGTTAAGCCAAGCCCTCGACGGCGGCATTAGACATGCCTCCGTTCGCTGTCCGGCTAACCCGACTCAGGGAACCCGTCGAAAGTTCTCTCCTAGAGGGATTTCCCTATTGGAGAGAAACGCCCGCCGCATTGGTGCGCCTGCACCGCTGCGACATAGTCGCATCCATGTCAATCGACAACCATCGATCGATCAGGAGCGACCCCTCCTGGTGTCCCTCTTAGTCTGGTCTCTCACTTTGGACCTTTCCGGCATGAGTAACTCTACCGGCAGAGCCCCAAAGATCATTGAGACACGCAAGCCCCACCACGACGACAACGTGGGGACACATCCGGGAGGGGGGGGGGGGGGGGACACTTAATCCGGTTTCATTAGGTTGTGTTATATTACATCCACTGTAACGCAGCGCAAATGATATTTGCTCTTGCTTCGATGTTAATATTATAATTGCATTTTTGAAATGATAGATAACTAACAACACCGCTAATAGATTTAAACACTCGTCACTAACCAATAACAACCACGAAACAACGACGTTCTATTAGATGAATAGTCGTAACGAACTGCATCTGTCTACCTAACCTAAACCTGACCTACCACCCTGACCTACCTAGTCTAACCTAAGTATTTTATTTTATTTTATTCATTTGGGACAAAAAAAAACAGTTATACATTGCAGCATTTACAAAAAGTAGTTTTAATAGAGTCGAAAAAAACGTATAACCCACACTATTGTCCACGAAGTGACATCGGAGTATGATAACGAACGCATGTTCAATGATATAAAATCAATATATTTTAGACTGATGAATCGAAGGAAGTGGATGACAAGAGCCTCCGTCCTAAGAGCAACTTGCAAGAAATTATGAAACCATTCTTTTAAATTTAGATTGCTACAGCGCGAAAATATCAAAGTTATTGAATTGTGAGTTATAGGTTTCTAAAAGTCGGTGGAGAGGGGCACGCTCCCGAGCATTCGTTCTACATCGCGCAGTGTAGAAAAGTCGAGGTGCGCGCACCCTCCGCCGAAAAACAGCTCTAGGTACGACGTAACACAATCTATTCGATAGCTCAGTACAATTAAATTTGTTATTGCATATACCGTACAGCATCACGACCATGATCAGCAAACGTCTAGAATCCAAGCTCAATACCTCATAACGCTTTAGCAAATCTGCATAGGGAATCCGTGTGTATGGAAGCACTTATAGTGCGTGGCACGAAGAAATTTTTTTTGAACCATTTCTATTGCCTGCTTACATTTATCATAATACGGGCACCAGATGGGTACCGCGTATTCCAATTGAGAACGGACTAGTGTTTTATATAAGAAAAGAAAAGAAGAAGGCTTTTTGAAGTCTTTACAAGACCGCATGACAAAACCATACATCTAAAAGGCTTTCTTAATTATGTTGTAGTAGTTCTCTGTTACCCACAAACTTTATACATCATCATTCATCATTCTCCTGCCCTTATCCCAATTTATTTGGGGTCGGCGCAACATGTCTTTTTCTTCCATACTCCTCTATTAGTCGTCATCTCTGTAATTACCCCCTTTTTACCCATATCCTCTTTCACACAGTCCAACCATCGTTTCTTTGGCCTTCCTCTACTCTTATGGCCATCCACATCCATACACAAGACTTTCCTCACGACATTTTCTTCATTCCTCCGCATCACATGCCCATACCACGACAACCGATTTCCACACAACTTTTCAGTCAGCGGTGCCACTTTCAGACTTCCTCTTATATGCTCATACCTAATTCTATCCATGCGCGTAACACCACACATCGCTCACCCACTAACTTTATTATAAATAAATAAAATAAAATAAATAAATAAATATTCCACAACGCCATCTAGTCCCAAGCTAAGCAGAGCTTGTGTTATGGGTACTAGACAACTGATAAACATACTTATATATTTCTAAATACATACATATTATAGATAAAATACACCCAGACACAGAACAAATGATCGTGCTCATCACACAAAAAACACACAAAAAAAAAAAAAAAATATTAAAAAAAAAATATAAATGAAACATACGAAGGAGACAAAATACTAATGCGTAACGAACTACTACTATAATAATTATTAAATATTAACCTCTAACTACTAACTGGGTAAAGAAATAACAAAAACTATAAACAATAATTATAAAAAAGTAACAAAAATTATTAGACGCAGGTGAGATTCGAAACCACGGATCGCCATTATATAAACCAGAACACCTTATCCACTACGCTACCATGCCACATACTAAGGTTTTTGAAATAATGAACTCAGTTGCAGACAAAGAAGTGTGTGTGCGTGTCTCTAGTATAGAAACCACTTAAAGAAGAAGGTCGTAAGTCAAAGCGAAGCGCCAATCTACTGCTTTGCGAGATTGCCTATGGACTTTTGAACCTATACTGTACCTACCTAATGTGAGTGCGCAGTGTGTGCACCGCTTTCAGTTCGTCAGTATACGTGAGATTTATGTAGGTACCTAATATGAGTGCGCAGTGTGTGCACCGCTTTCAGTTCGACAGTATACATAATAATACGTGAGATTTATGTAGGTAGGTACTTAATATGAGTGCGCAGTGTGTGCACCGCTTTCAGTTCGTCATTATATATATTAATACGTGACATTTATATAGGTACCTAATATGAGTGCGCAGTGTGTCCACCGTTTTCAGTTTGTCAGTATAATAATACGTGAGATTTATGTAAGTACCTAGCTAATCTGAGTGCGCAGTGTGTGCACCGCTTTCAGATCGTCATTCGTCTTCAGAGTTTTAGTATGCAAAATCCTGGAATCCATCTGATTCAAGAAATTAATTTTCCGTTAATATTGATGTTGGCTCGCCACCAAGACGTACAACAATTATGTACGCATCACCGGCTGACCGCGATTGAAATATTATTTATTTAATGAGTCGTACATCAACATTTTTTATTTAAATAAAAACACATCTGCTAAAACAGTGGAGCATCCCATAAATAGGACTATGAAGTGCGGATGTTACAGCAAAACATGTGTAGGATTTTCTGTTAGTTTAAATAGAAAACGGAAAGTAGCCACTTAAGCAAAATTGAGTACCTACCTTTATTCAGAAATTGAGAAATAGTATTCTTTATTAAATTTTAGGAAAATCTCTGGGCATGACAGTAAAAATTAAATAATTAGGTACCTAAAACATTAAAAAATAGCAAAAAAAGCACTGTCGTATAATCCATAAGTCTTGAACGAACATCAAATGAATATTACACAACAAAGAACTGAGAACCTGAAATTTTGTTTTTTTTTTCTGTACGGACTTCATATACATTTACCGTTACTCACTTAGGTAAAACCTGAGTCTAAGCCAAAATCTTAATTTATCGAGTGAGTGCTGGTAAAAGTTCTAAATTAGGCAGCGAATTAACACATAGTTACACTCAGCGGCAATAAATGTGGCCCAAGCCCTACACGCGAAGTTGTGCACAAACTAAAGCTATTCTATGTACCTACCTAATTAAAAAAAAAACGCTTCTGGGCTGTAAATCTTCCCGGGCCTGCGGACGGCTAGTAATGGGTAGCTCGCCGTCCGATCAGCACCAGGCCCGAGAGTCGACGGCGCGTAGTGTTCCACGCGCGCCTCTAAGAGTTGTCAGCAATAAGAACATGGCCCGTCATGGCCGATGCCTGCCCGGGGGTTGAGGATAAATTCGAAACAGAGTTACCTCGCCCCCGGGCACTAAGGGCAGGAAGGAACAGGGGTGGGTTTTAGTCAGTAAGAGTCTGACACGCCCTCCCGCTCCACCCAGAGCGGGAGAAGTCATTGGATGATTTCCCAACCCACAAAAAAAAAAAAGCTGTAAATCTTTCTTTTTTAAGACTTGTCATTGATTTGGGTTACATTGCGATCGCAGAAAAAAAAGCACTAAGCGCTATTGTTTCCAGCCGGACGGTCCAAATGATAAATGATAAATGATAAATGATGTTTATTCAGTAAATAGGTTACAAGGAACACTTTTACACGTCAATGTTTTTTTGTCAGTTTAAGCTAGATGAGGCCGGTGTTTCCTAGCTGACTACCCTGAGAAGAAACACCGAAACAAACTCAGAGGTCAAAGTCTCTTTTAGTGTTCAAATCCATACAATGTGGACTGGTTAGATCCTATGAGAACCATGTACGTTTATGTCT